>JBCNYH010000025.1:2072577-2083373 GCA_039654325.1 Tandanus tandanus
CCAATGCACTCCTACTGCACTCCTAATGCACTCCTACTGCACTCCTAATGCACTCCTACTGCACTCCCAATGCACTCATACTGCACTCCTAATGCACTCCTACTGCACTCCTAATGCACTCATACTGCACTCATACTGCACTCCTAATGCACTCCTACTGCACTCCCAATGCACTCCTAATGCACTCCTACTGCACTCCTAATGCACTCATACTGCACTCCTAATGCACTCCTACTGCACTCCCAATGCACTCCTACTGCACTCCTAATGCACTCCTACTGCACTCCTAATGCACTCCTACTGCACTCCCAATGCACTCCTACTGCACTCCCAATGCACTGCTACTGCAGTCCTAATGCACCCCTACTGCACTCCTAATGCACCCCTACTGCACTCCTAATGCACTCCCAATGCACCCCTAATTCACCCCTACTGCACTCCTAATGCACTCCCAATGCACCCCTAATTCACCCCTACTGTACTCCTAATGCACTTCCAAACCTTAAAATCATTTCTAAATTATGAATGTAGAAGATGTTTACAAATGAATATGATCGACGGGCAGGTACTGAATTTGTGAAAGGAATTTGACTCACAGCAAAAGTCATTTGTAATTTTTATAATTTTATATTGGATAATTTTTGAGATTTTGTTATTTAAGTATGTTTTCACTAACCATACTACACGTAACTACTGTATCATAATTTCTAATAGTTATTTAAACTAATACTTTGGCTAATTCACCATCTCAAAATTTTAAAATATTAAACATAAAATAAATCAAGTTCATATTACGACTTCTTCCACCTGCAGTAAACTTCCATCCCCGCTCACGTTCACATCCCTGATGCCAGCAGCCTTCAAAGAGAGTTTATTTCGCTAGGATATATTAAGTGTTGTTATTTTTTTGTGAATCGGCTGCAGGCTGTTCATTAAACTACACGATATTTATTAAAAATTAGCACTAAATGATTACAGTCGGAAAAATCTTTTTGTTTGGGGAGAAACAAGATTACACAGCGGCTTGATTAGCTGCACATCTAAAATAAAATGTGAAGAAAATCCCAGCATTGAAACGATACGGTGCTCCTGATGGTCCTCACGGAGCAGCGATTCTATTCCAAAACCATGAAGTGTATCGGTGTTGTTTTAACGGAATGTGCGTGTCGTGTGGGAGTACACAGTCATGCGGATAAAGATAGAGCTTAGAGGGTAAAAAAATGACGCGTTTGCATTTTTCCCACGCTGAGGTGATGTTTACGTGTTCTTGCCACTCATGCATTTTAATTAGTTGTCAAAATAGTACGCAGGGCTGACGGCGATAAACCTGATACAAACCTGACACCAGAAACTCCTGCTGTTTTAGTTGAGGTTTGGCTGATTGGTTGAGACACTTGCAGCTTTTTTCAGGATATCTTAAGCAGGAATAAGCAAATGATTGACAGACACCCCCCCCCCCCCCCTTTTCCTTTTTATTTTCTTAATTCTGTTTTGTTTTTTAAAGAAATGGTGTATGTCTCTCTCTTTCTCTCTCTCTGTGTGTGAGTGTCTGTGTGTACATCATGACCTGTAATATATACACATTATACTTGCACTATTGATCTGTAAACAGGGTTTTGGTCCCTGAAAAGCATTGCAGTGGTTTTGGTCACTGGATTTTGGCCCAGGAATGAATTAAGGTTCAGATCCTGTAGCCCTATTTCTTTCATTTTTTTATTTTGTTTTATTAATTTCATGTACCTTAAGATAGTAATGATTTAAAAGCTGGGAAAAAAACCCCCATCAAACTCATATACTAAAATAATTAAAAATGAACAGAGTCATAAATTGATTGTATCAGAGTCGAATCAAATGATTCAGTAATTCAGAATCACTCTGATTTAATTTGTAGTATTCAACATTTATGTATTGATTATGATGTAGAATGTTTTAAAAGCTGCAAGTGAAATAAAAATCTTATTAATTTTAAAAAATTAAAAGATGAACTGATTCTGATCTGATTCCTGGCAGAGTCGAATCTAAATGATTCAGTGATTCAGGATAACTTTAATATATATTTTCTTAGTATTAAACATTAATTTATCTGATATAATTTATGATATTTTTGGTTTTTTAAAGCTGCAAGTGAAAAATAAAACATAGAAAATAAGTAGTAAGGTGAACTTCTTCAGTATTGATTCGTGGCACAGTCGAATCTAAATGATTCAGTGATTCAGTATTACTTTGGATCAGTATGTATCATTACACATTAATTTATTATAATTTATGATATTGATTTTCTAAAATCTGCAAGTGATATAAGAACCTGAGAATAAGAAAATTAGATGACCTGAGTTAAATGGTGGCACAGTCCAATCCAGATGACTCAGTGATTCAGAATCACTTTGACCATGGACTATTGAAAACTGTATACATGTACGTTGTCCCCTTTTCCCACCATTTTCTATGGACCAGACAACAAGCGAATCGTTAACTAGCGAAGTTCACATAATCCATGGGCATGCTCACCTAATCCACCTGTAATCCCATAATCCATTGCAGATCATTTCGATGGTTTTCCCCTCCTGTCTGTGTTTACTTACACGTTCACGGTGAAGCGGTTCTACTCCTCACTTCTCCACCGGGATCGTGTAGGTGTGATGATAACAGAGCTGTTTTGTATGTGTGTGTGTGTGTGTGTGTGTGTGTGTGTGTGTGTGTGTGTGTGGAGGGAGGTGTGAATAAACTTTGATCACGATGCTGTTCATTGATTTGTGCACTTTTTTTCCCTGCAGTATCTTTGTTCTTTGTTTTTTCCGGCGATCCCTCGAGTGCTGGCCTCGACCCCTTGTATCTCCTTCAAACTTGACTGTTTTGCATGCCTTCCATTTTCCGCAGAAAAAAGAAAGGAACCGCTTTCCTTTCCTGCCTTGTTTCTGTGTGGCCTCGGGGCTTTTCCGTTTGTGCTTCTTCCAAGTTTCGATCTTTGCCGGCCTTTTCGCTTTGTAACGAGGCCAGAAGTGCCACGAGAGCCGTTTTTATAGTAGGCAGCGCCGCCTCTCACCAGCATCACGCCCCTCTTTGTTGGTTTAACCTCCACCTACTTCACTGCAAACGCTAATTTATAAGCATTTGAAGCTACAGTTAAGCTTTAGAGAAGTAACGGAATAGTTTGTTTTGGGTCAAAATGAAGGGATTTTAATTAAATAGAAAAGAGGTTAGTGTTCATACACATGTGGCGTGTTGCAATGGGAAAATATTCAACTGCATCCTGGAGTAATGAAACAAAATTCCTGTTACCGCCTTGTTAGGTAAAATCAGGCGCACACTATTTATTACCTCCTATTTAGCTCCTGCCCACAAAGTGGCTCGGGAGCTGTAGGAATGTCTGTCCGTCACACTTTCATTTCCGGACATTTACTTGTTGGGGCTTTCAAACTTGGTGTGCCGGCTCACTACTCTGAGTGCTAGGATGAGTTTGCGTGTGAATGACCTTGGCCTACTTTTCGAGGTCACAGAGGCAAAACTGTATATAAGGTTTTTGGACATTTACTTGCCGCGTGCTGAAGCTGGGAGCTTTCAGGCCTGCTATGCTTGTTCTGTATTGGCATAATTTGAATTTTTTTTTTTCCGGCGGGAGCGTCTGGACCCCTGTGGTCTATTTTTGTTACTTGAGGACCAAGAACCAAGAAATAATTACGTTTTTGGAGTGGTCTGGATCCAGATCCAGGACGGTATTGAATGATGTCTTAACATTGCGTGATAGGGCAAAGGGACGGAAGCCACCCACGATGTGCCGGAGGAAAAAAATCCACAGCTCAAAAATAAGTGGGAACAGACTGCAAGGGGGCACCGTAATTCAACATCATCTGCCAGTAAAGCCTGGGTTGAAAAGTTTAGAGATTGCACTACCGTGGTGGAGGTCTGCACTCTCTGAGTTTATTTCTAGTTTTCTTTTATTTCTGTTCTTATTTTTGTAAATAAAGGCTCATGTGTAGCGATCAGAAACCCTGCACCTGTGCAGATGAACATATTCTTACTAGCTACGCTTCTACTGATGACCACACTCTAACTGCCTGTACTGTGTGAACTGCGTGCAGCGCTTCCTTTGAATTGACCACTTCTGAGTTGCCTAACTCGAATTACTGTATACAACTGCCTAACTTTGTCCAAATAAATGGAGAGATTAATGACCTTGTGCCCGTGTGTGAGTGTTGGTGTTTCTCCCCAGGCCTGGGGAGTTAAGGTAACCTCTGAGAAGCATGTCTTTAATTAGCTTCGATCCTCATAGAAGGTGAGCGCAGTGGGAGCTACAGAAATGGGTTCCATCTGTCCGTCTGTCCGACTTGTTAGTGCAATAACTTTGGAAGGAAATTACACAGGATCACGAAATTTGGTGAATGGGTCCCCCTCAGGGGCAAAGAGGTTAGGATCGTATATGGGTGACCTTGACATTGTTTTAAGGTCACAAGGTTACTTTTTCTGTAGTAGGTGTGTCAAGGCTTGTTAATGTGCTAACTTTGAAAGGGAATGACATAGGATCGCCTAAGTCTGGGTTTGGATTGTATATGAGTCACCTTAACGTTGTTTCAAGGTCACAGTCCTCAACTTAGTGATATTTTCCTGCATATTATGAAATGGTGAGAGCGTCTGGACCCCTGTGGACTATTTACCTGAAGCTTTGGTATTTATCACAGACGTTCTCTCCATTATTCTTCTCTCATTTCTTTCAAGTTGGACAAAAAAACCCAGCTTGATGCCTCCGATTAATAATAAGGAAGCATGTAGGTGTTCCTTGATAATGTTACTGTCAGAAAAAATTAAATCAACCAATTCTGACCAATCAGAATGAAGCATTTAACCCTCCATGGTTCATACACATACACTTCATGGGCTTTTTTTATCCGTGCTCCGGTTTCAACATGTCTGGGATAGGAGTCCGGACTCTGTGAAAGCTGAAAGCACGTCGACATTAGGATCAGGTCCTAAAGAGGCTCGCTGGAGTCGAAAACCACTGCACGCGTCCTTCGCGCACCACTGCGGTGATTTAATGGCATGCAAACAGCGGAAGGCCACACACAAAGAGGAGCCATCTATCTATCGTTCCCTTCCTGCATGCGCAATCTAATAAAGCACCGAGCAATAAAACAGCTCCCTTCAAATCCAGGGGCAATATCAGCTCATAAACACAGCACAAAGCTCAGGCAAAGGGCATCAAACGGCCTGCAGGGGAAAGCCTGCTTCACATCTCGGAAATGAAGTCCTACAAGACGTGCAAATTTCAGCTCCAGCCTAAACACCGCTACTAACTAGTGCGGCAGTTTATTAGCGAATCATCAATAATGCAAGCGTGGTTGCTCAACACGCTCATTTGTTTGTGTAAATATCTCAATGATATTTACATGGGCATGCATGCATGAATTTCGAATAAAGCATTATTAATGGAAGCACATTGATCACGCGCTCGGGTAATTAACACGACCCTCTGTAATATTTATACCGTAAGCGCGTCATCGAGAGCAGCCGTGCAGAAACACAAAATGCAGCCAAGCTATTAAATATTAAAAGAGAACATTAATCCAAGGCCTTGTTTTGTGGCGATAGAGGCTGGAGATTGATACAAAGCAGGATAAAAGCCGCTTTAAACAGAGTCGCAGGAGGTCGCACACAGGGTCAGTGCAGATTTTACTGAGCTTTATGGTGTTTTTAGTCATCTGTTCAAAGCCGCTCCTCAATTTCCAGCTGTTTGACAACTGCTATTTTTATTAGCTAATGCATGTTTGTGAAAAAAACACAAAAGCAAACAAAAAAAACCATTCTGCTGCAGTACAAAGTGGACCAGAGATATGTGCTGGATTTAAACCAAAGCATTGATGAAGTCTTTCATATGGTACTGTTTCTATAGTAACAACTAATTCACAAGGACTTGTATGACGGAGTCTGCACACAATCTAAAACTAATATATCTAATATAACTAATATACTGTATGTATATATATATATATATATATATACATACACACACAGTGCTTAACAAATGTATTAGACCACCTGTCACAAGTGAAATAAATCTAAATAGTTTTTGGCTGTGAATTCATATCTCAGAAAGACAACAATCCCAAACATTCATATAAATTCTGTAAAGATTAGTGGACCCACACACAGTAATCTGGAACAGTGGGAAAAATGGTCTGGCCAAGATTCCAGATTTGAATCCACTTGAACAAATATAGGATTTAATTGATTTACAAATGAATCACATAAAGATTTCCAATCTTAAGGAAGAGCTACAAACTATTTGGGACACGGTGAACCTGCTTCCAGAACCTGCAGTAGAACACGTAAAAACAATGGCTTCAAGAACACCCGCTGGTATAAAGTACGACGGCGTCCAAACTAAATACTGTAAACAGAATAAAAACTGAGATTTCTGTTAAACTGCGAGTCATTTGCTCTTATGGGGGCGACAGGGTGGTGCAGTGGTTAACACATCAACCCCACAGCAAGAAGGTCCTGGGTTTGAGTCCTGGGCTCGGCGTGTGTGGAGGCTGCATGTTCTACCCACACCTTTGTGGGTTTCCTCTGCATATTCCGGTTTCCTCCCACCGATGCCGATCAGAGAGAGTGGAATAGCGGTTTTATTCTGTAGTCTGGATTGTAAAAAGTAGAGCATGTTTAGGTGTCCAAGCCCAGCAGGGAACCCTATAGTTTTCATTTTGTTTTATTCTTCTGCTTTTCTTTTTTTTTTTTTTACTATAAATAAAATATGTTGCACATTCTGAAACCTCATACCCATGCATTCAGTGGACTCAACAGGATTACTTCATGTAAGCCACACCAACGTTTGCCTTTCCTGCAAAAACATGTTCCCCAAACTCCTCCTCGAGTTTTTGTCCCATCTGCTGTGAAACTTTGGATATAGAATCTTAAGAGTGACCTGAAAAAAGCTATAAACTTTTCCCCCCCTAAATTTAAATATGCACTAATTATTAACAAAAATTTTAGAAGCTAGCATGCTAAATACAAAGTCTTACATATCATGGCCATACGAAAAGCTAATAATGAATGAAACAATAAAGTTCTTGCTCATGATGGACTCTGACGCTCTGGGGCAAATTTGGGTATTAGGGGAGTGCTGTAAATATGACATAAATATCATTTGCATGAAAGTTGGTGGGTACAATCAGGGGCGACTCCTGTGCTCACCTGTACAGTGGTGTTGTGATTGCTTAAAGTAGGCGTGGCCTATTATGCTGACAATTACAGTGTTCAGAATTCACCAGCTACGTTCAAGAGTAGAGTCCAATTTACAGCGTGGACAGAAAATGCTTCCTAGAATACATCTACCAAAAATGTGCCCCACCAGGTGACACTATAATCAGAGCAAACGCATTTTTTATGGGGTGACTCTCAAACCGAAAATTGCATATTCAAAATAATTACAACCCTACGTTGCCTGAATTAAACTTAATCAGTTGACATGAGCCATGCCAGTTTCTCTTTAAAAAATACACTTCATCCTCGATTTCCCGGATTATTAGGGGGGGATAAGCTGTTCGTAAACCTCAAAAGTCCGGCAATCGCTAAAGTCTGGGGTCCCTACACTTTCCCGGACATTTACCATAATCTCTCCAGCAATCACCATTATTCAGCAGCAGTCCCGGACTTTTACACATTTATCCAACACTCAATACGCAATATTGTGTTTCCACAAACTTAAGGAGCGAATCAGCACATTCTTTATCACATTCATTTTAAATGTGGGTTCCGGCTCGTCCTCACTTTCACTTTCACTTCGCTCTCCCGTCACCGACGCCACTATCTGTTCATCCGACATTATTTCATGCCCCTCTGCTGCTTCATCTTCTTCTATCAACTCGAACGGGAACGGGCCGGACAGGAGGGAAGTTAAAATTGCATTAAAATGATATATACGTTCTTACCATAAAATAAAAGATTCAAGATTTAACAAATAACAAAATTTTGTACGAGACTCTCAGCTTTAAAAAGGTACAATCAAGGCAATAAACTGCAATTAACACCATCAAGATCAGGATATAAACACAAGCAATTATATACACAACTTTTAAATAGAAATCTAAACTCTAAACACCTGTGAGTAAAAACTGAACACTGGGGAATGCAGTATGTACATGGAAGGCACCATGAGATGCGATAGATAAATAGCAGCAGCAGAGTGGACACGGCCTTCCTCTGGACCCGGACAGCATATACTGTATCCAGAGCTGGTGGACGGTACCCCACGATCCCCTGAGCAGTTCTCACCACCCGGGCCAAGTCCTTTCTGTCCTTTGCAGTGCAGCTGCGGTACCACACCGATGCACTGAGACAGAGTATGCTTTCGATTGTAGCGCTGTAGACGTTCTTGAGCAGCTGAGAGGAGAGTCCAGCACGTTTTAACTTCCTGAGGAAGAGAAGCCGTTGTGGGGTTTCTTCACCGGGTGTGAGGTGTGGAGAGACCAGGACAGGTCAGATGAAATATGGACCCCCCAGGAACTTAATACTGTCCACACGCTCCCCCACCTCCCCGTGGATGCAAAGAGGAGCGTGCTCTGTCTTCCTGGTCCTCCTGTAGTCCACTATGACCTCCTTGGTCTTGCTGGTGTTCAGAATGAGATTGTTGGTTAAACACCAGTTTATCAGGTGCTGGATCTCCTCTCTGTAGTGGGTCTCATCGTTAAAAAGTATTTGAATTATTATTTAGTACACCAGTATTCACCCAAGCATCATGTGACATGCCATGAAGCCTTTTATTCAACAGGCTGTAGTTTTGTTCCCAGATAGCTGAATTAATAGCAACTCATAAATACTCTGAGGAAAGGATCAATCAAAATAAAATGTCATTTTAATAAATCAGAAACATTTTGTACGTTATATTGTTTATCAAGCCAAACTTGTTATCTCACTATTTTAATATCTCCAAATTCAGGCTACTGTAAAATTATTATTTTGAGTAAGTATAATTTTAAAATAATACACAATCTTAATGTTCAGTTCACAGACTTGATTTGTAAAGGAGACTATCATGAATTTATTAGTATTTTAAACTTCTTACTTCTTGAAACCCATATATGTGTACAATTATTTAAAATAAGTTGGACTTCAGAACCTTTCAGGGTCCCTTATGCTCTCTTTTAAAAAGTCCACACAGTGGCATGCAATAGTTAGGCCACCCCTGGTTGTTACTGTGAAGAGTTCAGCATGTAGAAGATCATCTCCAGAAAGCATAAAGTTAAAGACGGAACTCTCTTTTCTACATTTTCAGCAATATCAGTGCATTATTTTTATTTTGTACCATTTTAGATTAGGGCGGCACGGCGGCGCAGTGGTCAGCACGTCCGCCTCCCAGCAAGAAGGTCCTGGGTTCGATTCCCGGGCTCGGGGCGTTTCTGTGTGGAGTTGGCATGTTCTCCTCGTGCTTGCATGGGTTTCCTCCGGGTACTCCAGTTTCCTCCCACAGTCCAAAGACATGCACAGTTGGCTGTTCCAATTCACCCCTATGTGTGAGTGTGAGTGTGAATGGTTGTGTGAGTGTTTCTGCCCTGCGATGGCCTGGTGAGCTGTCCAGGGTGTACCCCACCCTCGCCCAGAGTTGGCTGAGATGGGTGCCAGCCTCCCCACGACCCTAGTTAGGATTAAGCGGCTTAGAGAATGAATGAAATGAATGAATTTTAGAGTGAAAAAAGGAAATGAGCCCCTTGCAAAAGGATGGGAACCCCAGGAGATTTGAGCTCTCAGAAAATTTTGATCGAGGTCTCAGACCCTAATTAGCCTGTTTGGGTTATGGCTTGTTCACAATCATCGTTAGGAAAGACCAGGTGATGCAAATTTCAAAGCTCTATAAATAAACAGACTCCTCTAATCTTGTTCCGACAATCAGCAGCCATGGGTTTCTCTAAGCAGCTGCCTAGCACTCTGAAAATGAAAATGGTTGAGGCCCATAACGCAGGAGATGGTTATAACAAGATAGCACAGTGCTTTCAGGTAGCCATGTCCTCAGTCCGTAATGTAATTAAGAAACGCCAGTTAACAGGAACAGTGGGGGTCAAGATAAGGTCTGGAGGACCAGGGAAACTTTCACAGAGAACTGCTCATAGGATAAACCTCTGCTTGACTGCAGACCTTCATGGAAGTTTAGCCGACTCTGGAGTTGTGGAACACTGCTGTACTGTTCAGCGACACTTACACAAAAATGACCTTCACGGAAGAGTGATCAGAGGAAAACCTCTTCTGCATCCTCAACACAGACGTCAATGTCAGAGGAACACCTGAACAAGCCTGAGGCATTTTGGACACAAGTCCTGTGGACCTATGAGGTTAAAACAGAGCTCTCTGGAGAAATGTTTGGAGAAAAAAGGGCAGAGCATTTCACGTAAAAGAACACCTCCCTAACTGTTAAGCACAGAGGAGGATCAGTCATGCTTCGGGGTTGTGTTGCAGCCAATTTGATTTTAATTTTGATATACTGTATTAATCCCGCAAGGGAAATTATTGCCTCTGCATCCAAAGTGAGCACACACACACACGTAAACAGTGAGCGCACACACACTCGGGGCAGTGGGCTGCCACACATTGGGGCGCCCGGAGAGCAGTGGGGGTTAGGTGCCTTGCTCAAGGGCACTTCTGGAGGAAGGGAAGGTGCAGCTCACTCCCCCACTGCCACATGAATTTAATAATAGTTTAATAATAGATTAATAATAGATTAATAAAAGTTTAATAATAGATTAATAATAGTTTAATAATAGTTTAATAATAGATTAATAATAGTTTAATAATAGTTTAATAATAGATTAATA
>JBCNYH010000025.1:2086936-2099543 GCA_039654325.1 Tandanus tandanus
TTAATAATAGTTTAATAATAGTTTAATAATAGTTTAATAATAGTTTAATAATAGATTAATAATAGTTTAATAATAGTTTAATAACAGTTTAATAATAGATTAATAATAGTTTAATAATAGTTTAATAATAGTTTAATAATAGTTTAATAATAGTTTAATAATAGTTTAATAATAGATTAATAATAGTTTAATAACAGTTTAATAATAGATTAATAATAGTTTAATAATAGTTTAATAATAGTTTAATAATAGATTAATAATAGTTTAATAACAGTTTAATAATAGATTAATAATAGTTTAATAATAGTTTAATAATAGTTTAATAATAGATTAATAAACGTTTAATAATAGATGCTTTTTAAGAAAGAAATTGTGATCCGGGCTGGACGATATGATGATATTATTCTGATATAGTGATAAACTGTCACAATAGACTTTTCCAAGATATCCGAAGCGACCTTGGTTTCCGTGGGAGGTGCTATAAAAAGTTATTATTATTATTATTTTCAGTATTGTTAATTTTTTTGTTTATAATTTTTATAATGAATTTGATTTGAAGTGATTTTTTTGTAGTGAATAATTTTTTTCTTGATTTGAATTTCTGTTCTGTAAACATTGCTCAGTATAACGGTTCTGTACTCTGTAATCCAGTCGCTCTCTTCTAGCAGCAGTCTGTTGTTTAAATGATACTGTGTGTATTACCATGTAAAAAGGAATCAAATAAATCAGGTATCATGATGGTATGTTTTTTGTTTGTATCGTCGAGCCATACCGTCGGCGGATGGATTCTTTTTGTAGTGTGCTGGGGTGTGGTGGGATTACATCTCTTACCGCTTCATTATTTATTATTAATTTTAGTTTCAGACAGATTTCAAAAATCTCCCTGTGAGAAATGTTTTTCTTCTCTTCCTTGTCCTCCTCCCTGTAAAATGAGAGGTTTGACTTTGCCAATGAGTCGCATCACTCCGGCTGTCCTTCGCCTCCTTTTTTCCTGCTCTTATTACGAGATGTAGGTCAAACCCGTTACATTTGTACAAGCTCAGGCCGTGAGAAATGATGCATGGCTGGTTGCATGATTAAGTCCCATTGCTGCTATCACTGACTCTCAAACACCCGGGGACGACTTAAATGAAATAAATATGGCCGGCCGCCAGCTTATTTTGAATCGGGCGTATAGCTGCCTGGAATAGGCTCCGAGGCTTATTGCTTGTCTGAGACTCGTCCTTCCCCTTCATGTGACCTTATGAATAAATATCGGTAAACCAATTTCTCCACATTCCAGATTCTCCTTTCTTCCACGTGCCAGCTGCCGTCTGATGAACCAGCGTTATTCCAAAACCAATCAGGTTAGCATCGGCTAAACAGGATATTGGAAAGGTTTAAAACAAATGGCGCACACATAGCTCTTAATCAGACGCCTCCTGGTGAGGATCCACATTAATTTGCCATTATGTTTGGCTTGGTGCCATCTCATAAAGGCGTTAAATTAATGTTCGCACCTTGACGAAACCCCAGTCCAAAACTAATTGCATCAACTTGTGCTTAACGCTACGCTAATCTAAGATCACTTACCAAGCTCTGCTCTGCATAGTAAATCTCTCTCTCTCTCTCGCTCTCTCACTCTCTCTGTTTCTCTCTCTCTCTCTCTCTGTCTCTCTCTCTCTCTCTCTCTCTCGCTCTCTTTCTCTTCCTCTCTCTCTCCTATGATGTAATGAAGAACTGAGCTGTTAAGCCTGTGTCAAAATGGAAGGTGTGCTAATTGATGCTCTATAAACCAAATGGAATATTAATCACACTCTACTTTTAATTCTGTTAAGAGCATTGCAACAGAAAGTGCTCTACACACACACACACACACACACACACACACACACACTGTCACATATCAGTTTAAATATTATAGTTAAGCAGATAAGTGAAAGAATCATTCAAATAGTGATACAAGCATGAACTTTGGTACGTGTGCTCTTCAAATCCCACTCTTTTCAAAAATACCTCTGGCCACACAAAAATCCAAGATGGCAGCCCAAAAATCCAAGACGTCTGCCCAAAAACGGGCAAAAATTTGCTTTTTCATTTATAACTTGAAGTGTATTGGTTTTAAGCCCCATAAATGTGTGAAAGTTGAATATAAAGTTGGGTATTGCAGATATTTAGATTCCAAGTTCATGTCTGTATATATTACGATTCTTGAGATGTTTATGAGCCATAACTTTGAAAATATTGATTTTTTTGATGTATAAATATATTAAAGTCGAATATAAATATGGCTATCGCAGACATTTTGATACCAAAAGCATGTCTGTAGCTATTATAGTTCTTGAGATACAGTGTGTA
Organism: Tandanus tandanus; assembly: GCA_039654325.1. Taxonomy (NCBI): domain Eukaryota; kingdom Metazoa; phylum Chordata; class Actinopteri; order Siluriformes; family Plotosidae; genus Tandanus; species Tandanus tandanus. The sequence goes on from JBCNYH010000025.1 coordinate 2,089,274, forward strand.
CATACCTCTGAAGGTCTGTGTGATGACAAAAATGAGTTTATCAGCCTTGAGTTGGAAAATACAGATTTTCTGATTCACAAATGTATTGAAGCTGGGTATAAATGTGGGTATTGTGGGCGCTTTGGTCTGTATCTGTTAAAGTTCTTGAGATTTGACATGCCAAATGAACTTTGTTTGAGTTACAGAATTTCATATACCTGTTTCTGTAACCGAAAAGGCTACCCGACTGCTGTATTAAAGATGGTGTTGGAAAAAGAAAACATTTACACACAAAAAAAAAAACGCCTTTCAAGTGTGATCCAGTCTCATACTGTGAATACTCAGTGTGAAAGAAGATTCTACGTATTGATGACGCATGAAACAGTTCAATCCCTCCAAAAATAAGACCACAAGAGCGTAGAGTTACACCTCACATTTGCAACTGCACAGTGCTGTACAAGTGAGACCCAGTCTGTAGCACTTGACAGGCCACGACAGCCAGATTTACAGCCACATTTGATGAGCTGTTGGCAACTCTTGGCTATTGAAGAGTTGGCTGTCCAGGAGACCTACCATTCCTCACCAACCTTCTGCTATCCCCAGTCTGCAGGGTCCTCTGCCTCTGGCTGACACTGGGTCGCCTGGGCCCACACACAACCAGCCTGGTAGGCAGCACGCCGGGTGTATTGGAGCAGAGCTGCTCTGGTTGGTGGGATTGACTCATAAAGACTCTGTTTTCTGGCGAACATGTCAAACCTGGCCTCATCCACAGTAGCAGCAGTTCTGGATCTGTCATACATTAGGATGTATATGTGCACACCAAAAATTCATGTTTCATAGTTTCTAAGATATGATTACTTCAAGTTAATGGCAGCCATCTTGGTTTTAGAATTTTATGTTATAACCATAATGAAAAAAAAAGATCACAAAATTCACTTAACAACAATGAATGGTACACATTTTTTGCTTTCCCGAGTCTGTAGAAGAACCGGGGTGGTGTATCTCAGGAACCATAAGAGATACAGACATGCATTTGGTACCAACATGTCCCATTTACATTTATGGGGTTTAAAATCAATGCATTTTGAGTTGTAGAGGAAAAACCCAATTTTTGTGCGGACATATTGGATTTTGGGGTCGCCATCTTGGACTTTTGTGTGTCCAGCGGTATTTTTGAAAAGAGTGGGATTTGAAGAGTACATGTACCAAATTTCATGCTTGTAACACTGATTATTGCTATATTTGCAATTATCTGCTGCACTATTAGCAAAATTAATAGACGAGAAGTCCCCAATCTAGTAATTTACCATCTTCTACCTCTTAGTTTTGTCTCTTTCATCCTCTCCCCAATTCCCCATGCAAAAAATAAATAAAAAAATCACCCCACAATGTAGCACGGTGATTCAGTTGTAAGAACCGTCACCTCACAGCGGCAAGGTTCTGGGTTTAAATCTCAGCCTTTGGGTGTAGTTTGCATGTTCTCCTCTTGCTTGTGTGGGTAAGGAGGGATAATCATCTACAGGTGACGTTGATTTTACAGTTGCCTCTTTGTTTATAACTGGACTCACCAGTAGATTCAGCCTGAGAGCAGAATGATGCAAAAAGAGGTGTCCAAGAACCGCAGACTTTAATCACAGGATCTGCCGGCAACGCTTATACTATATCTGTTCATCTGAAAGCGTGCATGTCTGCAGTAAGAAGGGGATCAGACAGATTTGACCTGTGTGCTCAGGGGAAAAGTCTTTGCTGGCCAGAAAGAACATTAGAGCAAGACTACAGTTTGCTTGTGAACACAAAAGACCAGGCCCTGGAATAATAAGCTCTGGAAAGATCAGTCAAACTTATTTGGCCACAATCGCTTTACGCATGTGGGTAACATACCTGTTGCTGTGAAAGTGCATACGGCGACGGTCAAAATGAGTGTGAACAAACTCGCCCTGAAAAACTCGACCAAGAGTACTTTTTTAATGAACATTTCACTTGCTTGTAGTTGATTCTGCTGTTTATTTTCACTCATTTACACAGAATGATTGGCAGATTTAACTTTTCTTACATCTAAGAAATGTCCAGGCCAAAAAAAACATTGACTTGATGGGATAGTCTAATCTCATTCTCTCGCCCCTCGGGACCTGTAGGAATGGGTTCCGTCTGTCCGTCCGTCCTTCACACGCTGAACCTGGGGCATTCAGACTACTAGTTATTGGCATTTAATGAAATGGTCCTTTCGGCGGGAGCGTCTGGACCCCTGTTGTCCATTTTGTTTTATTTGGATTGAGAGCTGTTTGGAGATTTTAAAACAAGGTTTTAACGTTTCAGCTTCCAAAACTCTTAAATATTAAAATGTACATTTAGGAATTAGGTCCTGGACGGCACAGGGGTATAGTGATAAGCACAGCTGCCTCTCAGCAAGACCAGCGAGAGGGTTTCTCTCTGGAGTTTGCATGTTCTTGTTTCCTTGATGTGTGGGTTTAATCGGGGTACTCCAGTTTCCTCCCACAGTCCAAACACATGCTCGTTAGGCTAATTGGCTGTTCCAAATTGAATGGTTGTGTGTGTTTTGGCCCTGAACTGGTAAGCTTTTCCGGGTGTACCACTACATGACATGACCCGAATAGGAATAATTGACAAATAACCAAATGTAATGTTAAATATGACTATATTCATTTTATATAGTCAGAAGTTCTTCTTTAAGAAATGCAATATAATAAAACATATAACAGTATGAAATGCACTACATCAGATAATTATACAATACAAATACATTCATCTGTATTCAGTTAATGTTGTTTTTAATATTTAATGCTAATGTTTTCCGTCTCCTGTAGGAAACAGTTTCATTTCTTATATCGTGCTGATGTTTCTTCACATCTCCGGTACAGAATAGCTCCCGAGGTGAAGGTGGTGGTAAAAGAGGTGTTAATTTTGACGAAGTGTGGCTTTCATGACATCGACATACCAAGAAAAAGTGCTTTCACACTCAGGGAAGAAAACCAGAAATAGGAAGATCAGTGTAAAAGCCTACAACATGTTTGATCATTGAAAATCCCAAACGCTGAACTTCACCTGACTTTTTGCTTTAAACACAATCTCTGCCACTTTGAAAAAAAAATTGATTAATCCCAGCTGTCCTTTTGGATGTTGGAAATAATTTGATAAATGACATTTTGTGGCCGCGGCTTCAGGCCCAGCGTCTCGCTTTGATAAATGTTACTTTCCTTGGGTTGTCTTCCGTCAAAGGCCTTTCTTAAAGGCCACTTTCGTCATCATCACTGCTCACTTTTGATGAGACCGAACCTGCTACTGTTATTGCAGATGTAAAGAGCGGCGAAGAAACACCCCGACAGACATAAATGTCAGCGTGAGCGTTGTAGGCACTCGCGGAGATATTCAAGACAGATGCGGGTTTCTTCACTTGTGTGATTTAGACTTGGGTGAACTCCCTGAACTCATACTGTTCCATATCATCCGACAGTTTTATTGAAAAATGTAAGTTCTGAACTCAGAAAAAATTCCATTTCCACATCAGTCTGTATGTGGCAGCCTGAGAGAACTTGTTACATGCTATAATAGATTATTTCACGTGGATATATTTCTCATCAGGTCTGAACTCGTAGCTCGCGGGGCATTAGCCGAGCAAACTATTATCATCTGTGATCAATACCTTTTATTATCCTATCCACTGGACTTTTTTATGAGTTTATTTAAATTATCAGAATTTATTAAAATATACACGTTCTTACCAGACAGCACGGTGGTGCAGTGGTTTACACATCTGCCTCACAGCAAGGTCTGGGTTCGATTCCCAGACTTGGGCGTTTCTGTGTGGAGTTTGCATGTGTGCTTGTGTGGGTTTCCTCCAGGTACTCCGGTTTCCTCCGACAGTCCAAAAACATGCACAGTAGGCTAATTGGCTGTTCCAAATCACCCCTGTGAGTGTGAATGGTTTTGTGTGTGTGGGCCCTGCAGTGGTCTGGTGAGCTGTTCAGGGTGTACCCCGCCCTCGCCCTGAGTCGGCTGAGATGGGCCCCAGCCTCCCCGCGACCCTAAATAGGATTAAGCAGCTTAGAAAATAAATGAAATGAACGTTCTTACTATTAAATACTTTATAAGAGCCATCACAGGGCAACACACATCCAACCTTTCACACACACTCTCACACCTAGGGGCGATTTGGAACAGCCAGTTAGCCTACGGGGAGAACATGCAAACTCCACACAGAAACGCCCCAAGCCTGGGACTTGAACCCATGGCCTTCATGCTGTGAGGCGGATGTGCTAACCACTGTGCCACCATGCCGCCCTTTATTCTATCCAGATCTATTGAAATAGTACTTAATAATATTTATTTTATTCGTAAATAATATAAATAAATCACACTTTCCATTCCGCTCCCATGATGCACTTGGTCACTTGCATGGTTTCTGTTGCAGTGTAAGGTAAGTCTGTTGGGCGTTTTACACCCGAGCCGAGTGGCTCATCAGGCCGGTGCTTTCTGTAGCGTGAAGCGACTAGGAGTTCATCTCCTCCTGGATGGGACGCTGGTCCATTGCAGGTTACCTTCCCAGCATTTTTACTGGTACCCATTTATACTGCTGGGTGGACAGAGGCACACACTTGTGGTTAAGACCTTGCCCAGGTGTCTTAGCACGGTGGGGGTCCAACGGGGATTCGAACCCATGATCTCTCGATCGTGAGCCCGGCACCCTAACCGCTACGCCACCGGCCCCTGTTGCAGTGTAGGTTGTGATTTTTGTGAGGCCATTGTTAGACCTGTTCTCTCGGACACATACTGGGCTAAAATTATTCTACGCCAAACTGCATGATGTATCGACGGTCATTACTGCACAAGAGGGTCTGAAAGCAAAGGTTCACATACTTTCTCCACTCACAGATATGTAATATTGTGTTTATTAGCTCCCGCCCACAAAGTGGCTCGGGAGCTATAGGAATGGATTCCGTCCTTCTGTCCGTCACACTTTAGTTCCTGGACATTTGCTTGCCACGCACTAAAGCAGGGGCTTTCAAACTTGGTATGCTTGTTCTATATTGGCATATAATGAAATGGTCCTTTCGGCGGCAGCGTCTGGACCCCTGTGGTCTGTTTTTTATCTACCGTTTGGTTCAATGTGAAAATCTGTGGTTTTTATTTATGCAGAAATCTAGAAGCTTCTGAAGGGCGCACAAAGTTTGAAGCACCACTGTATATAAAGTAGAAGATATGTGTTGAATTATATATGTGTTGAATTTGTCTCCTTATCTGAAATATTGGCAAAGAGATAAACAAGGCAGGGTTAAAAAGCTCCAAGAGCCTGGCTTAGTTTGTAGTTTGGATCACTCTCTGTGTGGACGTCCTGTGCTTAAAGGTGAGGCATCAACAATCGCAGCAGAACAACATCATTGTGGGCAATGCCAGATTTTGTTGTGTGTGTGCCAGAATTCAGTCACAGCAGCATCTGAAAGTTGATAAGTCAGCATAAAAGTCAGCAACTTGCAAAATGTGCAGACTGAAGACAGAATGATTCAGAGTTCTGGAAGAATCTGTAAAAATTCATAATTCATAAGAGCGGAGAACACCTTGCACATGCTATAGCATGTAGACATCCAAACCCAAAACACTTTGAGCCCTGGAGGTTTTTTCAGCTTGTTGCAATGCAGTAACCCTTGTAGATTTGATGCAGATGTTTTTCCCAGATGTTTCAGCCTCTTAAGCAAGTGATAACAACCCAAAGGGAATTGGAGACATGGCAGAGCTCTTCAGACATTTGAGGAATGGATGCTTATTACACTACACTGACAGCATTCAGTAGATAATTTTATCCAGGATGACTTACAGAAGTACGTTGTGGTCTTCACCATCATACTTGTACCAACTGATCACAGTCTAAGGGTACCTTTAAACCAGGACTCTGTTTTTAAGAAGAATCCACATCAAAGGTTTTTTAAGAGAGTTTTTAGGTGCTTGGTGAAGATATGTTGAAGACTGCCAGTAACTCAGCTGTTTAGAAAGACAGTTTATTCCACTGAGGAGTCAGGGCCACTACTGAGGATCAAGGCTTGCTGCTGATGGACCAGGACTGCCACTGAGCAACCAGGGTCACTACTGAAGAATCCAGACCCCCACTGAGGGACAAGGATCATCACTGAGGGACCAGGACTGCTACTGAGCAACTTGGGTTATCACTAAACAACCAGGACTGCCACCGAGCAACCAGAGACATTGCTGAGGGACCAGGAATGCCACTGAAGAACCATACACATCACTGGGGGACCAGGCCTGCCACTGAGCATCCATAGGCATCACTGAGGGACCAGGAAAACCACTGAGCAACCAGGGTCATCACTAAAGAACACAGACCACCACTGAGGGACCAGGATCATCACTAAGGAACCAGGACTGCCACTGAGCAACCAGAGACATCACTGAAGTTCCAGGTCTGCCACTGAGCAACCTGGGTTATCACTGAAGTTCCAGGTCTGCCACTGAGCAACCTGGGTTATCACTGAAGGACCAGGACTGCCACTGAGCAACCAGAGACAACACTGAGGGACCAGGAGTGCCACTGAACAACCATAGACATCGCTGATGAACCAGGGGTTCCAGTGAGGACCCTGGACCGCGGGTGGTATTGTGGTGTAGTGGTTAGCACAACCGCCTCACAGCAAGAAGATTTTGGGTTTCAGTCCTGTGCCCAGTGAGGGCATTTCTGTGTGGTGTGTACAGTTTTCTTCCAAAGGGCCAGAGACATTAGGCTAACTGGATATTGCCCCGTGGAGTGTGAATGGTTGTGTGTGTGTCGGCCTGTGATAGACTGGTGAGCTGTTCAGGGTGTACCTTGCCTTCACCCAGAGTTGGCTGGGATTGACTCCAGCCTCCCTGCGACCCTAATAAAGGATTAAGCAGTTTAGAAAATGAGATGAGATGAGTCCCAGGACTGTCACCACTGCCACTGAGGAAACATGACCACTATTAAGTAACCTGGCCATTTCCAGGGTACCAGGTTTGGCACTGATGAACCAGGATAAGCTCAGTGGGGTCCTATGGTTGTAATCTCTGATCAGTACTTGCAGTTCACTGGGTTTGAGAAAGTGGATTGGTGTTCATGTATGCAGTTTTGGACCAGGTTGTGATGTAGAGACCTTCAATACAAGGCTGAGAGTCTCGGATTGATTCCTGCAGGAAAAGGAAGCCAATGGGGTGGCTGGAATACAGGAGTCAGATATGCGAATCAGATTGGAGAAGGTAATGGACCTTACGAGCAGCAGCTTTATGAAGTAGAGAGTTAATATTCACGTCTGGAATGCACTGTGGATGTGATCGCAGTTCCATCACAGAAGTCATATTATTCTGAAGTTATAAAAATGAAGCCTGATGGATCTGGCAGTTGATGTGTAGTCTGCGCCGAGCTTGTGCGGATATGAAATGAGCTGAAATGTCACATATATAAGAGTGAAAATGTCATACATCAGAAAATAAATCAGAAATATATCATAGTTCAGTGGATACATTGATGAGTTGGATAGTGTGTAGGTGTTTAGTGTATTGTGTGTTGTGTAGCAGGTCAAATGATGGACTGATTATGGACTCATCAAAGTAGTCCAAGCCACAATATCTTAACCTTTGTCACTGTGAACTTTTCTTGTCGCATACATCGCACGGCGGGAATAGAGCAGGTCCATGACAGGAAGTTGAGCAAATTCCTAGGACAGGTGTGGGCTTGTCGTATGAAACTCGCCTGTTGTGCAAGGAAAAATAACGTCGTAGACCCTTGTTGTGGAGTTTTGCGCATGAAAAATTTATTTTCATCTCGTAGGTAATCCTCGATGTCAGGCCCATTTCGTAGATCTGTTGTGCGCTGTCCTAGGTCGACCTATGGATGTGTTACGATAGACATACGGATCTCATACGCTTTCGGGATCTGATGTGCTCAGAATCGTACGGTTTTCTTACAGTAGTCGTATGATTGCTCTACGTTAAGCCCACAGGGTTTCCTTATATACTCACATGTATCGTAGTACATTTTCAACTGAGTGTCACAGGAACAATCGTATCACTTTGGTATAAACATTTATACCATTTAACTTACACTCCTGACCAATTTTCTCCATGACAGACATACAACAAATCTATTATATGGGAACACGCCTACACAGCTTTCACATCCCCCTCACTCAGACCTACACCGGTGCTCTCTGTCTTAGCGCCGCTAAATTCGGAAACAAAACAAATGGCAGGTTGTATTGTGAAAGAGGGTTGATTCAGATGAGTCGCTGAATCAGACCCTTGTAAGAAAACAATATTATGTCGGGGACGGTGTATGACGTTCTTGTGTCAATATTTTTAAGACGATTGTTGACCTGGTCCATGACTGTGGGTAATGATACTGAACTTTCCTTTGACGAAACCTTATATTAAAGCAGTGAACGCCTCATTATTGTTTTTCTCTAGCCTGACAGGCAATGAAGCGCAACCAAAGTCCAATGAAGATTTCTCCTTTTCACTCCTAATGCAGCAGCTCAGTGCCGTAATTGGCCCTTTGTGTGAAAGGAGTAGCGGCGAATCACACGCCAAAATGAGATTCAGATCTTGAACGAGAGAGGCAGAGCAGTGGGGAAGTGATGAGGAGTGATAGCACAGCCGAGGACAAAAGTGTCAGTGATTACACTTATTTCCACTGCAGAGGGAGGAAACCTGCCCGTGATTGCTGTTCAGTACATTAGTGCAGGGATTTGGCGCGAGTTTGTTTATGGTTCACATACGTACAGTACTAATGATCATTTGCCTTCTATGGCTTCCTTTCCCCACCCCTTCACTTTTTGCTGCATTCTGTTGATATGATTGTGCTCGGTGGTTTTTCTACAGTCTCGCTTCATCTTCGAGCTCAATTCTTTGATTTTATAAATATACTTTTTTGGCTTGGGTTTGACTCAGCGATTTTCTATGCCCACATTTACGTTTTTTGTGACCATGTGGTTAGCACGTCACAACAAGAAGGTCCTGGGTTCGAGTCCCAGGCTTGACAAGGGAGTTTTTTTGTAGAGTTTACATGTTCTCCCTGTGGTTGCCTGGGTTTCCTCTGGGTACTCTGTATTCCTCCCACAGTCCAAAGACATTAGGCTAATTGACTGTTCCAGATTGCCTCTAGGTGTGAGTGTAAATGGTTTTGTGTATGTGAGCTGTACAGGGTGTTACCCGCCTTCGCCTTCTGTCAGCTGTGACCCTAGTAGGATTAAATGGTTCGGCAAATGAGTGAGTGAGTAACCATATGTCTGCTAAACCACGTGTCTACTGCTTTGACTTTGAAATGTTTTTGTAGTTAAAGCAGATTTTATGTTGTATTACTTTGAGAGTCCTTACATTTTGAATGAAATAGTCATACTGTACCTGGCTACCAAAGGAGGGCATTCATTACCTTTGGGATTTAAGGTGATCACCAGATGACTTGAAACCGCTCAGTGCCCAGCGACCGGATGTCAGGGTTGTCTGTGGCTGTGACAGAACAGAGGATTTAGGCAGGTAGATGTATCAGGTGTTCGCCTGAAGATCCCTAAAATTCGATTTGACTGCATCAACTAAAGAGGAATAGTTTATAAATAATATATCTTTATCATGGTTTTTTTCTGTTTCATTCGTCTTTAAGAACAATTATTATCATCACGAGTAAAATAGGGATTTCATTACCAATTATTTGCTCCCTGGATGCTGCCATTGCTGTAGATAAAGGTGAAAGGTCACCAGTTGGGACAAATGGAGGTCCAGCAAGTTCCAGTTTGGCAGGGGTAAATACCACTGGGACCATGTGTCGAACGCTACTTTCTACTTGTCACCTCGTATTTACCGGAATTCCCAGGGGTAGCAAATGCAGCTTTAAATCCACTTTCTGATAACGCCTGCGAAATCCTTCCCAGGTGTGCATTAAGCCCACTGGGAAACGCAGTTCACCAGCGAATACGGAAGTGGGAGAGTGAGATTCACTGGTAAGTTCACAGGAGGGATGCCCTCCAGTCTCATGTGTTGGTTGTACCGTTTGGCTAATTATTTATGCTAAACGGTAACAGTAGCTAATAGAACTTGGTGTAATAACATACAGTACATTCAGTTAGCTAGCGAATTAAATGTAATAATACAGGCCAAGGGTCGCTTGTCCTCTACTGCTACTAATGTAGTGTGTCATGTTTCTGACGTTGATGTAAAAAAGCCACAGATTCCTTTATGAACATTCATTCATTCATCTTCTTCCGCTTCTTCCGGGGTCGGGTCACGGGGGCAGCAGCCTAAGCAGTGAGGTCCAGAC
>JBCNYH010000025.1:2104611-2114835 GCA_039654325.1 Tandanus tandanus
ATGGTCACCAAACCAGAACCCCTCAACACCTTGACTGCACCTAGAAATTCTATCCATAAAAATTATGAACAGAACCGGTCCTTTATGAACATTTCAGTTATAAACTGTTTTGTTTTTTTCTCGCATTGCAAACTGTTATTTAACAGTAATAACAATTCTTGCATCTCTCTGCAGCCAGCCGATTACATTTTTCAATGCTCTCCCTGTAATTGCCTTAGCGAATCAGATGTTGTTTTTCCCCGCAGTTTGTTTGTGTGATTGTTAGCAGGATTACACAGAAAGTTAGACCTGGATTTTCATGAAATGTCTTCTAGAGGATGGGCTTTGGATGAGGAAGACTCCTTTAGAGGTTGGAGATGATCTGGATCATTTTAATGAATTCTTTAACATTGTGAGAGAGGACGATTTATCGGAAGTGTCATAATACAGCAGGCTCAGCTGGGGGTGATGTGTGCGTTTTGTTCTATTTTCAAAATTATACTCAGATTTTCATTGCTGTGTCTGTTTGTGGGATCGAATGGTTTTTGATAGTTTGCGCTCTCCGAGTGCTCTTGTTGGTTATATAATATGACCAATATACATACACATAGAGTTTAATGAAGTAAAACGAAATAAAGGTAAACGATTGTTGTAAATCCTGTAAAGTTATGACTTTCTCTAAGAAACTTCACTGTTAAATGAAACCAGTTTTTGACACTGAAAGCTCCGTATAGAATACAGTATTCTCCTCTCTCACAGTTGAATAGTCTCCAAAAACAACTCGCTGTAGAAGTTTTGATAGCAGAGCATTTTTTAAACCCTTTAGTCACGTTTCTGCACTTCACACTTAAAGCCTCAGCGTGTTCCACTCAACCTCTCCACTTTGCCAATTTTTGCTTTTTGTTTCTCCAACGGTGCATTTGCGGTTGCCATGGCATCGCCTGCGCTCCACTGGCAACCATTATGAGTAATGTGTAGTTGAGTTCAGAGGGCCGCTGCGTGTACACCATCGTCGTTCGCACTACGATTATTCCTATACAAAGGGCACAACACAAAGCGTCCATCTGAGGAGTTGTACTAACGAGCAAGCCGCGCCTCCCACGCGTATCACAATCAGCACGTGTTCATTTATGTTTAATGTTGCGTTGCTATAAATGCCACAAGCAGCAAGCTTGCTCGAGATACGCCGGCGGTGACGGATTTTAACGGTCAGGGATTTTCAGTCAGTGATTCACTGGGCATTTGGGGGACGTTTAAACAGCGCATTACGGGCTTGTTCGACAAGTCAGGGACCAGGAACAAAAATATGACAAAATGCCTGGCCAGGCTATTAGGAGTTGAAAACAATTTTGTTGCTCGGTCTTTCTCCTGACATGTTTTTAAGTCCTGAAAGCAAAGCATTTTCATGTGTTACTGCAATGCAGGACAAAAAGTACTATTTCTCGAGAAATTGGAGCATACTGTTCAGTCACACCTTAGTTTGAATGTATTCATTTCTGGGATTTAATCCAGTATCTAAAACACTCTCGCGCATGCTTCAGATTCCTGCCCAGGCGTGAGCACCAGGCTCACTCATTCTCTTCCCAATTTTTACAAGACTTAAAGAAACTCGACACGCTCCGTATGAATTTCAATGTAAATCCCTCCCCTCCCTCCCATCCCATGCAGATTAGTATTGCAGACAGATGGTGTCTTGGGTGGCAAACGTGACAGGCAGGCAAGATGGATCTCCCTCCGTTATCAGCACGCCATTTTCTCTGGCACTGTGTCCCAGGGGAGCAGAGCCACCACGGCGTTTATTAATCGTCAGTGGATAATTCCAAATAAAAACCAGTTCTGCAGCGCGGAAATCTGCAGGGAAGAGTGAGAAAAGAAAAGTCTCTGCAGCCTGACATGAAGCATTACTGTGCCGAGTTTCTCCCATGACTCAGAGCTATTACTCGTACACAAGGCGGATTCGCTGGCACAGCCCTTTTTTCTCAGCCTAATATTTTTTTAAAACAAGAACTCGAGATCGGCCTACATTCTTTCGATTCAAGTAAAGTGGAGATGGAGGTGTGTAATCACATTAATGACACAGTTGTGTGCACTTCCCTTCAGGAATATGACAGTTGCTTTTTGTGTTTTTTTTTTCTTTTGTCGTTCCAGCATGCTGCAGTGCAAACTTAGTGCTAAGAGGAGGCGTAATAGTGGTAACGCCGATTTAGTCTCTGTTTTTGGTAGTGTCTCAGTGAGGCTGAAGGGCTGCTGCAAACTGTTGAATGGAAAGTTAATACATGCTGAAAAAGGCACACGTAGTTGCCAGATGACATCATAGACTAATCTGCATATGTATTGATTTGTTACTGGCCCTGCGATGGCCTGGCGAGCTGTTCAGGGTGTACCCCGCCCTCACCCAGAGTCGGCTGAGATGGGCGCCAGCCTCCCCGCGACACTAATTCGAATTAAGCGGCTTAGAAAAGGAATGAATGATTTGTTACTGTCATTTGCATATAAAGACATCTGAAGATGCTCAGAACAGAAGACGAAGATAAAAGAAGGGTCAGGTGGGACAAAAAAATGGTCAATAAGTAATTGGTTGTTTGGAACAATGGTTATTATTATTCAAAATATTTTTTCGATTCTGATTGGTGGAAAGCAATTAGCTATTTCTTGGTATTCTTCTACAAGCTGATTTATCCATCTTCAATCTTCCATCTGATAAACTGATTGATTATTTACGACTGGCACGCAACAATGTTCCCCGTCATAGAGATCATATAAGGTACCATACCACACCAACTTTTTTTATATAGCACTTTCACACAACCATGGCTGAAACAAAGTGCAAAGTGAAATTAAGTCAAATCATTCAAAAACAATTAATAAGTAAAAACAAATAACAACAAATAATTAAAACAAATAAAAGTCTCATACTGGGTCAAAATCTAATGAGTAAAAGTGGGTTTTAAGATGGTTTTAAAAGTGGACACTGAAGGGGCGTGTTTGATTTTGGTACAGCTAGGAACAGCTGATCAGCTGACCTGAGAAACCGGGTATGGATGAAGCATCTCAGAGAGGTAAGGCGGGGCGAGGCCATTTTAGGATTTAGTGAAGCGAAGCCAGAATGGGTGTAATGTGATCTTTCTTGCTCGCTCCAGTTGAAAGATGTGCAGCTGCATTTTGAACCAGCTGGAGACATGAGAGTGAAGACTGGCTGACTCCAAAATAAAGTGCATTGCAGTAATCCAGCCGAGACGTGATGAAAGCATGGATTCCTGACTCAAAGTTCTGTTGCAAAAGGATGGGGTTCACTTTTGCCACCTGTCTTAAATGAAAAAAAAAACTGGACTTCACTACTGTGGAAATTTAGCAGGCCTTACATACAGTGCCAAGGGACCCAGGTCACCAGGAGACTCACAGGAGCCACTGGGACCAAACACCATCACTTCAGTTTTTCCGTCATTAAAATTGAAAAAGTCAAGGGCCATTCAAGCTTTTATGTCAATTAGGCAAACAAGAAGAGGTGCAACTGAAAAGATATTCTTCCGCTTTAGTGGTACATAAATCTGACTGCCGTCAGCATAACAGTAAAAGGAGATACCATGCTTTCTAAGAATAGAGCCCAGAGGTAGTATATAAAGAGTGAACAGCAGGGGCCCTAAGATTGAGCCCTGTGGAACCCCAGATAACAGGGGAGCGGAGGAGGATTCAGAACCAGCAATGTGTACACTAATGGTTGTATCTGCTGCCATTTCAGGGCGGTACCACGAATGCCCACTAGGTGCTGTAAACAAGTTAATAAAATGTTGTGATAAATAGAAGGTAGATCAGCTATGCCCTGCCTGTCCACTATCTTGCTTTGTTAGTACAATTTACTTAGTCAATAAATTCCTGCAGGCTTGAGCTGTCAAAACTTTCTTTTCTTTTCTTATTATTTATGCTGCTGTAAGCCGTATCTGAGAGTAACAACAACAACCCCCCCCCCCAAGTGCAATGTTTCACCAGCCAACAGCGCTCTCAGAAGTGTGTAGCCTTATCTCATTTGCTATCTATGTTCCTCCTCTCTCCTTCCTCCCAGAGAAAGCTAGTGAGAAAATGGCTGCCCGTTTTCAAGAGTAGATGCCAAAGTCAATTGACAAAGTCAATTTTGGTGGAAAAAAAGGGCACATTTTTGAAAATAAAAAATGCCTCCATACCATCAAATACTTTAATTCCGTATTTTGTTTAGTATTTTCATGAAATATGTTTTGAATTAATTGGAAACGTCATTAGTGGGGAATAGCATTACAAAAACATTACATAACAACTGTGATCCATGATTGGATGCTGGGAATAATGGTGATCCATGATTGGTTGCTGGGAACAATGGTGATCCATGATTGGTTGCTGGGAATAATGGTGATCCTTAATTGGTTGTTGGGAATAATGGTAATCCATGATTGGTTGTTGGAAATAATGGTAATCCATGATTGGTTGTTGGGAATAATGGTAATCCATGATTGGTTGTTGGGAATAATCATGACTAGTGATTGTTTGTTGGGAAGTTTTGATGATTAATGAGTGTTTGTGATTGTGGTTGTAATGATCAGTGATTGGTCATTGTGAAGTTTGGTGATTGTAATCAATGCTGATCAGTGATTGGTTGTTAGTTAGTAATGATTACTGATTGGTTATTGGGAAGAGTGGAGATCAGATAGCGTTTGTTTGAAGAGTAGTGATCAGCGGTTGGCTGTTGGGAAGTAACGTTGCTTAATGAACTTCTGGTTGGGAACAATGGTGGTGGCTGGTCGGTCACTGGGAACATGAGCTCACACGATCACAGCCCAGGCAGGCTTTGTGATGAGTCGATCAAACCTGTGTTCTCAACTCATACAAGCAGCAGCTCTGATGTGAGCTGGAGATCTGGTAACATCTGCTCAACAAGATTTGTTGATGGGCATTTTTAAATAAAGTTTAAAAAGACAAAATGCTATTCTTCTAACAAGGTTGTGAAGTTGGATGGGACAGAAGTAGAACATTTTAAGAAAGCAATACTTGTGTCTGGGGTGATTTCAGGATCTGATAGCATTCTTTTCTGAGATAAAAGCAACAATGCAGCCTTTCACTCAAGTGATTGGATCGAAATAGACAGGCGCACAATATGGGTTAGGGCATGGTCCTTGATCGGCGCAGGGAGCGTGATGATGATGATGATGATGATGTTACTGGTGTGTAATAGCTCAGTTCTGACACTCCAGTTTGCTCTGGCGTCTCCAGAGAAGATGAGAGTGCAGGCTATCATAAAAGGAGAAACTCATTCAACAAGTCGAAGCTTCTGGGAAATACACAGGTCTCAGTGTGCTAGCAGTGTGTTGTGCTGACAGCATTAAAGACAGCGCAAAGCAATTTATTTAGCTATTCTATCACAGTGTGTTTTAGGCAAGGCCTAGTTTCGCCACTGTAATAAACACAATGCTGAAGATGAAAACACCTGAAACCCCCACCCGAACCCCAGATGTGAACTGGAGTTAGTGTATTTCTTTGACTTGAGTATGTCCTGCAGTTTCTACGCAAATGGCAAACAGCAAATTGCTGCATTTTTGTAATTTTTTTCCCAGCACTATCCATCTCTCCCATCTTCTATTTTTGAACAGAGAGGAAAGTACAGGCAGGAGATCTTTTATAGCTAAGCAAGGCACCAGCCACGGCATCTCGATTGCACAAAACAAGCTCTGACAGGTAGACTGACTCGCTAAATGATTTATGCAGTAAAGAAAGCATCTCGCGCACATTAGCTGTCACTGGCATTTCCCCGAGTGCTCAGCAGCTCTGTTTTGGATTGGAGAAAAAAAGAAAAACGGAACACAGAAGGGCTCATGCTTTTAGGTTGCTGAAGAAAGAGGGAAAGATTGAAGTGAATGAAGTAAATTAAGCTTGAAAAGCTGTATTGATTTGATTTTCACTTGGAAAAAGCGCCTTCTCTGGTACACACCCTGGCTGTCACTTCATGTCCAGCACGCGAGTGTGGAAACCGGGCTTGTGACGTGAACTCTGTGTACATGCAATCATTCATGCGTCTTTAGCTGGTTTGAACTTCGTTTGATGTTCAAGAAGCAAGTCAAACACCCGTGTTATGCTTAGTCAAATATTGCTTCATGCTCGAGCAACACAAAGTTAAATAACTAAGAAAGAATATTTATTCAGGGTGGCACGGTGGCGTAGGGGTTAGCACTCTCACTTCTCACTTTTTCTCCCACAGTCCAATGATATGCACATTATGGGAACAGCCAATTGACTTATTGTGCGTGTCTTAGGACTGGGGGAGGAAACTGGAGTGCCCAGAGGAAACCCACGCAAGCAAGAGGAGAACATGCAAACTCCACATCGAATAAGCAGATCTTCTTGCTGTGAGGTGGACTTGCTAGCCACTATGCCACCATCCACCCTCACAAGAAAAAAAAAAAAAACATGAAATCCTATAACAGTACATTTGTGTTTTAGAGACAGACAAATAAATGCATCATGGGAGTTACACTAGAACAAGGAAAGGAACCTAGAGCAATTTTCTGCTTTTTTGCATTTACTCATGTTGGTGTATATATAATTGCCTCCAGCTCCAGGGTCCCTGGTTTGCACCTGACTTGTGGTTAGTGATGGGCGATTCGCGGACGACTTGTTCAAAAGAATTGATTCATTTAAGAGAATGAGTTGAAATGATGATTTGCTATAACTGTCTATTATCACAAAAAGTAGTCGGAATCACTCATTAAGTCTCAAAGCCGGGGGAGGCGGAAGTGCTGTGTGACGCACCGTGCTACAGGTGGTCTCTACTGCTAGATCTCTGATCGTCTAACGTAGTGAACCGCTGAATCATTTAGCAACTGAGTCGGGCTGAGTCGCTTTCTGAATTGTTTCTGAATCGTTCGTGAACCAGTGGAAAATCTTTATTAAGTTAAGTAAATTGCAAACTAGATCATTCATAGATATAAAAAATGGAAAAGAGAAATTGAATGTTTGACAGGGTTTTTTTAATTAATTAATTTATTTATTCATTTCTTTTTTTTGTGAATCAAATGAATCGATATGAATCGATTTGCTACAGTGGAACGAACCGAAAGATTCGAGTTAGATAAAAGAATCGGACTTCCCATCACTACTTGTGGTTACTGTCAGGTCTTCTCGTTGGTTTTCTCTGGTTTTCTTCATGCTGGCAGGCGGACTGGTGACTCCAAATAATCTAGTAGTGAATAGGTGGTGCCCTACCATGCACTGGAGTCCCATCCAGGGTGTATTTCCATGTCATCCCCAGCATTCCTGGGACAGACCCCAGAACCCTGACCTCCAGAAAGTGCGTAGTGAATATGAATGAAAGAATGAAACTGTCTACTGCAGTAAGTTGGATAAAAGGAAGTTGTGGATTAAGGTTTTTTGTTGTTGTAGTCGAATAACTAAAGTTGTCTGCTTTTCCTTTTTGGATGGACAGAGCCTGCCCTGCTCTGCTCAGATAACATAATAATTGTGTTCCTCTGCACACAGCTTTGCTAGACAGTACGCAGCCATTTTTAGCCCTGCAACTTTCAGCACTTACATCTCAAAGTGGGTGGATTAGTGCAACTTTTAATTACTAACAAGGACAAAGTGCATTCCTTGGTTATTTTAAACCATTTCTGATGATCAGTCCGGTGCTTGCTATGGCATCAAACGATTAAAGCGTTGAGCTGAAAAAAGAAGCCCAAATTAACCCATGGGGCTCAATTACCATTTTCTCAGATTAGGATAATTTTTTCCACTTGGGTGTCACTTCTGTAGTTTCTCTTATCTTTTCGTTACATCAAGGAAGCGTTTATCTCGGAGACATCCCTTCTCTTTTCATTTGCCACCAGCTGTGAAGATCCAAGAGATCACCATCAGGGAAGATAAGAACACAGAGTGTGTCAAGGAATTCATAGTCAAACAGCGTGCTATATGTATGGAGAGAAACAACCATCTTATTTTTAGGACAAATATAGCCATGTTCCTTTGAGGTACTTTAAAAAAGCTGAAGAGTCTTCTTATCTGCAACGTGCATGTGTTGACAGCGATGTCAGGTTTTACTCTCGGACCATCCGGTTGCCAGTCTGACACTGCTGCCTTTTGTTTTTTCTAAAGCTTGTTAAACCATAAGAAGACCAAAAAAACCTTTCTTGTTCAAGACCAAAGTAAGCCTGTTTAAAATCCACCCAAAAGGTACAGAGAAGCATTTTGTCAAGCTTTTATGTTGCCCTGCTTCACATAGAGGATTTACGTTCAGATCTTTAATCACACACCTTCAGATTTCACAAAGGAAACAGGCAGCAGTGAAGACAGGTGCGCTGGAAAGAAGATAGTATAACAGACTCCTCACTCACCACTCTGGCATACCTGTTGAAAAAAAAGCATGTTTTTTAATCAGAGATTGGATGAATAGTAAGCATTAGGCCTGTCAAGACCACTTTATCTTCCAATCCATCTACACCCGTACAGTGGAATGAAATATCGGCCTCCAAAATCACTGTGCCACACAAGGATACAAGGGCTGTGTACACACAAGTACGAATCAAGCGTAAAACATGGCTTGTGTCAGGAATCAGCGAAATGCTTAAGAAGTGTATCTACATAATAAGTACTTTTTTAGCAAACAGAGAAATCTAATAAGGTTAGCGCATAAAAAATATAAAGTAATGGTTTGTGCTATAATTCCAGTCCAGGTTCTAGTCCACTATCCAAGTTTTCACACCATGCAATGTTTTGTCACATCGTAACACTTTGCTGGTCACAAGTTTAGATCGCTAGGTTTAAAAATGTACTCCCAAAGTGGTAGCGCCCCTCTCTGTGACATCATCACATAGTGTGTAGGTCAATCAATAGGTGATGATGTCACAGGCCCACTGGCCGGACATCATGTTAAAGTGACAGAGGGACAGAGGAACACAGAGTCTGGCCCTGGTAGAGCTTCTTTAAGTGGCCTGCCCATTACATGGGCCCTCCCACAATAACATCACCAATTTCTCCAAGAGATGTTGGTGTATTTGGTGGTGAGATGTGAAAGCTAAGAGTCCACGACTTGTCCAGAAAACCGACTGCTTGTTGCCTGGAAAATGGTGTCCTCGTATCAACCTGACAGTAGTATAAGCTCCACATCAGGTGTGAAAGACATCTGCTCTTTGTGATGGGTAATATTAAAATCATCTTTAAAAACAAGACCCACCCAACAGAAGTTACCTGAGTTTGGCTCCACTTCATCCATGACCCTGACGGATAAGTGGTGTAGAGCAGAAGTTCACAACCTGGTCCTGGAGGACCCCTGTCCTCTACATTTTTGTGGTTTCCCTGCTCTATCACTCCCCCTTCAAGACAAAAAGTTCTGTTAACTACCTAATTAGTTAAATCCGGTGTGTTGGGAACAAGGAAAACATTAAAATGCGCCAGGCATAGGGTTACTCCAGGACCGGGTTTGGTAACCCCTGCTGTGGGTAATGGATGAAAGCACAGAGACATTTTTGTTGCAAACCTGTGTGCACAACAGTGGTTCTGGAATAATTTGTTGTGAAAGCAAACATGTAGTTTTCAAACAAGTTCAGAATCATATCTGGGTGCAGTACAGACTTATTAACCCTCAGCCCGATTGGGACTGTGTAAATACACAAGCCTTTCAATTTACGTCACAGTCTCTTATCCATTATGGTCACCATAGCTGCCATATTGAAATTGTATTCCACGCACTAGCTGCAAAACGCCATCACCGATCATCAAAATTTTTGTTATGGATGTTGGAACTGTGTATCTACACAAACCTATTGATTTTCATCCAGGTCCAATATCCCATATGGCCACTGCAGCTACCACCTTGAATCTGCATTCTGCGCACCAGCTCAAAAATGCCATCGCCGTCATCACCATTTCTGATGTGGATGTTGGGACTGTGTAACTACAGAAGCCTATTAATATTCATTGCGGTGCGATATCCAATATGGCCACCACAGCTGCCATCTTGAATTGGTTTTCTGCACATTAAATCAGCAGAACCATTTTTTAGATTCCATTTTGGGACTGGGCATACCTTTTATAATGTGGCGATATTATATTGGGAAACTGGCTTCTGATTCTACTAAGACAACCAATCTGTAGAAACATCTGTGAGAAAGCAGGGTGGCTAAGATCATCTGTGAGAAAGCAGGGTGGCTAAGATCATCTGTGAGAAAGCAGGGTGGCTAAGATCATCTGTGAGAAAGCAGGGTGGCTAAGATCATCTGTGAGAAAGCAGGG
>JBCNYH010000025.1:2119435-2143429 GCA_039654325.1 Tandanus tandanus
ATTGTGTGGACTGGGTAATTGCAAGGTATGTAAATGTGAAGACCAGGTAATTGTGAGGACCGGGAGATTGTGAGGACTGGGTGATTGTGTGGACTGGGTAATTGCAAGGTATGTAAATGTGAAGACCAGGTAATTGTGAGGACCGGGTGATTGTGAGGACCGAGTGATTATGTAGACTGGGTAATTGCAAGGTATGTAATTGTGAGGACCAGGTTATCATGAAGACCAGGTGACTGTGAGGACTAGGTGATTGTGTGGACTGTGTAATTGAAAGGACTGGGTAATTGCAAGGTATGTGATTTTGTGGATCAGGTAATTGAGAGGACTGGGTGATTGTGAGAACTGGGTGATTGTGTGGACTGGGTAATTGCACGGTATGTAATTGTGCGGACCAGGTGATTGTGAGGGCCGGGTGATTGTGTGGACTGGGTAATTGAAAGGAATGGGTAATTGCAAGATATGTAATTGTGAGGACCAGGTAATTGTGAGGGGTTGGTGATTGTGAGGACTGGGTAATTGTGAGGTATTTAATTGTGAGACCAGTTGATGATTGCAAAAAAATTTATTTGTTATCTAATAATTATGAAGGTGGTACGGTGGCACAGTGGTTAGCACGTCTGCCTCCCAGCAAGAAGGCCTGGGTTCAATTCCCCAGCTTTGGCGTTTCTGTGTGGAGTTTTGCATGTTCGCCCTGTGCTTGCATGGTTTTCCTCTGGGTCCTCCAGTTTCCTTCCACAAAAACATGCACTGTAGGCTAATTGGTGGTTCCAAATTGCCCCTAGGTGTGAGTGTGAATGGTTGTATGTGTGTTGGCCCTGCGATGGTCTGGCGAGCTGTTCAGAGTGTACCTTCCTTTGCCTAGAGTTGGCTGAGATGGGCGCCAGCCTCCCCGCGACCCTAATTAGCATTAAGCAGCTTAAAAAAATTAATGGGTGTATTATTATGAAGACATTTGGTCTTTTTTGTTCCTAACAAAAGCTAATAGCCATAAAATACAAACTTATTTTTGTTAGGACTTTCCACGGACCTGATTAAAACTGAGGTTAATTAATGACATTTAATGCCTTTGCTAACCCTAAGGTGCATTCAAATAAGCAAAGAAAGACAAACGTGTGTGAACATTTTTAGCTTTTCAGTTGCTTTTAGCATTTCTCTTACTTCTGTTTGACTTCTGCAGAATCATCAAGACTTTAAATCCAATTTTAATTTATGGACTGTTAAAATAAGTGCAGTGGGTGTCAAACCCGATCCTGAGTGTTGAAATAATCTTTCATGCACCAGTCTCCAAACTATCTAAACTACCGCCACCGAGGGACCAGTGAATAATCTATTGTTATAATCTCTCTTCAAAAGCATGGAGTCTTGGTTGTCAGGAGCCTGTGGATTAATTTGGTTGGACTATGCTGCCTTAGAACTCCTGAAATGTTTGCTGTGATTTGCTTAATATATTTTTATGAGGACCAGGGGCCTGATGTACAAAGGGTACGTATGCACAAAAACATGGCGTACGTCCTTTCCCACAGCAAAGTTCAGATGTATCAAGAGTGAAATGGCCGTGGAAATGTGCGGTGCCTCACGCCAACTTGGCTGGTCTACGCATGTTTCTGCAGCTGTTGGTCCTTTGGAGACACTTAGAGGTGATGCTGGGAAACTGTTGATAATGTGAAAACAATTAATCCTTGAGAGACACATGAACAATTAACACATCCGCGTGTCTGCAATTAGATGAGTGAATATAAAAGCATGCTCAAAGTGATGCAGAAAATACAGTTAACAACAATGGCTGCCTTAGCAGTATTAGAAGACATTGTGAAGTGGTGCAATAAGAGGAGAGCGAGTATTCAGAGAGAGAGTGGATTTACTGGCACATGATGATGACTGGCTCATCAGCCGCTTCAGGTTCCCGTGGGCAATCCTCCTGGAACTGTGCGTGGAGCTGCGGCCGGCCTTGGGGCGTGACACAACGAGGAGCCGTGTGCTGCCAGTACCCACACAGGTGCTGAACACACTGGGGTTTCTAGCAACAGGGGCATTCCAGAGGGAACAGGCCTCTGATTGTGTGTGAAGTGCCTGTGTCAATAAACCCGTGTGTGAAGTGAAATGTCTTAATCAGCCTCACCTTTTCCCAGGCACACATCTGAATTCATTTACAGTAGTGTGTAATCCATATAAGTGGTGTATAAAATTAACAAATGGAAACCGTAAATCCAGTTTACATAATTTATCTGCTTTCAATTGACCCCAGGTGACCGTGGTTACCCACTTAAAACCTGGCTGATGACCCCTCTCACCAACCTTCAGACTGAACAAGAGTGGAGGTACAATGATCTCCATTCCCGCACTCAGTCAGTAGTTGAGAGGACAATTGGCCTGTTGAAGGGATGGTGGCGCTGCCTGGACAGGACTGGGGGTGTGCTGCTGTCCTGAGAAGGTGTGCCACATTGTAATGGCCTGTGGTGTCCTCCACAATGTGGCACACCGGCACGCCATACCACTGCCAGAGCAGCATATCCCCCCACCAGATGAACCAGAGGCTGGAGTCGTGAACGGACATCATACCCGGGAGGCCATTCGGGCCCAGCAGCATTTGATTTCAACCATAGAAAAGAGGCAAGCCACAGAATTCACTTATTCACGATTGCATTTAATGAGTCACTGATATTTGTGAGGATGCATATCAGCTGATCCAGGTGGTCATTTATACCGCCGATTGCTCTCACTATTTCCTCTTGAGACTCACAGAGCGGGTGAGGACACAGCCAGTCGGGCAGGCAACAGCAGCCGGTGGTTGGGGCGCACTGACGGCTGAGACGCCGGGGATGGTGGAGGAATCCCCCAAGTCTTTGATGCCGGGGATGGTGGAGGAATCCCTTGAGTCTGTGGCATGTGGATGTGACTGCATGTCCTTCATCTCATTGTCTGTTTTAAAAGAATAAATCGTACTTAAACATGAGTCAAAGTCTTGGCTCTCCTCTTTCATGTACTGGCATGTTTAAATTCAAGATTTGTCAAACCAAATAGCATGCTTACATTTACGCATGAACCTCTATCTTACAGAACTGTGAGCAGGCTATTCACCCGTGTGATGACACACTTGTGAGTTACAAATATGGAGATATTTACCTTGGGGGTAATCGGAGTCCCCACATGCACTCCCATCACCCCTGAAAGAGCAGTGTCACCTACGATTGCGGCGACTCTCTGCTCAAACGGGGTGAGGTCCTCCTCTCCTTTCCCCCCGCCTGTTTGGGCCAGACTTTGGAGGTGGTCAGCTGTCCTCCACTTAACGGCCACCTTTAAGTCTGACCACTTCTTTTTTTAATTCTGCGTGTGTACGCCTTTAATACCCTACAGCATTAATGGCCTCACACACTCTCCCACTCAGACCTCTTGCGTTTGGTGTTGATGCTGGAGGACAGCGTGCCAAACAGTATATTTTTGCCTGCCTTTACTTCAGTGAGGAGCGTCTCTAATTCACATTCCATGAAATTTCGCCTTTTTCCCGTCTTACTCATGTTTCAAGGGTTTTCTGATCCTGCAGAGAGGGGAACCTCCAGTGCAGCGGCCATTTAAATATGATTTGCATATTTAAATTGGGCGTGGACAGGGAGGGGTCGGGTACTCCAACATGTGCGCTCAATTCCACGTTGATTCGGATGTTCAATGGAAATGTGCTTGGATTCATGTGTATGCACAGATTCATACATCTAGATGTTTTTGTGCTTACGAAGTTTTCTGGATTTAAGCGTCCGCCATATTTTGGTAGGAATTCCACGCAAGTCTTTGTACATGAGGCCCCAGGTGATTTTGAGGATGCCCTCGTCTATAAACTCAGTGGCCTTTTGTCCACCTAGCCGAACTATTAAAAGGTGAAACCAGTAGAGGGTGACATCATTTAATTGTAATAAGGTTTAACAATGTTGAACATTTTTGATGTTGAACCATTTTACAATGGTGCTGATGTTTAACGCCCTCTTCCAGTGTTCATATTAACAAAGGAAACGCTGTTTGTCCAACAGACAGTTGACAGTAAATAGGTTGTCCGCATTTTACATTAGTTTTCCTAACTAAATATCATTAATATCATATTCACCATTTATGTAAGCATAAAAAGCTAAATGTAATGTTAATGCTACAAGCATTTTTAATTTTCACTAATTAGTTATTAAAAACACCTCCCTGTTTTTTAAGAGAGAGAGAGAGAGAGAGAGAGAGAGAGAGATGTCTCTGCCCCATCTCTGTTTAAGCTGGAGCAGCTGAACTGGATCCTCCATGCTTACTTCATCTCTCATGTTTATGTGTATACTGTTCATTGTGTATACATCTATCTGGCAGTCTGTGGAATATTTTTAGTTTGTTTATGTGTGAGTCTAGACGGTGGTCTATGAATCTTACTTTTATCTTTTAGTCTGGTTCTTCATTCATTCATTCATTTTCTGAAGCGTTTAATCCTAATTAGGGTCGCAGGGATTCTGGCGCCCATCTCAGCCGACTCTTGACGAAAATCAGCAATGGTTCTTTTACATTCCTCTCACCACAGACAGTGAGAGAAATGGCCGGCCTTTGATAACCCAGTTAGCTGCACTGGGGGGACAGCAGTAACAACCCGGTGACAGTGGGGCTTGAACCCCCGACCTTCGGATCAGTAATCCAGCACCCTACCACCGGGCCACCACTGCCCCCAGTCTGGTTCTTAATAAACCTCAGTTCCCTGTTATTCTTCCATGTGTGTGACTGTTTGTTCTATGCAGTTAAGCATTGTTCTTAACTAGGCATGCTTGTACGCTGGCGAGGTACATAAACAGAATAAATTATTTATTTAGATTTAGTAAAACAGTCATGGTGACAGATACAGTAACAATATGAAGGAGTTTTGATGGTCAAATCTCGAATGACCCCTTGCTTCCCATAGAAGTGCCCTCTGTAATGTACGAATGGCTGCTACACAATATGATGATGGCCTCCTGCACCACTATTTGTAAATTTGTCATTTTACCCACATTAACACTGTGAGGTAAAGATCACCTCAGCTTATTTGCTTCCTCGTGAGGACTGATACAAAACCAGAAGACAGAAACTGCTTTTACTGAAGTAACTCAATCTCTAGGATTGAGGGATGACGGATTATTTTCGACTTCAACATTTTCATACATTTTAAAACTCTATTCTGATTATTGGTTGTCTGGTGGACAATTATGTAATGAATATCTGGTTGGCAGCCATGGGTCGGAAACCCGCTTATTTCCAACACTGCTCTTATGATTGTTAAGAAAAGAGACAGGGGGGGGGGTTAGAAAGATATAAATAGATAGAGAAAAGGGGGAGAGAAAGAGAGAGAGGGGAGAGAAAGAGAGAAAAGGAGAGAGACAGAGGGGGAGAAAGAAAAAGGAGAGGTGGGGAGGGGGAGAGAGAGATAGAGAGTAAAAGAAAGAGAGAGGGGGAGATCAAGGGGGAGGGGGGTGTAGAGAGATTCTTTCATTGAGGAGAGCAGAGCTCGACTTCCAGGTGAAAACCGTCTTGTTCCTGTGAGTTTACATTAATATTTTTGCTGTGAAGCGAGTGCAGCGAGCGGATTGTGCTAATTGTGCTTTCCCGCCTGACTCGAATTATGATTCGGTGCATGCGCGGATCGATTATAGGAGCTGTTGAGACAATATTTGGTTGGGCTCGGTGGCCCTCCCAGAATTCCATGGGCGACTCGATATATGTGATAGCGCATGTGCGGTAGTTTTTTTGCATTCTCGCAATCGTCGCCACCACTTTCCATGCAGGAATAAACGGGCCTGGAGAGATAAACAAAACGCCTACAAGCGGACAATACAGACTTGGATTAACTTCCCCTCACAGCGCTCCACTTCTCCATGAGAACTTCTAGTTTTCTTATACTCCCTCCTGACCTGTGTATCAGGGAACACAGTTATTACTGAATGGCGAGTGTGCACGAATGCTTTCAGCCCTTCAGCTCAGTTTGAGTTGTCTCATAGTCATGAGTCATGATGACTGAACTTGGCACTCATATCAAATGTATTATTCAGATACTCACCTTAAAGCATATCTCTCGGTAATGCTGATAGGAAAAGGTGTGGCGCTACGAGGCCGAGGAATACCCGGACACACCAACAGCTTCTGCCACTTCAGGGCTTTAATCTTCCACACCGTCGTCATCTGACCTCGACGAGTTTCCTGACGCGCCACTGAACACAAATGAGGAAGATGCACAGAAACAGATTATAGCAGCGGTCCAGTCACTTCTACACATTCAACGTGCCCGAGGCAGAAAGTGGCTTCAGTGAACAGATTAATTCCACAAGAAATAGAGGAGTTTAGTTTTTTTTAAAAAAGGATCATGATTATATTGGAATCAGATGAATACATTCATCACCTGCTGCAAAATAAATAAATAAATAAACAAATAAATAAATAAATATCACCGCTATAAAAAGCCAGCTGTTGATTTCTCAGCAAAAGATTTTAAACATCTATTATTTATGTCATTTTATGCTCCCTGTATTGACAACCTTTAAAACGGCAACGTCTTACTTTAGACAGTACTGCAGAGGTAAAAACTGGTTTCATACATATACATATATATCTATAAACATAGAGAGAGATTCATATTTTTTAACCCTCAGCCAGTTATGGCTGGAGGGGAGGGGTATTGTCATTGGCTTGGCGGTCGGGCGGGATGCGTGACAATAAATTTGTCCCGGCAATTGCTCGGCTCATGCACAGGCCTGTGTTCGGAAATTTTGCAAAGGCACTCCCTATGACCTGAATCTGTGCGTAGTGTAGCTAATTTGCATATGTGACCTTTGACCTTGGCACAGGGACCTTGAACATAAAAAGTTTGTCCGGGCCATTGAACCTTTGCGTAGGGTGGCTAATAAAATGTTGATTGTCCGAAACTGTTCGTATGGGGGATGGCTTCTGTCCTGGCTGAGGGGTTACAACGTTCTATAGAACGGCTATTTTTCTTCATCTCAAATCTACCTTTTTACAAGCGGCTAATAATCATGTTTGTAGAGCTGCTGTTATTGAAATTGAATGACAGCCCTCTGCCCAATCAGAAATTAGAATTCAACAGATTGTCCCTCATCAGTCATTTTCTTCGATAATATAAGGGTAGCGGTATTGGTGATTCTTACAGCATAATTTGTGTGTATTGTAATATGTTAAAGTGATACAATAAATGACCATAAAAAGCACTATACATATACTGGACTGTAGTATCCCGTGGATTACTAGCGGGGGCTGAACCAATGAGGAACAACCATTTTTTCCCTTAAGTGACGTGAACTCGTTGGGGTGTGCAGCGCAAGTAAACAAGCAGTGAGCGACATTTTAGGTCGGGTTGAAGTGGTCTTCTCAGACTACTGAATTGTGTCTAAAAGGAAACGTTTCAGAGTTCGTCCTGTGCCGATGTTATGCTATGTTATCTGTCATTTCTGAGCTTGTTGTTTGTGCAGCCGTACCCTTTGCACTCCGCCATTTTCCTGGAGACACAACTCAGCACTGGCCAATATCGTGTTATCTGAGACTGCTGTCTGCTGCACGCAGCCCATCCAATAGGACAAAACAACAAATTCGGGACTGCTGATGTCATACGCGATCATTTTTTTAAGGGCTAGTAATACAAATTCACCACAGGTACACTTTAAAATGAAAAGATTGAATCCACATCGTCTTTGTTGTTCTATGTCCGACCTGGGCAGTGTACAGCCCTTGGGACCCATCCAGCCCTTTGAATGCTATACTGTATTAATACTGTATTAATCCCGCAAGAGAAATTATTGCCTCTGTATTTACCCCATCCAAACAAAGCACACATAAAACACGTAAACAGTGAGCACACACACTCGGAGCAGTGGGCTGCCACACACATTGTGGCGCCCGGAGAGCAGTTGCGGGTTCGGTGCCTAGGCTCAAGGGCACTTCAGCCATGAAGGTGGAGGAAGGGAAGGTGCAGCTCACTCCCCCACCACCACACATTTTTCCTGCTGGCTTGGGAATCGAACCAGCAACCTTTCAGTCCCAAAGCCAGTTCTCTAATCATTAGGCCACGGCTGCCCCACAATGCTTAAAGAATTTGAGTTACATTGAGACGGAACTCATACCATCCTTTCATTTTCGGATTCTATCAGATTCTTGTCAGTTGCTGGGGTTTTTTTTTTGGACTTTTTTTTTGGGAGTAAAAAAAAAAATCCTTCTGCTTTCGTGTCATCTTCTGTTCTGCTAATACGCTGCTAGCTAGCTACAAGTGGTACACCTGATCACACCGCAACAAATTCAGTCTGGCAGTTGTTTATTGACTTTTCTCAAGCGTATGCACTGTAATAAATGTGCTCCACTAGACTAACATTATTAAATACATCCCTGAAGGAGTTGCACTCGAATGGAGGGTTTTTTTTCTCCACACATTAAAGAAGGAGAAAGGCTGATGTGTGTTTGGAAGAAATGAAAACAGAAAATGAATGCGCTGCTTTAAGAACCAAATCAGAGGCATTCTCAGAGTTTTTATTAAATGTTGGGTTTAAGTCGACTCACACTGCAGTATTTTTAATCAAATAAACAGAGACTATCAGCAGCACAAAGTTAAAATATAACTACTTTTTCCTAACCATATATTATCTTTAGGAATAGAATAGGAATTAGGATTAGAATTAGGATTAGGATTCCGTATAGAATTGGGATAAGGATTTGAATAATGCAGAGTTTTGGATATGGGATTAGGATTGGGATTAGGATTATGCAAATAATTAAATATTGGATTATTCCATTATTGAATGGAATTGAGATTAGGGTTTGGGGTTGAAATAAGGATTATGATTTGGAACTGGGTAAAGATTAGGATTGGGATTAAGATTATGCAGAGGATTGTTTATGGGATTAGGTTTGGATTTGGGATTGAGACTAGGTATTGGGGTTGAAATATGGATTGGGAATAGGATAGGGAATGTGCTTGAGATTAGAATAAGGTAAAATATGACTATTTGTTGGAATGTTACTATATTGTTCCCCTAATTAGCTTTATTCTTTACTAAGCATATATATTATAAACAAATAATAAATAAATATTATTATTATTATTATTATTATTATTATTATTATTATTGGGGCAGTGGTGTCTTGGTGGTAGGTTGCTGGCTTACTGATCCGAAGGTCGGGGGTTCAGGCCCCACTATCACCACGCCCTCACTGCTGTCCCCCCAATGCAACTAACTGGGTTATCAAAGGCCGGCCATGTCTCTCACTGTCAGTGGTGAGAGGATGTAAAAGAACCATTGCTGATTTTCATCAAGAGGAGGCTGCATAGCCATCAGCGTGTTTCTGCCCTGCGATGGCCTGGCGAGCTGTCCAGGGTGTACTCTGCCCTCGCCCAGAGTCGGCTGAGATGGGCGCAAGCCTCCCCGTGACCCTAACTGGGATTGAGCGGTTTAGAAAGTTATTATTATTATTATTATTAAGACGTGGTGTAGAAATGGATTTGCTTGTGTTGTAGGTCATTACTGATTGCTCTCTGTGTGAGTGGTGTTTCTTCTTGTCTCATGTCGTCCTGCAGCTCGATTCAACTGGGTTCTGGCTTCTCTTTTCGCTTCCTGGTCATTTGTCTGGAAGTGTGTCATGGTGCTCCTGTTCAGGGTCATTCTCTTAGTTATAGTTCTAGATGCTGTTTGTCTGTAGCACATTCTCTTTCAGTGTTCTGTAATAATGTTGCCCCTGAGAACAGAAGGGAACTCTTTAAATTTTCTTTTCTGAACAAATGATATACACGACACCATTATATATACTATATTTTTTTGTCTCATTAACTTCAAGACAAAGTGATGTGGAAATGATTGATTATTGATATTAGAAATAACCTAAACTATTTCTGCAGCCTTGCCACAACATTAAACATAAAGATAAATAGCAGAAATAAAACAGTCCATGATGTCATTCTTCAGTGAGTAAACCGTGTTTTACTGTATACATGTATGATGTTAATATGGGACTAGAATTGGGATTAGGATTTGGAATGGTATTGGAAAATAAATTAGGATTGGAAGTAAGAGAGAGTGTGATTGGTATAGGAATTAGTATTTGGAATTGGATAGGGATTAGGATTTGGAATAGAATTTGGATTAGGATTTGGAATAGAATTGGGATTAGGATTTGGAATAGAATTGGGATTACGATAGAAAATACGATTGGAAGTGAGATTGTGATTAGTATAGGAAGTAGTATTTGGAATTGGATAGGGAATAGAATTGGGATTTGGAATAGAATTTGGATTAGGATAGAAATTAGGATTGGAAGTGAGATTGTGATTATTATAGGAATCAGTATTTGGAATTGGATAGGGAATAGAATTGGGATTAGGATTTGGAATGGTATTGGAAAATAAATTAGGATTGGAAGTAAGAGAGAGTGTGATTGGTATAGGAATTAGTATTTGGAATTGGATAGGGATTAGGATTTGGAATAGAATTTGGATTAGGATTGGGATTAGGATTTGGAATAGAATTGGGATTACGGTAGAAATTAGGATTGGAAGTGAGATTGTGATTATTATAAGAATCAGTATTTGGAATTGGATAGGGAATAGAATTGGGATTAGGATTAGGAATAGAATTTGGATTAGGATAGAAATTATGATTGGAAGTGAGATTGTGATTATTATAGGAATTAGTATTTGGCACTGGATAGGGAATAGAGTTGGGATTAGGATTTGGAATAGAATTGGGATTAGGATAAAAATTCGGATTGGAAGTGAGATTGTGATCGGTATAGGGATAAGGATTTGGAATTGGATAGGGAATAGAATTGGGATTAGGATAGAAATTTGGATTGGAAGTGAGATTGTGATAAGTATAGGAATTAGTATTTGGCACTGGATAGGGAATAGAGTTGGGATTAGGATTTGGAATAGAATTGGGATTAGGATAAAAATTAGGATTGGAAGTGAGATTGTGATCGGTATAGGGATAAGAATTTGGAATTGGATAGGGAATAGAATTGGGATTAGCATAGAAATTAGGATTGGAAGTGAGATTGTGATTAGTATAGGAATTAGTATTTGGCACCGGATAGGGAATAGAGTTGGGATTAGGATTTGGAATAGAATTGGGATTAGGATAAAAATTCGGATTGGAAGTGAGATTGTGATTAGTATAGGGATAAGAATTTGGAATTGGATAGGGAATAGAATTGGGATTAGTATTTGGAATAGAATTGGGATTAGGATAGAAAGTACGATTGGATTGGATAATGATTAGGGGGTTCCACAATGGTCCAGGGGTTTTGTTAGACATATTAATATTGAGCTTTAGGAGATGAGAAGAAAAGAGAAAGAGCGGAAGGGCAGAAAATATTTCTTTTAATGAGAATAGAAGCTGTTTTCCCCCTTTTTTTGACAGGTAGCCACAGGTAGGTGCCTATTTAATTGAATTCTTTTGGATGTAATAGAAATAAAGCTGTTTATTGAATATTTATGATTTGATCTGGTTATACTTTACTTTGAACATGGCCCAGTATTTCTGACACCAACCCCTTCCTGTTAATCACTTCAGTCAAATCTAAATGTTTTCTGGATCTGAATGTTGTGTTTGATCTGTACAGCTGAGAGGCTTCTTTCATCCTTATGCGACAGATCCTGACGGGTACGGCGGGGTTTTGAAAGCCCTGTTTTCTTGTGAAGGACAGCAAAATTTCCCGAGCGGTTTTCTTCATAAGAAGCAAATTGTAAACACGCTGCGCAAAGCACTGACGGGTTGGAAAGAAGTTATCAGATCGTGTTGGCTCGCAAGGACCTTTCGCTTGGTCTCTGATATACAAGTGTAAATGAAATCATTATAAGAAATGAAAACTTTGGTCACATGGTTATCTAGATGATACTTCTGTGGCACGGTGGTGCCTCACAGCAAGAAGGTCAGGGGTTCGAATCCCAGGCTCAGCGAGAGGATCTCTGTGTAAAGTTTGTGTTCTTTCCGTGCTTGTGTGGGATTCCTCCGGGTACTCCGGTTTCTCCCCACAGTCCAAAGACATGAACGTTAGGCTAATTGCTTGTTCCAGATTGCCCTGGGTATGAGTGTGTGTGTTGGCTCTGTGATGGTCTGGCGAGCTATTCAGGGTGTACACCACCTTCGCCCAGTGACCTGCCTGCAAAATAAAAGGATTGCGTGGAATGGCAAATAAGTGAGTGGGCAATAGTTTGCATTTTCCTAGAAATATGAGAGCCAGATTAAACAGCACAACCCATATGTGATATTCGTTCGGATCTTTTCTGTAACATTCATATTATTTTCCTTTAAATCTCAATACACACCAAGCAGGTGGGTGGAGTGAAAAATGAGATCCCCCAAGCGGCTGGGTTTTGATTGAGGGTTGGTGCTGAAGGATTGACAGATTGATTGAAAGAAGCAGGGCTCCATCTTCCACGAGCTGAAGTGTTGCAAATAAGGACTAACTGTCCAAAACGGGGGAAAGCAGTTCAACACACACTTTAGTGAAAAAGAAGAAGCCAGCAAAATTGCTCAGCAAGAGCTTGATGGATCGGGTATTATATCACCGTGAGCACAGGAAGAATCATCTGGGTTTTCGACCACGCCCAGTGATCAAGGGCAGTTGGAAAAGGTCAAGTGTCACGTTTCAGATTATTGATTGAAGGAAATGGGTTTAAAAATAACTTTCCTTATTGAGTGCCAGTCTTTTTCTGCTAAACAGTTATTTTCTGCTTCTTTTTTTGTTTTCCAATTTCATTACTATACATTGTTGACACTGCATTGACTGGGTGTCAATTGATAATTGGATGGGTGATAATTGGCTCTCCCCCTGGAGAAGAGAGCCAATTATCTGTCCTCTCCAGGGGGATGGACATTTGCTTGATTTGTGCGTCAGAATGTTTTGATTCTTATTAAATATGTGTAATGTACCACATGTGAGGAGGATACAGGAGATAAAGGGCAGAAGTACTGTTATATATAGATTTATGCACTGCCTAATAGATAGATATCTCTACTGATAGGTGTCCGAGGCTGGTGTTATAAGAGTAGCGCGGCGGAGGTTTTTCCACCGCCTTTCACTTGCTGATTTCTGCCTTCATTTGTGTCACCTGTCTTGTAAGTTTAATTATCTGTTTAACAAGGTCATGTTCCGTGTTACCGTTAATGTTTTTTGTTGTTTTGCTCGACGGAAGTTTGTCTGCCTGCACGAGTTAGATTGTGTTTTTTATTATTCTGAATTGTGAATCTGAGCAGTGGTGTATGAGCCTCTATTTTTCGGGTTTCAGTTTCGCTATTGCACAAGCTCTTTATAACCGCCAATCATCATCAAGTCAGCAATGTGGTACGGTCACGGGCCAACCATCAAAGTCATGTGTCACGTCTATGGGGCTCCGCTCAGGACACGATGTCCATATACAAAGTCAAAAGCCAGAATTGAATACTGAAACAATTCAATGCTTCAAATAAACCAATGAAACCAATTCCAGCCTTTTTTATTTTATGAACTCTAGAGTATTTAGTTAACATTTAAAGCAAAAAAAAGAAAAAAACGTTTCTGAACAATGTTTGTGAGTCTGTAAATAAATCAGCGTATTATATTAGAGATGACTACAGAGACAGAAAGTCTTCTCTAATATAATAAAAAGGTCTTAAACAACTGTTCCTCAGTAAAACCTACAGATTATTTCCACAGAAGACTTCACATTGTACAGCAGACTACTGTAAAGCAAAGGGTCACGGGATCAAATATTCTCACTTACTCACTCATTTGCCAAACCCTGTACTCCTCTTAGGGACCCTATCTCTAGGGGCAATTTGGAACAGCCAGTTATCCTGCTGTGCATGTCTTTGGACTGTAGAAGGAAACCGGAGTACCCGGAGGAAACCCACGCAAGCACGGAGAGAGCATGCAAAACTCCACACGGAACGCCCGAGCCCATGATTTGAGAGCGGGACCTTCTTGCTATGAGGCGGACGTGCTAATCACTACAGGGCCGTGCCGACCCAAGACCACACATTCCCTTTGATGTTGTTATTAACACGTCTAAAGGCAGTATATTGTTATGCTCAGACTTTATTCAGTTTTAACCTCTTAAAATACAAACTTTGTTTAAACTTTGTTACAAAGGTCTTGTAAATGGTACATAACCCATACTATTCTTATTTTAACATCCCACCCATATCCCCGTGTTACTTACCCCTTTATCCATCCATTCACTCATAGACTTTGAATAGAAACTTGTTCAACATCCTCCAAGTAGTCATTTTTCATGGTAATTTCTCAGAATTTACTGGACAAGTTTTTGGCAGTAATACAAAGCACCCTACATCTTTTCATACTTCTGTCACTCCTTCTTTCTATTTTTTTCCCCTTCCTCACATTTCCTCCCATTGGCTTCAATTCATTTTTCCGAGGCTTCACTGCTCCAAGAGATTAAAAGCTACAACCACCAAAATTGATCAAATGTTGTTAAGCAGCCAAACCTTATATAAATACAGCATAACTTTTTCTCTGCTCTTCCTTTCCTCTTTTTTCTTTCATCCCTCCATCCTCCCCTGAGAACCAACCGATTTTACTACTCTGATATATTTTAAGGTATAGTCAATAGTTTTTTCTTTGCTAACACTAGAATGTTCTTCAGGAAATGTAGATAGAATTAAATCTGATTGATTTATTTCCAGTTCTAGTATTTATTTTATTAGAAACGTGTTTTGCCCTTTAGAATATCTTTTCTTGCACAGTTCTGTGTTTAATTTAAAAATGCCCAGCGTGGCTCAAAGGCTACCCATCGCCTTCACCTTTCCCTCATGGAGTCTATTGAGAAGAGGGCCAACGAGTGCTGCTCAGATTGATCCCTCCATTGCAACGGGTTCATCCGATAAGTCGTCGCACTCCGAGCTTTTGCGGAAGCACGTTCGCAATTGCACGGAAGCATCTAGAAGAAACTGACAAGCATCCTATCAGCCAGAAGACTGAGTGCGAACCTAAAACCCATTACGGCTGTCCATCAGGCCTCCAGGACGCCATTTATAAGATCAGAGGGATCAGTCTTGAGAAAAAAAAGGTTGCTTTTTTTTGATATCTTTTTCAAATCCCAAGATTTCCAGCGAGCTCTTTTAAATTCTCTGTCAGGTTCACGTGAATGCCATAAGCATCATTTCACAGGGCAGACTGAGTTCTGTCTTTTGTGAAAAGGTTGCTCATTACAGCCCATCAGCCAGGTCTTTTACCGGCAGCCCGCCTTTCTGAAAGCCCGTGGAATAAATTGCCCCCTGCGCTCAGGCTGTGAAGTGAACATAAAGTGAATTTGCTTTAAACAAGTCCGGATTGAGGGTAATTGCTTTTTCTGTTTAGGTAGTTTTGGACAGTGCTGTGGACGGGCTTTGCTGTATATCAGAGTCTAAAAGCTGCAATGTGTTTCCATTCATTCGCCAAGTGGATTTTAATCACACAGTGAATTTGGCAGAGATGTCATTACTTTCTAGTGCGCAATAAAACCTCATCCAATTGTGCACCTAAAAGCCAGAGGCCAACACCAACTGTAATGTTTGGAATTGATTTGGAAGGATATACGACATTTAGTCAGATGTCTCAAAAAGCAGTCAAACTAGCAAGGGTTATTTATGTTCTATTAATTCATTTAGAACTAAAATTCCATGGGTTTGTTATTTTTTATTTTTGCCGTGACTGAACAGCAGAATAACAGCATCGATGCTAATGTGTAAAATGTGCTTAATTAAGAGGATCTACTAACGATACGATAAACTTTAATAGCAGACCCTCTCTGTCATGCCATCTTTTAGCTAGGCTAGCTAGCTACATTATATGACAACTGGAAAGTTAATTGCGAATAATAGCAAAGGTAGCTAAGCTAACTGACATTGACTAATTATATAGAGTATGTCTCTAAAATAAAGATATTCGGAAAACATTTTTTGCTGATTAGGTGGAATTATAAGTACACCAGACCATTTCCAGACAATATCTTGAGAAAGATTTTCACCAGCCTTTGCATATTTACTCCTTTGTGTTATTTCAAGAAGCGTGTAGTTTTTCAGAATGCTACATTAAGATTTCATGGATTTATTAGCATTGTTGTCTATTAGCCACTATGGATTGTGCGACACTTAATGCACACCCCATGTTGATGGACTGTGTGAGTTTTAAGCACGAGGGTGGTGGAGGTGACAAATATAGCACACATTCTGCCCATGCTGTATGCACGGCTTTGACGCAACAACATACATTTTTCAGTTCTCGCACAATGCGAATAAA
The DNA here is from genome assembly GCA_039654325.1 of Tandanus tandanus. Classification (NCBI taxonomy): domain Eukaryota; kingdom Metazoa; phylum Chordata; class Actinopteri; order Siluriformes; family Plotosidae; genus Tandanus; species Tandanus tandanus. The sequence continues at coordinate 2,135,693 of JBCNYH010000025.1, forward strand.
GTAATATATTAATATTAAAATAGACGACACAGTAAACCTCATAGCCACCTCACAGCAAGAATGTCCTGGGATCGAGTCCCGGACTCGGCGAGTGTTTCTGCATGGAGTTTCCATGTTCTTCCTGTACTTGCATGGGTTAACTCTGCGTATTAAGGCTTCCCCCCACAGTCCAAAAACATGCACATTAGGCTAATTGGCTGTTCCAAATTGCCCCTAGGTGTGAGTGGTTGTGTGTGTGTGTTGGTTCTATGATGGTCTGGTGAGCAGTTTAGGGTATAGCCTGCCTTCACCCAGTGTCAGCTGACATAGGCTCCAGCATCCCTGCACCCCGAGTAGGATTAAATGGCTCGGCAAATGAGTGAGTAACAGTAATAATAATAATAATAATAATAATAATACCTCTCTATTGAGATATTTAAACATCTAATTTTATCCACTTTGTTAAAATTCTGATTATTGTGTTTAATAATCTTTAACTTCAAATTATCCGTTTGTATAATTCGTCCCAGACTGAAAAATCACAGGACCCAAACACATGGATAGCCGTGAAAAACATAAGTGTTTATCAGATTTCTTGACCTTATCCAGATATTTATGAAAGTAAAGTTTAAAAAATCCTTCGGCGTGCTTTAAAAAGGTTCTGATAAACTGCTGAGCCAAAAGTGATCGTCCTGAAAAGATCTACTTAAAGTAAGATTTTAGTCGCAGTCTAGCTTTTAGAATTTAGTGCACTGGCTTCTCAGACTGAGTTATAAAAGCCTGAATAACAAAAATAAATGTACAGCTAATCCCGGAGCAGAAACATTCTGGGAACCGAGAAGGTAGAAACAACAGTTTTCCACTTCCTGTTAAGTCTCCTATAGTTTCTCGGGCTTTTTTTCTTCTTCTTGCAATTCTAATTCCTGCAGGAGTAACCTCCACTATTCACCCGCATCAGACGACCAGGCAAGTGGAACGTTTAAGATTCCATGTCCGTACACGTGTGAAGCTTCTCAAGGCTTTCCTCAGCTAAGTAGCCTTTGAAGCCCACGTTCTCCGCGCGCTCACTGTTTATTTCTCCTTGAACAAAGATCTTAGCCTTGTTGATGCTCGGATTCCCGAGCAACTGACCCCTGAAGGGAGGCCCTGCAGATAGTTTGAGTCGCTGTGTGTGTTTCACTCTGTTTTTAATCACCTCCTTGTACACACACACACACACACACACACACACACACACACACTTTGTAATTCTGGTTTATGATACAGAACTTCTTTGCGTTTTTACTTCTTGTCCTTGATTTTGTGCTGCGTAGGAAGACGTGGGCTTATTAAATTCTTTCAAAGGAGCTTGGAGTGCAGCGGGTGCGGTGGGTTCTCTCGTTTGTATTTAAATACAGTAAATGCACTCAGGTGCGCCATTATTTGATAGCGCTGCCTTGTAGAGGCACTCACAGGAGTTTAAGTTGCATTGTAGCAGACACTTTTGGAAGGAACTCCTTAATAACACAATAATGTGAATTCTTGATTTGAACTACAGCACCATTCCCAGGTTTATATCAATGTCTTCACTGTTACTTCCACCAAGAAGGGTATGTTTTTGCCACCGATGGTTTGTTTGTTTGTTTGTTTGTGTTTGTGAGCAGGATTATGGCTTTGGATGAGAAAGGCTCTGTTAGACTTGGAGATGATGCGGATCAAGTTAAGGATCCAGAATTTTTTAAAGGATTCTTTAACATCATATGACAGGAAGTGTGTTGTTATAGCAGGTCCAGCAGGGGGTGCTGTGTACGTCCTGTTTTTTGTTTGGTTTGGTGAAAACTTGCACTCTCTGATTGTTCTCTGATTGTTCTCTGAGTGTTGTTGTTTCTATTGTAACAGGGAGTTTTATTGTACATTCCTGTGCTCCTGTGCATTTAAATTTCAAAAGAAAGTACTATTACTGTAAAATAGAAGCATCAAGGAGGAACAACAGAGCAGCGACAGAGCAGTACACCAAGATCATTAAAGGCGCGGAGTGGAAACACAGTGTTCCCAAACTGCCTCTGGAAGCAAGATCAGCACAGGAACTCTGGAGCTTCATGAAATGGCATTTCCATGGCCGAGCAGTACATCTTAGATCACTATACGCACTGGCTGGTTTGGTGTGATGTAAAGAACACCACCGCTGGATTCTGGAGTTAATCTCAGTCTGGTGGAGAACACTATCAACTGGAGTGCAGAAAGCAAAGTAGATCTAACATCAACCCCAATGGACACCTCTGGGACGAAACAAAATGCAACCGATTGCAAGCAAAGGCCTTCTCGTCCAACATGAGTTCCTGATATCACTATTGCGCTGTCTCCTGAATGGGGCGCAAAAATAAAGCCTTCCCAGAAGAGTGGGGTCCGTAACTGCATATCAGTGCCTACGTTTACCCCATAAAACTCATACTATAGGTGTGCTAGCTAGGTGTCCAAATACGTTTGGCTGTATGATGTGTGTGTGTGTGTATTTCAAGCAATCATGGCGTGTCCGCATTTCCCCACACCTCCTACTGCAGAGCGAAAAGGCCACAGAGTCCGTCCTGTGCACACTAATGGCCCTAAACAAATGGGCTAATAAGAGGGAACCCTGTCTTACCTCGGAAAACCGATTATCCATAGCTAATTAGCACATGTTTAATGAACAAAGAAATTAGGCCACATCAAGTATGGATCTGTGTTTATGCTAATTTGGAAGGCAGTTATGCGAACAATGTGCATTAGGCCGACAAATAAAACGGGAGGGGAATGTGGTGAAACTAAAGAGAGAAACGGCGAGGGAATGGAGTGGTTGAGCGAGAGAGAGAGAGAGAGAGAGAGAGAGAGAGAGAGAGGAAATCAGTGTTGCATGACATGTTCGCTGGTAGAGAGTTGGCTATTTACAGTGTTGGCATGCTCACCCTCTGGCCACGGCAACGGTCAAACACAAACCATCCGACACAAGAGCCAGTCAGAACATGTTTCCTGCACTGGCCAGTGAAGCGGGTGGTGGCAGCCATATTTGATTTGTGTTTCCCAGCAGAAACAGAACAGCTGCGGCACTGCAGAGTAGCGTTAACCCAAAGCACACACACACACACACACACACACACACACACACACACACACACACACACAGAGCAGCTATTTCTCTGCAGTAATGGCCTGCTGGGCCCTGGCACTGCCCGCTCACTCCCTGTTTTAAAACCCTTTCATTCCTGCAGAGGGTGGGTGGAATATGTGAATAGCAGGAAATTACAGCTCTTGAATGGTAATGCTGTTTTAAATTGTTGGGATGGGGGGAAGAAGCGATGAAAAAACCCGACATGCAGTTGTTCACAGTGCTGATTGTACCTGGAGGCTTCATAGTCCCCTCCACTCTATTAGAGTCATATGTTGTATACTTCACTTCACTCTAGCCCACGTCTAGCCGTGCAATCACAGACCTTTCCCTGTTGTCTGTCAGTAAACATGAGAAGAAGTTTAGAGAGAGGGGCGAGTCGAGAGGTCGTCCAAATCCAAGCATGTGATATTATATCATGTTCAACTAAAGGCTGCTTCACCCTCCCTTTACATGCGAAAATAAAGACAGAAGCTTCAAACGATTCAACCGACACCATCCACATACTGTACTTCTGTACGTCATTAATGTTGGCGTTGTTGCTAACAACAACACACTAAATGGCAACAACACAGGAAATAATGTAAGCTATTAAGAATTCTTTTACTCAGCTTTCTCATAGACACTTGAACACAACCACTGTGGGATCTCGCACGGACTGCCATTCTTCACTTCGGTCCAGTTCATGCCCAATCACCTCCCAGCTGTTCTGCTCACCAGGTTGTTCCTGACACCATATACAGTTAATGTTTATAACTTCTTACAAACCCTTTGAAAAGTTACTTCTTTTGCCGCCGTCTCCCGATCTGGTGGCTACAGTGGCCCATGATAGCCGCTGGGACCGTTCCATTCTGTATGCATCGCATGGATCCGTATCTGTCTTTAATGCTCTAATTACTTCTGAAGATGGGATTCTGTAAGAGGGCTTCATAGTTGAGATGTTTAGGTGCATCTATTAAAGGGGCGGTGTCATGGCTGCCTGAAGAAAATCGCCTAAATATCATGAACAGTTGTATCAGACAATCATTCATATAGATAGAAATTTGATTTATGAAGAATACGAGACATGACTGGGTTCATACATTACGTTTGTTGGGGGTTTGTAAGGTGATTAGAGCGTTATGACGTGTTGGGGGTTTATAACATGATTTCAAACCGTTTCAAAAAGTTTATGAAGTAATTCGTTTTCATCCGCTTCATACTGGGCTCAGAAACTCACTCTCACTTCTTTTGATTTGCAAGCTGAAAGGATATTTAACACATATCGACCAGTATTTTGGACCTTTGTGCCATATTTATTTTTATGCAGCTTTTTGGAAACTAAATTTGGATAAAAATCATCCCACCGCTCCTGTAAGCGACCGATTAGAGATTCTGAAGTTTGTAGCCAGAAAACTGTACAAAACACAGTCTGTATGAAAAAAACATGGCGTCTGTGCACGGGGGTCTGATTTTCACACGTCGCCATGCAACTGTGTCTGAGCAAGATGAATAGCATTTCATGAACACCTGAACGCTTAACCGATTCTTCACGCCGATCTGTCCGAACGTCAGTCCAAGCTGTCAGCGCCTGACTCTCTTTTACTCGGGAAGATGCACGAGGCTTATCAGAGGCATCACATCACATCAGCGTTTGTATTTCTGCACCGATCTGGACATGCCTTGGCTTTGAAGTCATAATTACACCTATTAATCAATATCCAGACGTTGCGTTTTTATTAAAGTGCGCCAGAGAATGTGTGTGCCGATAAGACGGAGGAGTCTTTTGCGTTTTCGTTTGTTGATTAGCATATCATAATTAGTCGCGGTCCAATGGCCTGCTTGATAGATTCATTAGAAGCCAGGCATGCTGGAAGGCCATTAAGTGGCTGATAGTTAAGCAACCGTCACATTCAGCAGCGGCGTCTCAATAAGGTTTATAACCTCATCAGTCATGCGGAGGATTTCACCATTAAACTTATCCGATTCGATCTCATTTCCCAGCAAAAAAAGAAAAAGTGGAATTTTAATGGCTGTGCCTGTAGCTTATAATTTATTGCGCATTCTCAATTTTGCTCTCAGTATATTGAAATAAGACGTGACACAAATGAAACAGGAAGCCGCTCTACATGCACACCGTTGACAAGTCGTTTAGAGATTTCCGATGATGGATATAACTCCAATTCCTATGAAAGGAGCTCTTTTCCTTCTCCCCTAATAAGATGGTCGGCTCATGTCGATTTACGCGCGCGGATCTTCCCCACACGGACCTGCTAACAAGATTGTGGTTTTATACGATTGACTTATTGACACTGGCGTTAGAGTGACAGTTTACGGAGCAGAGTATAAAGTTGGTTTGCACGGATCTCTATCGGGCTTCCGCGTAGCCTCATTTAGCTAATTTGATTTACACCACTTAATTCGTTCGCAGGATACGAGGCTGCGTTCTGACAAGCAGTTAAAATGACTTAATGTCTCAGGGATTGGGGTATTTTTGGGAAACAGGCAGGCGTTTAATTGATTGCCAGTCCTTTTGTTGTAACTCAGTTTTGCTCGGATCTTCTTTATACTGCAGCGGATTGTCTTCCTGACTGCGTACCTTTTTTTTTTTTGATATGAAAATTTAATGACAAATTGAGAAACAACATTGTCTCTGTAAATTATTCAGAACGTGTTCCAAAGTGTGTAATTTCCAATTAAGCTTCTTCAGACAAGGACTTGGACAAAAATAATTGAACCCATCATGCATTAAATAATTCATTGAGACCCCAGACATACAATTATGATATAATCAGAGGCGGGGAATGCATGAGGTTTAATACCTCGCGCTTTCTTTTTCCTCTGGTTTTAATGGAGGCGTCTCATTTCTTGCCTGCGTCCTGAGCTCATAAGTCAGAGAAGAGATCGCTGCCAGCTAGCGCCACGCTGTTTGTGTTTTATTTATGTATTTTCATCACGCTCCTGCGAGAGCTTGCAGCGTAGCAGCCCCCAAGCTAAAACAGCACCTCGCCTTCGCTCCAAACAAGTAGATTTAGCTTGGCCTGCATCCCTCCTGACTTACAGTCCCCGTTTTTCATCAGCTGCAGTCTGGAAAATGGTGAAAGAGGCCTCTCTTTAGCACCAGTTTTTATGTCCAAGAGCCGTATTACATAAAGAGCTATGGTTCGATTTGCGAAACACCCTCGCGACAAAAGTGAATGTACTATAAGACCGACACACCAGTGCATGCTACAACCTGATAGCCTCCCACTAAGGACACTGATAATTCTGACATTAGGCAGACCAGATAACTGGACAAAGGTTGTGCTGAAAACATGCAGATTTTAAAGCGTGGCGTTCCTGAGAACTCGGCCGCAGCTGATAATAAAGGAGCTTTTCTCTATTTAACACTCGCGCTTTCAGAGGAATTGACGAGCATCAAAGCTTGTGAAGAGGCACACAAGAATGAGAAACATGACACTGGTGTAATGCTGTTGTAAAGTAAAGTGCTGGCTCTCGCTTATCTTTTAATGAAAATCATAAGTCAAACTCCAGCTTGTAAATGAGCAGAGGAACTCAGGTTCCTAATCAAGATTCTAGCGAGACCTGCACTTGATGTGATGAATGGAAATGGTGCCAATACTTTTTCTAAGATAGGAATTCATGCTGATGCATTAAAGAAATTTACATTCCATGTTTGCAGCATTCAAATGTGAATGCACCCGGTGGATATTAATTTATTCATGTAATGAATTTATAGAATTTTTATATTCCACGTGTGCTTAATATTTCTAGTTAGCCAATTCGAAATATTGCCCTGTCATGTTTCGATACATCAGCAAGATTGACACTTGTATAAAAGAGCTAGCTACTTGTTGTACAGCCAGCTGACTAGCAAAGTAAGCTTTCTGTTATATTTAGACATGTGAAGACTAGCTAGGGTGGCACAATGGTGTAGTGGTTACCCTGGGTTTACACTGGTGCATGATGCCACGATCTGCGCAGTATAAAATGGTGCAAAGCTCCACAATTTATGACCACGACTGCAACACGATTGGGGTATAAAAAGGAGGTAGGGTGCATCCAGGAGATGAAACTTAAAGGAATTGTCTTTCCAAGTTCATCAATATCCTCGAAGATGGGCCATCATGGTCTGTTACACTCTGTTACGCTCTGTTAAGGACTGTTACGCTCTGTTACAGTCTGTTAAGCTCTGTTACGCTCTGTTAAGGTCTGTTACGCTCTGTTATGGTCTGTTACGCTCTGTTAAGGTCTGTTACGCTCTGTTACGCTCTGTTAAGGTCTGTTACGCTCTGTTACGCTCTGTTAAGGTCTGTTACGCTCTGTTATAGTCTGTTACGCTCTGTTAAGGTCTGTTACGCTCTGTTACGCTCTGTTAAGGTCTGTTACGCTCTGTTAAGGTCTGTTACGCTCTGTTAAGGTCTGTTACGCTCTGTTAAGGTCTGTTATGCTCTGCTACGCTCTGTTAAGGTCTGTTACGCTCTGTTAAGGTCTGTTATGCTCTGTTAAGGTCTGTTACGCTCTGTTAAGGTCTGTTACGCTCTGTTACGCTCTGTTAAGGTCTGTTACGCTCTGTTAAGGTCTGTTACGCTCTGTTAAGGTCTGTTACGCTCTGTTAAGGTCTGTTATGCTCTGCTACGCTCTGTTAAGGTCTGTTA
>JBCNYH010000025.1:2155634-2166382 GCA_039654325.1 Tandanus tandanus
CCCCCCCCCCCCCCCCCCCCCCCCCCCCCCCCCCCCCCCCCCCCCCCCCCCCCCCCTCCCCCCCTCCCCCCCCCCCCAACACATTATGCAATATTGTGAAAATATGGACTCACCAAAAACTGCCCAAATTCCTTATATTGCCATCTGACGCAAGCATGGATACAAAACGGAGGAGCTGAGAGTGTTAGTTATTCTAGCGTAGCATGCCTTCGCCCGTGCAGAGACTGACCTTGAAATCCTGCTCCATCATCTCCACCCAAGAGACTTCAGTGTCATCCTTTCTTCCCTTGTTTCCTCTTTGACTCTTCAGTGCGAGCTCGGGTAAAAACCAAGGGGAGTGAAAGCACTCAGGTCGTTTTCTTTTCCAATAACACGCTTTAATAGAGACGTTTATCTCGAGACGTGTCAATGCAAAGCTCCTACATTGGCTCTCTTGCCATGTGTTGTACCGTAAACGCTCCTCTCCAAGCACCAACATGCCATCATCATGCTATAAGAAAGGCCATCATGGGTGATTGATTCTCTATTCTTGGATATGTAATGTCCTCCCTGGTGGCTCATATTGCGCTGATCTGTGGGCTGCTTTATCTCACCAATAAAGTCGAGACAATATTGACCTGAAGTCCTTTTATTTTTATCCCTTGATTTTTTTTTTTTATTTCATTTTCAGACCCTGCGCTTCACAACTTCAGCTGATATTTAAATATTAGATTTAATCCGAACAAATCATTTTATTTCCTACATCCAGAATTTTATTTTTTGTAGTGATTAGCATCTTCACCTAACAGCAAGAAGGTCCTGGGTTCAAGTCCCGAGCTCAGGCGTTTCTGTGTGAAGTTTGCATGTTCTCCATGTGCTAGCGTAGGTTTCCTCCGGGTATTCTGGTTTCCTTCCAAAGGCCAAAGACATGCACATTAAGCTAATTGGCTGTTCCAAATTGCCAGTAGCTGTGAGTGTCAATGGCTGTGTGTGTTTTGGCCCTGCAGTGGATTGGCAAGCTGTTCAGAGTGAAACCCTGCCTTTGCCCACTGTCGGCTGAGATAGGCTTCAGGTTCCCTGCGACCCAAGTTGGATTAAGCGGTTTGGTGAATGAATGAATGCATGAATGAATGAATGAATGAATGAATGAATGAATGAAGGGTTAATAAAGCAGCACCATGTGATCAGATATGAATAACGTAATAATGTTCCTTCAGTAGTCTTCAATTCCACTGGTGGACACCAGGGAGGCAGCTCAGGGTTACAGCCTTAGCCTACCTAATGAGATATTCGGCAGAAAGTCCATGTCTACACACATGGTGCCTTTGTTGGAACACAATTCAGGTTATTCATTAAAGCCACTCACAGATGTCACACAACATGTGTTTATCTGGTCCAATCGAAAAAAATGGGAACATTTCGAAAGACTGTTGTTGGCCTGTCATACGGAATTTACATGTTAGGGAGAATGCCGCTGTAGCCCCTTGTTGAGGACTTTGTCAAGGTAATTCTCGATGTCAGGTCCATTCCCTAGGTCTGTTGTTCAATGTTAAGATAAACATATGAATTTCATATGCTTTTGGGGTCATGTGATGCGCTCAGAATCGTATGGTTTTCTTACAGTAATCCTATGATTGCTCTCCATTAAGACCCACAACATGTTTTACAACAGCACTTGCTACGTGATGTGCATGCTGCAGTCATGCATTAATCGAGTATCCAGGAATATTGTACGAGATTTTTTTTTTGGTCTTGCAATACTTGTATCACTTTCTTATAAACATCGTACGATTTTTGAGTTGGCGACTGTCTCAGACTAACCACAACTGTGTATGTGATGTTCTAAATTACTCAAATAAAATAATGCTCAGATGAACATCTCTGATGGTTGGCAACTAGGTGTGAGACTATACGCAATATAATCCCGGATAGTTAGCCACAGTCACCGTTTAGTAGATTGTGTGTTATCGTCCAACATTTGGCAGGTTTCAAATAGGCAGGTTTCAAAAAATTGGACGATTGTCCACAATGGGTGGATTCCTCGCTGACAGTCACTGACGGTGGTCAACTATATCGGTTGAAGACCCCTCGTGCTCGCTCCCGACCTAAAACTTTATTGAATCATGGGGCATTATCAGGCGTTATCGCCCAAATGAGACTTAAACGGGGCTTAAAAGTGGCTTCAGGGAGAAAAGAGAATTTGTCCTAAGTGGGAAAATCAAGTGAACAGGACATAAATAACTGCGTAAAAAGTACTGAGTATGGAAAAGGCAGGCGGTTATAACTGAACAGGCCTCTGATCTCCTTGATGTTCCTTGCAAACACTTATAGTAATTATACGTATTGATTCACTTGTTATTTGTAAGGTTTCCTGCCCAAGAGAGTGATGAGCAAGGCAGGAAGGTTCACGCCGTGTACCGAGTTTACATTTTCCAAACCTGAAAACCACAAATATTTCTTGAGGGACAACTTTCGGAAGTCAGTTCATAAATGGAATGAAATGGAACAGAAGAGGTGGGAAGGTGCATTGTATATAAAACGGAGAGCGGGGATTTGCAAATCTTTGAGGCAGATTTATCGAAATGATGGATCAGGAAGCTGTCAGTAATAAGATCGTGCTTGAGTATAGCGGCTGGGGAAATAAGGAGGACGGATTCATACGGAGAACTCTGACTGCATAAGTAAGCGCTGTAGTCATTATCGGGTGAGAGTAGAGTCCATATTGATTTCCAGCCGTACTGAGAATCGAGCATATTGGAGCAGGTTGATGAAAGACCACCCTCTTCAGTCGCCCCCCGTCTCGCTCCTGCTATCCAAACACCATTTCTGGAGAACCATTTCATCAAAAATCAGCACTGTATCGGCACGATCGCCTCCAGCCACAACACACCATCAAATCTCCATCAGTCATTCTGTTGCGGTATACTCGACGAGCTACGAGAAACTGCGCAAGTGTAATTACAGGCGGGAAAAAGGCGAGGTTACTGTTTCCACACTTTCGTATTCGAGGCGTCTGGCGCTTCATCAATAATGCCCGGATGGTGGAAAGTCAAGGGAGGTGAAGGGGGGATTTCCTGCACTCGTTTTCAGCAGCGCGAAGCCCAGGGCACACTAGACTTGCTCGTCACGTCCTTCAGCTGCCTCCATGTGTCAGGCAGGCCGAGAGATGGAGAGAAGGAGAGTGAAGAAGAGTGGGAGGAAGAGAAGAGAGAGCAAGGCGAAGGGAAATCGAGGAAACTCGGCTTGTCACTGTAATTGGCACCTGATGTGTAGGGCAATAGTGATGCATTGACATTCATTACGCTTAATAATGCACTCGATTTCCCAGCGCCGGTCACTGCGGCTCCTGCCGACTGCATGCTTAGCAGAGAGAGTGAGCAGGCGTGGGGAAGACAGCCACTGAGAGAGATGCTGGCTGAGCTTCAAAGAGACTTCAAAAGGCTTTTCCTTTGACTCTGCAGTGTGGTATTAAGTGAAAAAGCTGTCCGTCATCGTCCAGAATAACGCAGTCCCTGGGACATGATGGCCTTCGGTTTCACACACTCAGCTACCCGATTCAGATCACGAGCTCGACTCCACAGCCTGTCGAATAATTGAGGTTGTTAGAGCAGGGGGAAACTTTTTTGAGAGATGTGGACCTTCCTGCTCTCTGAGATCTATAGTGCAGAAAGATTCCCGTAGATAGAACCCAGTGTAATGTACTTATCTCCATCAAAATATCTCCTGGCTGTAGTCACTTGTGTATTTTGTGACTGTTCTTGCTGCTTGACGTGTGGAACAATGGACTCTCCCATCTCCCTAAACATCTCCTTGAAGGTCTACTTGAAATATGAAGAACGCCTCCTCTTCTATGGAACAGATAGCTGAGGCAAGTCGTAAAAAAACCCGAGACTCACAGGAAGTCTGCTACTTTCACAAAATACATAATCTGCACCTCCACAGGAAGTCTGCTGCTTTCACATGAAGTCTGCTACTTTCACAGGAAGTCTGCTACCTCCACAGGAAGTCTGCTGCTTTCAAAGGAAATCTGCTACTTTCACAGGAAGTCTGCTACCTCCACAGGAAGTTTTCTGCTTTCTCAGGAAGTCTGCTACCTCCACAGAAAGTCTGCTACCTCCACAGAAAGTCTGCTACCTCCACAGAAAGTCTGCTACCTCCACAGGAAGTATGCTGCTTTCACAGGAAGTCTGCTACCTCCACAGGAAGTCTGCTACCTCCACAGGAAGTTTGCTGCTTTCTCAGGAAGTCTGCTACCTCCACAGGAAGTCTGCTACCTCCACAGAAAGTATGCTGCTTTCACAGGAAGTCTGCTACCTCCACAGGAAGTATGCTGCTTTCACAGGAAGTCTGCTGTCCCCACTGAAGTCTGCTATATCCACAGGAAGTATACTACCTCCACAGGAAGTATGCCACCGCCACAGAAAGTCTACTACCTCAACAGAAAGTCTGCCACCCCCACAGGAGGTCTGCCACCTCCACAGGAAGTCTGCTTCCTCCATAGGAAGTCTACTACCTCTACAGAAAGTCTTTTACCTTGTCTGCTACCTATTGGACAGTTTTCTCAAATCTGGTTTTGCTCCTTGTTTTAGGGGGTATTTGGGAAAATTAACAATCATTTTGAACCTTTGTTCATCCTGTGTCTTTTCAAGTAAAAGTAAAAATGTGAACAATACCCATTCTGTTCTAAGTGCTAAAATTCCCTGCAGCTCTTCTAGCATCATTGCTGCCTCTTCTGAAGGTTAATAAACATGTCAGAAACAAAAATGTTATTAATTCCTTCATTTTCTAAGTCGCTTAATCCTAATTAGTGTTGTGGGAGAGGCTGGCGCCTGTACAGCTTACCAGACCATCTCAGGGCCAACACACACACAACCATTCACACTCACTCTCACACCTAGGGGTGATTTGGAACAGCCAATTAGTGCATGTTTTTGGACTCTGGGAGGAAACTGGATTACCTGGAGGAAACCCATGCAAGCACGGGGAGAACATGCAAACTCCCCTCAGAAACGTCCCGAGCCCGGGAATTGAATCCAGAACCTTCTTGCGGTGAGGCGGACGTGCTAACCATGGTGCCAGAATTCATTTTTATAAACATTTATTCAACGACATTAGCTAAAAACTTAAACTACTCATTATATTCACGCTTATCAAACCAAGACTACACAGATTCTCAGATCTTTAAAAGAGCAAGAACAAGAGCACTCAGAGAGCACAAACCTTCACCAAGCCCAGCAGTCCCCAAAATGGATGTTTAAAATTCTCCTCTGTCACAATCTTAAAGAATTCCTGGATCCTGAATTTGATCTAAAACTAACTAATGGGGTCCAAAACCCCTTCCTTGTCCAAAGCCCCGCCTCTGGTAGAAATTTCCTGAAATTCCACATATAGTGTGCTTTTTGTGTATGAACGCACACCGCATAAAATTAATCAACACCTCTTGACCAATCGGGAATTAGAGGTGTCCGGGGTATTAGAACACATTTTTGTGGATCTGCAGACAGAAGAAATTAATTTGGCTCAACGACAAACCACCCTTTCATGGAAGGAGGCAGCGTGTGTAAGAATGACGTGACCCCGTGCCAGTGGATCTTACACTCTCGCTGTTTTGGCCATGTTGAGTGGTGCGCTGACCGACCCGACAATGCAAACCTTATCTGGGGGAATTACAACAGAAGCTTCTGGTCGCGTCTCATTGTCCGACTGATGACCGCTGATTCTAATCAGCTCGTTGTTCCTTCGTGTTCCAACCCGGAACTGAGAACCTGCTGCTTCCTTTGTTCTTTATAATCTAAAGTCCATTCAGCAGCCATGTTTAGTGTGTGTGTGTGTGTGTGTGTGTGTGTGTGTGTGTGTGTAATGCAAACCCTGGCAAAAAGTATGGAATCACCACTCTTGGAAGACGTTCATTCAGTTGTTTAATTGTGTAGAAAAAAAAAAAAACACAGACACAAAACTATTTTCATTTAACACTCCAACCTTCTGTCTTTATGAAACACTTACAAAAATAAAAAATAAAGAAAATTGTAGTCAAATGCAACTGTTTTTACAGATCAAACAGAGGAAAAAAATATGGAATCCCTCAATTCTGAGGAAAATATGATGGAATCACCAAACAGAAACACCACTCGGACTTTGTTGCTCCACCTCTGGCTTTTCTAACAGCGTGGATTCTCTGAGGCCTGAATTTAACTATCGACAAACAGTATCTTCATCAATCCGCTCCGACTTTCTCTTACTGCAGTCACCAGATCAGCTTTGCAGGTTGGAGCCTCGTCGTGGACCATTTTCCTTCATTTCCACCAGAGATTTTCACCTGGATCGAGGTCCGGACTATTTCCAGTCCATGCCATTCACATGATGTCTTTCTTGAAGGAAAGTGTTCACAGCTTTTACCCTACTCCTGAAAAATGATGTCATCATCACCAAACATCCTTTCAACTGATGGAATAAGAAAAGTGTCCAAAATCTCAAAGTAAACGTTGAGGATGTAATGATTCATCTCTCAGGTACCTTCGCCTGACATACAGCCCCGTATCATTAATGACTGTGGAAATCTGCATGTTTTCTTCAGGCGGTCGTCTTCATAAATTTCATTGGAACGGCACCAAACAAAAGTCACAGCATCATCACCCTGCCCAACTTTATAGCATGTCTGTGATTGTTTTTGTTTTTTTTTCTACACAATTAAACAATTGAACGAACATCTTCGGAGAGTGGTGGTTCCAGACTTTTTGCAAGGGGTTGTAGCTGTTCGTTTGAAAAATCAGGAAGCATGCAGGGAAATGGTGGACGTGACTCTCAGACAAACAAGAGAAAGGAAATCAATTTGCTATTGATTGTGTAACGTTTCTAATGGTTTCTAATGGTTACTAATGGGATTTTAGGGTGGAATCTACAATGTAAAAGCTTTTAGTGGTCTATGAAGGATCCTAGGATTTTTTTAGACATGATCAAGTCGAAATGTTTCCTGATATACACAAAGCCTCCGGGAGTAGCTGTACGGGGGAAACATCAGAAGTTTCAGATTCTCGATTTCTCCAGGTGGCGGCACGGTGGTGTAGTGGTTAGCACGTCTACCTCACAGCAAGAAGGTCCTGGGTTCGATTCCCAGGCTTGGTGACGGCAAGTCTGTGTGGAGTTTGCATGCTGTCCCTCTGTGCTTGTGTGGGTTTCCTCTGGGTACTCCGGTTTCAATTTATTATAATTTTTATTTTATGATCAGTACTCAACCTGGTGATTTTAATATGGCTAATGAGGAGTAGACGCCAAATTAGCCTACTTAGCACTCGACAGAGCAGTAATTAAGGATAATAATGCTACCTTATTATTAGAGTAATTGTTTCTTCAAACCCTGACTGTAATGTTAAAAAAACATGTTTCGGTCCAATATCAGTTCATTTGTATCCCTAGCAATTATTAGAAAGATAAATTTCAACAGATTCATTACAACAAACATCTAGAACCCCCAAAAAACCTGAAGAAAAGGAAAAAGGAGAAAAATAAACTTAGAAGTGAAGCAGTCAGCGAGTTCTAGGGTAAGTAGAGCAGCGGAGAGTAAAGGGAGACATGAGGGAGAGATAATGGTGTGTTATTTTATTCCGCCAGCCAGATGCTGACCAGTTTGTTTGGGTTCGTCGTCTTCAGTGTGCCAAGAAAGTTGTAAAAAGGAGGGCTGTAAGGAACCTCCAACTAGAGATAGATAAGGAGAGAGAGATGGAGATGGAATGATTGTGCGTGGGATTTTTGGGTGTTTTTTCAGGCCCGGACGTGATCGGCGTGGCTACCGAGACGAGGTGAGAGCTGAGCGCAGTGCTTTAATGAGAAAAGCGCACGTCCGTTCTCCTCCGCTTCCTCGTTGTTGTTTACCTGGAGCGCTGATTGAACGATTGCACGTTGGCAATCTTCTTATTTGTTTTCAATTTCATTTCCACGTCTTCATATTTGCTCTCCAATTTCTGTAGCAGAGCTTTAAAATTACAGCTGGGTATTAGGGCTGATTTGTAGCAAGCGGCTCCGCGTACGCTTCCTGTATTACAGACCTGTGTGTCGTGATGATGTAATACCGGTAAATTATAATAATACGACAATCGAAACAAGTCCCAGACACTAATAATGAAGACCACGGTGTCCTCCGAGGACGTGTGTTATCTCCACACTCTGACTTCTGATTGGACAGTTTAAGAAGCAGAAGTAAAAGTAGAAGTGTCTAAACTTGCAGACGTCGTCACTGTGTGATTGAAGCGTTTCTCCTTTATCATTTCACCTCCTGGGAGACTGTTGTGCTTTCAGCTATTGTTTTGACAGCAAAATTTCCGGCTTTTTTTTTTTCGAAAACATTTTGTCTTGCCACAGGAGACATGGGAAATTTCTGGACTCGAGTTGCAGGACGTCTGAGTGAAGCCAGCCCTGGCGTTGTTCAGCAGGTCCGTGGTAATAAAGGCACTCACGTGCCAGTTGATGATTGTGAATCTGAATGAATTTCCACTGAAATAAAGCAACGTTTCGAGATCCTGGCAGCTCTTCAGATCTTCGGATTATTATGTTTTCTCTCGAAGCAGCAGGTTCAGAGGCGTATAGGTGCCGGTCAAGGCTGTGTTTTTGTAATTTCCATAGAAATGAGGTGGTATTGCTTTTCTAGCTTGCTTGCTTTATAAAACGCTGTGCTTTCTGTTGCACTCCTTCATTTGTTTTGTGTTTCTGTTGAGACTATTAGGCAGGTACTGGATATTGTCTGGATTTACAATCTTATAACTATATTATACTGTATATATACTTTTTACAAATGAATGCAGGTGCTGGTGGGAAGAATATTTTAGATTGTCTAAATGAGGAAATGGGGCATAAACACTCCTCCCTGCCCCCAATCCCTGCAAGACTATAACTTCATAAGGGGTTGTTTGGTTTGTGCCTCTGAGAAAAAGAAGAAAAAAGTTTTTCTGAGAAAAAGTTTCATGGAGAAACTTCCAACTTTTAGAGAAGCTTCCAAGTTGAAGCCTCGACTGTGCAAAGAGCTCTCGACAGAACCCATCTTTTGATAGACTACTACATTTATTAATATATACTAAGAAGAAAATAGACCACAGGGGTCCAGACGCTCCGCCGAAAGAACCATTTCATAACATGCCAATATAGAACAAACATAGCAAGTTTGAAAGCCCAGCTTCAGCGTGCGGCAAGTAAACCTAATATACAGTTTTGCCTCTGTGACCTTGAAAAGTAGGTCAAGGTCACTCACAGGCAAACTCATCCTAGCACTCAGAGTAGTGCGCCAGAAACTAAAGTGTGACGGACGGACAGACGGAACCCATTCCTGTAGCTCCCGATCCACTTTTTAGGCAGGAGCTAAAAATCTGAACAATTACAGTAGCAGTACAAATATTTATCTTAAGTAAACACAAGACTGAAATTCTACTATTACGTATATTAACTAGAGGCTCACTCGGAGAGAGTAAGTTTCCTCCACCAAGCAGCACAGATAATGTAGTGAACAGGCCCAATATGGGTACTGCTTTTAATGACTCATGTGTTCATCTTATTATGTTCTATAGCACGTGGATGTGACCAAACTACCAATAAAAGTAATCGAGTATTATAATAATAAAGAATAATAAAATCAGTTTAAGTTAAATTTATATCAATTTATTTAGTGCCTTCAATTTAAATTTAGCAAAACAAAGTACGAAGAACGGTTAATATAAACATAGTGACCAAATAATTACTGCATTTAGTTTTTAAGATAATATAGAATATTCACAAATATAACACAATCCTCTCTATATAGTAGGAACACAAAGAAATTTGGAAATATAAATTTACAAATACATATATATACACAAAGTTTTCTCTATATAAAAGGCCATTCAGATTACAAATATAATACATGTACATAAATGTTCTCTATATAATAATCGGTCTACAGATAATGTACTAATGTAATTTAATAAGAAAGAACATCATTACTGTTTGTAATCATAAACTTACAGGATCTGATGTAGTATTTTTACTCTAAATTCCACGAACTGTATATGATACATATATTTCAATATCCCGATAGTTTAAAATAATAGGATCCAAATATCACATGCAGGTTAATCACAATCGAAACTTTTTATATGAACACAGTCACCAAATAATAAACATAAGTACACGTGTGTATAAATTCTACAAAGATACTTAAAGCGCTCGGAATGCGTACACACGGAATGATTTCCTGCCTCCTGGTTTCTTTCTGTTTGTTCAGTTTAACGCTGCACACGGAGGCATCATTAAAAAGTAATAGTAGACTAAAAAAAAAAAAACTGAAGAAGTTTAAAAGTAAACTCCTGACGTTTTCCTTTCATCTCACAATCCATGGAAATCCCATCCATTACTGCATTAACTCCGTCGAAAAACTATACAGATCGTCTCCATTGTTTTTTCATTCTATAACTGTCTTTACATTTCATTTATTTTACCCACAAAGTCTTACTCTCAATTTTGTGCAGAAAAGATTCAGTCATGTGATGTCTGTTTTTAGCTACTAAGCTACAGATGACTTTAATAGAGTAACTCGGGTCCACTAAAAATAATGATAATGATATCAACAACAACAACAACAACAACAACAACAACAATAATAATAATGATGATGATATTGATAACAACAATAACAACAACAATAATAATGATGATAATGATAACAACAACAACAATAATAATAATGATGATAATGATAACAACAGCAACAATAACAACAATAATAATATTTATGATGATGATAACAACAA
>JBCNYH010000025.1:2256168-2268678 GCA_039654325.1 Tandanus tandanus
TGTGTGTTTGTGTGTGTGTGTGTGTGTTTGTGTGTGTGTGTGTGTGTGTGTGTGTGTGTGTGTGTGTGTGTGTGTGTCCTTCTCCCAGTGTATTTTTCTGGGTGGTTGGTGATAGATAATGTTGATCTTGAGCACATGCCCTGAGGTTTAATCATGCAGAGGTACACAGTAGGGGTCATGAACACACACAGATGACAGGCAGGCAGGCAGTGTGTGTGTGTGTGTGTGTGTGTGTGTGTGGGCACGGAGGTTAGACTCTCAGCAGGTTGTTAATCACGGCTGAAATAGAGGTGCCATGTCATTTCCTCTTCTTCCAGTGCACTCTGGCCTTTTAGTCCATGTCACAAAACATAACTGCACTCTCACTCCTCGCACTCTACTGAAGCATTGCGAGCACCTTTCGCTTTCACTTTGCATCAATTTAACACTTCAAAAACATCAATTATGAAAATGGACATACAGGATACATCCCACAAATAAGGTTCAAAAGGAATGGGGTGGGTGGTATCAATACCCGCCCATCTTCTACCAAATTCCAATGAAAAAAGTTTGAGATGTCAGTCATATTCCGCGACCTAGTCTTTGCCTTTCATCCAAAGTTATCTGAGTTTTGTTTTCAGCGTCCCATGTGACCCTGATGGATAAGCGATATAAATAATGGACGGAAATCAGTCATATTCATTCTCAATTTACCAAATGGCACTTGGTTACAAGGTTCTGCCCCTTTGAGACATCAGGAGAAGAGCATTCTGACCAATAAACATAAAGGTTTTGGTTTAAAATATCAAAATCAAACCCTTAAGCTTTAATAAGCTTTGATCCTTCTTTCCATTACAACAGCAAGTACACAAACACCTAATACACACTATTTGGTACACAGGTTTCAATGGGTGTGTGTGAGCTGCATCGAGGGCATTAGAGGAGAATTTCGCACACACTGCTGTGATTGTGTCAGGTGTAGGAGATGACGCAGACGCAGGAGTCAATGACAATAGGGTTGATTATATACAGGGAAAACACAAACACTGAGGAGGAATGGATAACAAAAGGCTCACGAACCTCCACTTAGGCTCACACTAAAACTAACAAAACAAACCGAAAGCAAGACAGGCAGGCTTGCAGATAAAGTCTGTGGAGAAACGAGAATACAGAAGCTGCTATAGCCCTGAAGCTCCAGTTCAGAAGCTCCTGTCATGGTCGTGAAGAAACTCATTAAGTGAGAGCAAGCAGACAAACGGGTTAGCATGACGGTGGATGGAGGGGCATCTATGGATGAGGCTGGCTTAAATAAGTAGTGATTATGCAAACAGTAAGAGCTTGGAAAGTTATTAACTGGATACTAATCAAGGACAGGTGATACAGGTAAGTGTGGGAAGGGAGGTGTTGAAAGGGTGTGAATACCACAGTGAGATATTGATCAATTGATTGGCAAAAACACTGAATTATTCATTGCTGCACTTTAATAAAAATCTCGGAGTAAACTTGGTGTCTCATGCAGTCTTAAAGCAGTCGCCACTCTTCTACACTTTTCAAGATGACTGTTGAGTATGCTTGTACACCTAAAACCTGTTCAGCAAAGCGAAACATCAGTGAAGTAGAGCTAAGACTTCATGAGGAATACGTCAGTCCAAACCTGTCTGTCCCCAGACACAAATTCCAGCTCGTTTTAGGAGGATCCCTAGTCATTTTCTAGCCAACTGTGTGATAGAATCTATCCAGCAGGACCTAGGTCTCCAAGCAGGGCTCTTATCCAGTGGGATGTGCCCACTGGATAAGAGCTCCTTGTAAGATACCCTAAATACCCTCGTCTACTGAGCCCGTTTGATTTGGAAACCCAGCATCTCTGAGCAGGAACATCATTCCTGGTGCTTGGACTTGCAGCTGTATTCCTTCTGTACTTTACAACTTGACCACAGGTGAGGAGTGAGGACCAGCAACCCCATTGAACTGCGTAATTTGGTGTCACCAGAAGCTTAATTCAATAAGTAAGGTATACTTGGTGAACAGATCTAAGGGTACAGATAAGCCAGACTGCCATCCTAAAGACCTAAATGAAAGGTATGAACAAGACAGTGTACCTTGCTCGGATTAGAGTTCCTGGGTCATTGGGTAGAGTCTGCAACTAAGTATCTGGTGGCCAGTCCACTGATGACACCTGTTTGAGTTCAGTCCTAAATGGAGACATGGAGATATCTGTTTAACCCTAACCCTAACTGCAGGGTAATTGGTGAGTGTCAGATTCAGTGTGAGTCAAGTGCTGACAATATGTTTTAATTTGACCATAACTTGCAGTTGGCACGGTAGATCACACGGCATAGCTTTAGTCTTTTGCACAACAGAGGTTAGGAGAGATATTTATTCATTCAGTGATTTGCCAAACTGCTTAATCCTATTAGATTCGTGGGAGGCTGGAGCCTATCTCAGCTGACTTGGGCCAAGGTGAGGTACACCCTCAACAACTTGCCAATATATCATAGAGGGAACAGTCAAAACCATTCACATTTACACATGGGGCAATTTGGAACAGCCAATCCGCCTTATGTGCATGTCTTTGGACTATGGGAGGAAGCCAGAGTACCTGGAGGAAAATGCAAGTACAGGAAGATCATTTAAACTCCACACAGAAACACCCTCACCAAGCCCCGGACTCAAACCCAGGACCTTCTTGCTGTGAGTTGGAACTGCTAACCACTACACCACCGTGCCACTCTGCAGATAGATATTTATCAATGACATTATGTACAAACCACTCAAAACCATGTATCCTGGGGTGACATAATAGTGGGCTTCCAACTGTACAAAGTTAAAGAGGCCTTTTACTTGTGTGTGCATGCCCGGTCTCTGGGGAATCGTAGCAGGCAGGTTGTGTTAATGCCTTTTTTTCCTGTTGGGTAGAACGTAGACGCAGAGTGTAAAGTTCTAGGATGTCACTGGGTGGTAGCGCCCCGCTCTGTAAATCATCACAGATTGTGTAGGTTATCTGACACACTGGTGAGACAGGAAGACACAGGGTCTGGCCCTCGGTAGAGCCCATTACATGGAACATCCCACAGTAAGAAAAATCTGTCCGACACCAAACCAGTTTAGCAATGCGCCAGCATTATACCACTCATTTACTCTGGCACTTGCACATAAACAAATCCCATACATGGAACTCATTAGACCAAATTCGGTACAAGCAAAATCTGTTCCTATTCATGCACCCCAGTGTTGCCGTGGCATTTATGGCTCTGCAGGAGAACCCAGGGGATGCAGATATGAGCCAATACAGCAGATATATTTATATATTTAATTTTTTTGCACACTCGTGCGCCACAATGGACATACTGCACAGGAGAATTGGAGTGACCTTTAGAGAGCTATAAGAATCCCTGTTGAGAGCCATTACAGCTATACCTGAAGATCAGGATCAGCCAATCAACATTGCTGTAATGGAGTAAGGGTGGTGTGACCTGTTATTTTGCTGACATTATCTAATCCACAGCATGTGATAAGTTTCAACCTATGGTCTTCATCACTCCATAATACTCCAGTTAATGTCTGTATGCTTGAACTGTTTGTGTGACACCCAAAGGTCAGGGGCAGGAGGCTTTCTGTCTCATAAGTCCTCATACTGTCGGCTGGACTTGTGTGTTTATAAGAAGTGTCCTTATGAACAACACATTCCTGTGACATTGGAGGTCAGCATGTTCAGAATAGCTCCGATTTTAACGAGGTGTTGTGCATGGTTGACGTTTCTCATTATCCAGCAGCACATTAGGCTAGACCCATAAGTTAGGCTAGTGGTTGGCCTTGAGTGTAATCACAGTGACATGTCAACTGTATCGAGTCATTTCTTCTAGACTTTAAAGAGAAATGTTGATATACCAGACAGTATTATCTAGTTTTGTTAGTGTAGCATTACATCAGTCCATAAGTACTTGCTTATCTAAGTCATTACCCTCAATCGTAAGCTATCTTGTGCTTATTATCCATATTTCCCAGTTTCCTAGCAACAGTGTCCTCGTTACTTTACCCATCTAAACACGAAGCGTATAGTTTATTTGACTTCCCATATTGCTAGCGTGAATGTGAAACACAGTGATAATCCACAATCTGCCAATTTGTGGTGGAGGAACAATGAGACGGTGCAGACAAGTCGTTATAAATGAAAAAACGTTACCAAACTTTAGCTCAGCTCTTCAAACTGCACACAGAAATGCAGGGGAACACGTTTCGACTCCATCTTCAATTGATGATCATGTAATTAACGTGTGTTTTAATTGTACAGCATTCGGTGGCCATGTTTGTCTCAGGGATGCCTTCATGGATGCAGCAGTGAAATCAAAGACAGACAGCTCCCCGGCTCTCACGTATTCTCAAGGAAGTGTTCAGAACACTTACAGGATACTACCAGCTGAAGGGGGGAAAATCGTCTTCCATCATTTATACATTCCGTCCTCCGTGATTAAGCAGTAAATCAAGGTCTTCTGAGATCAAATCCAAACTAGACAGAGGGCAGGTAATGTAAAAACAAGCTCTAACACCTGTACTGGATTAGCCGAGACGCTATGTTATGTATGCTTGTCGTTTTTGTCCTTGGAGCCTGACGTACAACTTTCATTTACTTTTACCTATGAGCTACAAGTGCAGTATTGCAGTTCAGGAAGTAATAAACTGCCGAATGTAAACCCATTCACCGAAATGAATGACTTTAACATGCACATTTACCTTCGTGCTGACATTTTAGGAGATGCTGATATGCTAACAAGACCGTTTAAAAAGCGGTCACCTCCCACATCAGACACAGGACGCTGTCTATAAATCGCAACTCGTCTCAGAGTCAAAGTATTGTCTTAATTTTTTTTTTTCATCCCTAGCACAGGCGTCTGCGTTGGCTCATTGTGAAACTGAAAAAGGTTCTTTACTGAGGTCTGTTTGCCATCTGTGTCAGAATTCCTTCTGCACGTAACAAATGTATGGCTGAAAAGCTTCACAGACATATTGCTAGTAACAGAATTTTCGCCAGTGACAGACTGAATCTGCTGGTGGTTCTGAGGGAACGTTTATGCGTCACCTAGGCAACCTCAGTGAGTGGGCGTACAGAAGTGTCCTGTCATGGAGAGAAACACAAAAAAGTGCCTGAAAGCATCTGAAGGAGGCTCTGGGGTGGGATCAGGTGCATGAGAGAGGAAGACAAATGGATGACAGGAGAGCTAATGGGGTAAAGGGGTAGAAGAAAGAGAAGGGGGGTGGTGGATAAATCTGTTTATATGTGAGCCAGGACAATAAAAGTCATATTTTCAAATCGTTTGATTTCAAGCTGAGCTTCCTGGAGCCAGTTAGTACATAAATCTCCAAGGAAAACATTTATTCATTCATCTGCCAAGTCACTTAATCCTACTAGGGCCAGCACACACACAATTATTCACGCTCACACCTAGGGGCAATTTGAAACCGCCAATTAAACTAATGTCCATGTCTTCGGACTGTGGGAGAAAACTGGAGTACCAGGAGGAAACCCAAAGAAATCCCTTGCAGTCTCCAAGACTCAAACCCAGGACCTTCTTGCTGTGAGCCGGACGCACTAACCACTACACCATAGAGCCTCCTCCAAGGAAAACAATTCATGCATATTTATGCTAAAGGGGTGATCACACTAGAGGTGCGATAGAAAAGCAACTGATGCAAATTTTTAATTTTTTTTGCGTTATTTTTTTTTTGTTTGTTTTGTTGGGGTTTTTTTTTTGCGAATTTTGTTTGAAATCAATGTTTTGTGAGTCCACAGGCAAGCGAATAGTTTGTGGTCGAAATAAGTATGTCACACGAAAGTCGCGAGAAGGTCACGCAACAATTTTTGTGATTGATTTGCGAGTAATTTGCGATTGGTTTGCAGATGTTTGGCTCGCTTTTTGTTCTCAAACCATCCGCTTTTTGTTTGCGCGTCATTAGCATGAACAAAATGCACGAATGATGACAAAATATACGGAATATGCCAGCAAGTCTTACCTTTCCATGCGAAAAACTCCAACTTGTTGTTTTTCCTTGCAAACATAAAACGAATACTTTGTGAGCAAAACGACAGCTTTGCGAGCTTCTCGCGACAAGTGTGGACTGTTTGAGAAGAGTTTGAGACTACTCCGCGTCAGAGCCTCATTTTGTGACATTCGCGAAAATTTCAAACATGTTTGAAATATTTTGCGATGAGTTCACAAGCCAGGTGACCGAAATGCGATGCCATGAATGCCGCGCCACAAATTTGAGAATGAAAAGCGACAGCCGCAAATTGCCATTCGCATCACTCGCTTTTCCTCCAGTGTGATCACCCACTTAACTAGCAAGGATTTTTCATTTTATATGGTTTTTAATATACACTCCTTAGTTGTTCGTTATCTGCTTGTTCAGTGAGAAGTCAAGAGGGAAAGTCGACGTGGGAATCATGAACACATGACTGGAGCAGAGATAACAGCTTTTTAGTACAAATGTGTTAGTGGTACGCCAGGATTCGAGATCGTTCCAACTCTATTTGCAACATGACTCAGTGAATAAAGAGCGTAACACCTTGTAGCATGTTTTCTATTCTATTTACGACTTGGATGCATTCGCGCAGTCAGTTTAAACCTCATGGGTGTCGGTCAGAAACGTCCAGGCTGCGAGATATCCTTCAGAATGGCGTTCCCGGTGGGAGGTCAACATGAAGGCAGAATAGGCCAGAGTAGTTACCAAGTGAGAGAGGAAGAGGAGGTGTGCGTGTTCTTCAAAGATTCCTATCAGACATTCTGAGGTGCAGAATAATCAGAATAATTACTCTGTAAAGACACGACACTACCTCCGCCCTGAACCATAGATTCCACAGAGTTATGGCAATGGGAGGAGGAGCTGAAGTCAACAAGGGGTGCAGGATAACCTGAAAGCAGCATGAACAACACTTACAGATGAAAGAACAATACAAGTCACATGTACTGTAGAATCTGAAGAACACCATGGCGACAGTGAAGCATGCTAGTGGGAGCATCATGATGCCATGAAGTGTTTCATCTGAACAAAGAAGAATTTATTTCATCAGGCCAAAAAAAAAAGAAAAAATTGGAGAAAAATGGAAGATGATGAAAGTTTTAACACGACAACGACCCCAAACGTCTGGCTGATGGTCCATGCAGGGTTGGGTGGGGCACTTGTGAATCACGGCATGCTGGACCAAACATGGCCGATATGTGTCAGTGTGTGTAAATGGCCGTAACACACTGTAGGTGGAAATGGTAATTATTTATGTCCATCATGGGACATGAAAGGACGTCAGTCCTCAGTGCGGATCCAGACGTCTAGACAAAGACCTTAAGATATCATGAAAAGGCTGCATAAATAAATGAAAGGAATTCCACTGTAATCTAATTGTGTCCTTTGGCAACAGGACCGAGGCGCTAATGGCATCTAGTGGATGCTGCATAACTGAAACAAATGGGCCAATTAAACCATCATTTCTCCATCGTCTGCCACACACTTAGCCTGGCTAATCTGTGTCACACCTCCATCACCCCCCTCTCTCTCTCTCTCTCTCTCTCTCTCTCCCCCCCTCTCTCATGCTCAGTCTTTATTTTGTCCCTTCCTTCCTTTCCTATCTCTCTCAATCTCTTTCTCTTTTTCCTCCCTCCTGCTTCACTTCTCCTCAGCACATCTTTTCATCATAAGCCCAGGGCCGAGAGGGAAGCACAAAAGAGTGACAGAAAGACTGGGAGAGAAAGAAAAAAGAGAGAGAGAAAGAGAGAGACGCACCAGCATGCAGAGCAGTGCGGGGAACTCGGCCTTCACGCTGCATTAATTGCCTATTTTAACTCCCAGATTTCCCAGATGGAGATCCGATGAAAACAGAAAGACCGAAAGACGCACAACTTGAGGCACCAGACCTCACCGCCAGCCTCCGATTCATTTATTCATTATTAGAACTTTGCTTTAATTAATCCGCGACCCTGACCAGGATGAAGCGGATCGAGGAGATGCACGAACGCATGATAATGAGAGCTCTGATTCGAGCGCAAGGACCTTGTGATCTCATCAACAGCTTTTCTCTTCCATCTCATTCCTTTTTCACTGTTTAAACAGCCACCATGAAGCGATATCTTTCTGATATTTCACTAACGATCCACTCAAACTGAGCGGTGCATGCGCGCTAGGGTGTACCATTTTGCAAAAAGTTTTCAGAATCCAATGCAGGATGTTTCATAGGTTTCTCCAGGTCATAAATAAGCCTCATGTGGCGTTTCGGAATTTATCCGCCAAAATTGCGAATTTGCGTTTTTTTTAAAATGGCACCCAAAAGTCATGCATCAAGTTGTAGAATACCACAGAAGCCAGTTCCCAGACTACAGCAAAAACACTCTTTCCGAACTGAATTGCTAATTAGAATTAGCAAGTTGCTAATTTCCAAATTGAAGTACTAACTATATTCTCCTGATGGACTGATACTGATCTATATAATTACATTATAATTTTACAGGATGAGTAAAGTATGTACAAAATATTGGTAACTTGTTCGTAATTTCAGATATAGATTGTATTGTATAATTGTGTAGTATGTATGTTTAAATTTTTAGGCACACCACCATTAATTTCTTTATTGATTGTTGTATGGGATTTTGGTGTCCATATTCGGCTGCTGCACCCTTGAAAGCCTACACATGACAAATTTGAGTGATTTTTACGAATTTTGGGTGAAAATTGCACAATTCTGCCTGCCATTTTGAAAAAAAATGGAGGAAAATTTGGCGGGAAAATTCTGAACCTTCTCCTGCCGCAACATCCAGCCTTAGCACCCTAAAAGCAAAAAACAGAATAGATTAATCAGTCATGGGCAGTGAATGGCACACTTTGCTGTTTGACTTCATGACTTTTGGTTGCCATTTTTTTTTAACTGTTGGCAAAATCATTTGAACCTTCACATGATACCTATTTATGACCGAGAGAAACCTACGGAAACACACTGCATTGTATTCTGAAAACATTCTGCAAAATGGTACACCCTAGCGCACGCGTACGTGTCGTGTAAAAGCTACCACATGTAAGGAACGTCCTTGGGGTCGTTGTTATTAATAACGTCCTTGCTCTTTGTTATTAATAAAGAATCAGTGATATTCGAGCCTGACACATTATACGTTTTACCTGTTCATAGTTCTGTATAATGTTGGGGGACGTCCGCGAGTACAAGCTAGCTCCTTCACCAGCCTCGTCAGTGTGAACGGGACGTGAAGATTAACAGCAGGACAGGTTTAATCCAGACAAACATTCATAATGATCAACTTGAAAATGCGGCTGTGTATAATAATAAATTAGAGTGAATGTGGACATGGCCGTGCATGAGCTTGTCTTCATTATGCTAATTAGCGGCCTTCATTCATCGGTAGCTTATAAAAGCAGAGTGAGATTCAAACAGGGGACACAGAACATGCAAGTGTTATATGCATTATTATATTACTCTAATAGATCTGCTGTTTAGTGATTATGCTAATGAGTGGGTGGAGCCAGAACACTCTGGAGGAGTCCCCTGTGACATTAATCTCCCTGTGTGTCTGTCTGTAACTCTCTTTGTCCGTCTGTCTCCGTCTAGCTCTCTCTTTCAATCTATCATCTCTTTTTCTCTTTGTATCTTTCCATCTGGGTGCGTGCCTGCCTCTTTGTTTTATTGTTTCTTTGTATTAATGTATTAATTACAAAATAAACTGATAGATAGATAGATAGATAGATAGATAGATAGATAGATAGATAGATAGATAGATAGATAGATAGATAGATAGAACAACTTTGCCCTACGGCAGGGTTAATAAGCGGAGGGCTGGAGCCTATATCAGCCAAATGTGGGCGAAGGCAGGGTACACCCTGTACAGCTCACCTGTTTATCACGGGGCCAACACACACGCAACCGTACCCATTCACACCTAGGGACAATTTGGAACAGCCAGTTAGCCTGATGTTCATGTCTTTGAACTGTGGGAGGAAACTGGAGTACCCGGAGGAAACCCATGCAGGTACAGGGAGAGCATGCAATCTCCACACAGTAACGCCCTCACCGAGCCCGGGACTCAAAAAGTAAGCAATGGTATCATAAAATTTGTGCGGGTTGTAAATAAAGCTCATTGAGTTGACTCAGGAGCCAAATAAAATGACTCACTGGATTGATCCAGAATTCCCATGAGTACTGTTGATGAATGAAGTGTGTACGGTAAAGAATTGAAAGATTCTGATCCCATCTGTCAATCTCAGGTGGAGTGGCTAAAGAATGATGAGCTGGTGAGCTCACTGGACGATGACAACATCGACACTCGAGCCGACCACAACCTGATCATCAACGAAGCGCGACTCTCCGACTCGGGGAACTACACCTGCCTGGCCAGCAACATTGTTGCCAAGAGACGCAGTGCCACAGCTACTGTGGTGGTCTTCGGTAAGTCACTCGAACCCTCACCTGATTGTGTACCACGTTTTTGTTTCAGCTAATGGTGTTCATCTGCCTACGTTTATACCTGAAATAATAACGGGTAAGATTTGATGTGGACGGGAGGCACGGCGGCGCAGTGGTTAGCACGTCCGCCTCACAGCAAAAAGGTCCCAGGTTCGATTCCCGCGCACGGGGTGTTTCTGTATGGGGTTTGCATGTTCTCCCTGTGCTTGCATGGGTCTCCTCGGAGTACTCCGGTTTCCTCCAACATTCCAAAAACATGTACAGTAGGCTAATTGGCTGTTCCAGATCGCCCCTAGGTGTGAGTGTGAGTGTGAATGGTTGGGTGTGTGTTGACCCTGCGATGGTCTGGTGAGCTGTTCAGGGTGTACCCCGCCCTCGCCCAGAGTCGGCTGAGATGGGCGCCAGCCTCCCCGCGACCCTAATTAGGATTAAGAGGCTTAAAAAATGTATGAATGTTTGAGAACTTCCTGAGTAAACATCAGACTTGTTCCCAATGCTGCCTTCACATTCACTTTCCGACCAGCCGAGATACCCCGGGGCGTGTTTTTAGTGTCAAATAGTGTGACACTTGCTACAGCTAATTACCTAGCGCTAATTGCCGATGTTGGTGTTTATCCCGTAGCATTGTGTCTAACACGAAGGGAGTTAAAGCGTTGATCTCAGAGGGAGGTTTTTTCCCTCCTAAAGTGTAACTTAGCATAGAGC
This sequence comes from Tandanus tandanus, assembly GCA_039654325.1. Classification (NCBI taxonomy): domain Eukaryota; kingdom Metazoa; phylum Chordata; class Actinopteri; order Siluriformes; family Plotosidae; genus Tandanus; species Tandanus tandanus. The sequence continues at coordinate 2,267,306 of JBCNYH010000025.1, forward strand.
TAGGAATTCAAACTCAGACTGTGGATGTGTGAATGGCGTTAGCACTGAAACAAAGCGCTCTCCCTCTGTGAATTAATGTTTTCTAAGATTTTTATGCTACATTAAGGACAAAAAAAAACTTCAGCTCACTTAAGAGCAGTGTTGCTTTCTACGAAATGAAAGCCACTGGCTATTTAGCATTTAGCTGCAAACTGCTCTCCATTAGCATTTATCTGTTTCAGGGTGTAATATTTATGTTAACGAGAAATCCTCACTCAGAGCTGAGAAAGCTTGCGGATGGACGGATGTTTATGGGTTTTTTTCCCTCACGAATGCGCCGTAATCTTAATCCCTACTGCTATAGCCCTGAGAGTCAATTATAGCGCAGCATTAAAAATCAATACGTCTTTATAAACGGGAGGTGTGAAGCTGCTCCGTCTTAATCCCATTTAAACACGCATCGTGTGCTCATCCATCACACACGCAGTCCCGAAACTACGCTCCCACACCACCGCCAGCACTCGGTACAGCTCGGAGACACTGCGCGTGCGGGTGTGTGTGTGTGTGTGTGTGTGTGTGTGTTTAGATGAAGCTCCACATCTGAAGCCCTTCTGAAGTTCTGAAGAGCTTCTGTTCTTCTTCAGTGGAACAACCCTAACATCACAAACCTGTCTGTCTGCCTGTCTGTCTCACTGTCTGTCTGTGAATCAATGCCTGCGTCTGTCCTCCTGTTTATCTGTCTATCATGCTGTCTGTCTCACTATCCCTCAAGCTGTCTGCCTGTCTGTTTCACTGTCTGTTGATAGCTCTATTTGTCTGTCTGTCTGTTCGTCTCTGTCTGTCTGTCTATCCCTCTTTTTTGTCTGTCTCTCTGTAGGTCTCTTTGTTCCTCTGTTTGTCCCTGTGCACCTTTTGTCTGACTCGGTCTACCTTGTTATCTGTCTACCTCTTTGGCTCTCTGTCTGTTTATCTCTTTGTATCTATCCCCTTTTCTGTTTGTCTTTCTTTGTGTCTCTTTATTCTTGTCTGTCTGTCTCTATCCCTTTGACTATATCTGTCTACCTGCCTGTCTTTCTGTCTGTCCGTCTGTCTGTCACCTTCTATATGTCACTTTATCCCTCTGCCTGTCTGTCTCTCTATACCTTTGCCTTTCTATCCTTAAATCTGTCTTTTTATCCCTTTGTCTGTCTGCCTGTCTATCTTTTATTTAGCTGTCTGTCTGTCGTCTCAGTGTAGTTAAACTCTGTATTTTCTATTGCTGTACAGTGTACAGTTAAGGTGTAACAGTGCTGCTGGTTGTCATTGGTAACAGCATGCATATCCCTCATTAGCAGCTTTCTCTCTCTCTCTCTCTCTCTCTCTCTCTCTCTCTCTCTCTCTCTCCCACCCACACA
>JBCNYH010000025.1:2298861-2309097 GCA_039654325.1 Tandanus tandanus
TCTTTTTGTGTAGAGATCTTTGGGTTTTTTTTATATATATATATATATATATATATATATATATATATATATATATATATATATATATGTTTTGCTTTGAATATGCTAAACATGGTTATGTATGTTTATTTGTTTATTTGCTTGTTTAGTTTTTCTTTACTTCATTGTTTATTTGTATAATTATTTACTTGGCTGCTTATTTAATTATTTGGTTGCTTGTTGTTTTTTTATAGTGTTTTTGCTGATGAGTTTGAATCTGTTTTTTTATTGTTTTCTCATTTATTTATTTATTTAATTATTATAATTTTTTTGCTCATGTCTTTTTATTTATTGGATTGTTTTAAGGTTTATTCGCTTGTGTGTTTTTTTTTTTATTGTCTTCATTAATTAATTTTCTGAACCACCTTATCCTAATTAGGGTCGCGGGGAGGCGACTCTGGGCGAGGGCGGAGTACACTCTGAACAGCTCGCCAGGCCATCGCAGGGCAACACACACAACCGTTCACACTCACACTCACAGCTAAGGGTGATTTGGAACAGCCAATTAGCTTACTGTGCATGTTTTTGGACTGAGAGAGGAAACCGGAATACTCGGAGGAAACCCACACAAGCACAGGGAGAACATGCAAACTCCACACAGAAACGCCCCGAGCTCGGGACTCAAACCCAGGACCTTCTTGCTGTGAGGCGGAGGCAGAGACCTTCTTGCTTCAGATCTTTGTTTATATTTATTTGTAAATACACTCGACCTTCGATTTAACGGACAAAAAGGGGCGAGCACCGGTCCGGTTTTGCCAATTGTCTGTAGCTTCCGAGAATGGTTCGGAAGTGGGTAATAACACAATTTAATTACGGAAAAATAGGGAAAATGCTACGTATGTTTATACATACATTTATACATTATCCAATGAAAATGTAAACCCACTGTAAATCCACCACGAGAAAAGGTGTGGAATAACAAGGAAAGCGTGGGTGTACTGCTGACTGCGGTAAACAAACTGATGCACTGACGCACGCGCCAGCTAACGTCTGCCCTTGCCAACTAACTCGCGTCTGCCCTTGCCGACAGCAAGCCCTCGCGGACAATTTGGCTACTCCAGACTTTGTCCGCAGCTTCCGATACCTGTTAAACCGCGGTCCGTAGAGTCGAGGGTCGAGGGTATTTGTATTTATTTATTTACTTGCTTTCATTTTTAAGAAATTTTTTGTTTGTCTGCTTGTTTACTTACCTGTTGTTTTTGCTTAATTGAATTGTTTGCATATTGATTTGTTTGCTTGTTGCTTTGTTTATGAGTTCTTGTTGTTGTTTGTGTGGTTGTGCTTGTTGAAGTTGGTGAAGAGAGATGAGAGCTGGGTATTAATGAGGAGTTGAATGGAACCCTCACACCTGAAGGAGCAGGAGGAGGAAAATCAGTCTTATTTGAGGAAACTGAAGGTTCTGATGATGTTTGAAGAAATGATCAAATGAAAGAATTAACATTATTTTACTTCCAGCTGCGTTTCTTTAATGTCCAGTCTGAGGGTGAACATCGCCATTACAGCTTTAAACGGAATTGTCTGCGTTTTTGTGATTGATGTTTTTATGCTACAGCCGTGGATGGTTTTTTTTTTCCTCTGGTACTCCAAACCCTTTTCTCATGACAAACAGCCAGTCTGAGCATCATTAGCGCAAATCCGCCGCAGAAAGCGTAATGAGACGCCTGTGAGATGATGGGACGCCGTGATCTGCCGTGAGACAATCGCAATTTTCATTGGCTAATGAGCAAAAAGGTCAACAGCCCATCAGGCCTGCTTTCTCTTCTGAAGAATACTTCAGTCCCCTTTAGAGTCACTGTGTGTGTGTGTGTGTGTGTGTGTGTGTTTCAATTAGTGTCATGAAAACACTCCAGCTGTTATACTCTACAAGGATATTCGCCACGACAAATTTTTGGATAATGGAAATGAAGTCAGTCTGAAAAAAGACGTTATCTTCAAGAAGTTCAACAAAGCAGATTTAATGACGTGGGGTTAAGAGATTTTACACTTTCACAAAGACTAAAACAGAAAACCTGAGAAAGCTAAATACCACTTATACTGCTTTTTTAGAGTACTCGCTCATGCTGTCTCCCTCTCGCTCGCTCGCTCTCCTCTCGCTCTCCTCTCCTCTCCCTTATCTATCCAAGGAAACCACACAATGCCCCTAACAGCACACAGAAATGACCTTGAAAGCACTCAAGCCTGCTCCTTCCTCCATTTTCTGTCCCTGTGGCTCAGAAGTAGCACATTTTATACTTTACACTTAACCAGATCAGTTCACTCGCCATCCAACCCACAATTAAGCAGCACGTCGAAGGGTTTTCTACCACAAGATAGAAACTGTCTCACGGACGTTCCTTAACATTAAGCATAACTTCCGTATGTAGGAGTCATATACGGGGTAGTACCTTCACCAGCCGTCCACAGAAAACCTCTTTCTACAATAATCCTAAACATCAAACACTCAAGTCTGAAGAAAAAGGGGTGAGAAATAACCCGTCCCCCATTCCTCAATGCTCACATTAACCTTCCGTACACAGCATTTTATTCAACCGGAGTCATGCACATTTTTATGAATTCAGCGCAGGCATCGCAATTTGTTGCCGTAAACACTCATGGTTCAATTCTTTAACTTCCTGGTTCAACCAGAAATGATGCAAACTTTCGCACCTGAGAGTCCGTTCGGCACTCCGCTGTATTAAAGCCCTTTGGATTTCAGAACGCTGTTTCGAAACCGTCAGCGCTGAAGCGCGAAATGCGAATCCACACTTCAGCATCAGATAACGCACTCGGAGCGCAACTCCGGAACTCTCTTTCCGTTTGAATGAATCTGGCATAAATCCTCGCGTTAATCAGAATAACCAAATCGTTCCATAAAGCAGGCGCCTCATTGGATCATACAGCAGTCTGGGAAAAAAAAAAGCACAAAGCACTGATCATACTGTATATCCATGTATTATATTCTTTATAGAACTGAGGAATCACAAAAAAATCCGGGTTTTATATACAAATAAACCCTCTAATGGTAAATGAGGACGTCTGGGCACCTGAATAAAGTACGTACAACCGCGTGGTACAGTTATAATAATAAATAATAAATAAATAAGCAGCCTGTAATTTAAGAGAAGGAGAAAGACACGACGTCTGAATGAAGTGCACAAATTCATCAGCACTCAAAACACATTTCTGACGCGTGAACTGATGGCAGACGTCTGGCGTGTTGTTTGTGCAGGAGTCAGTCTGCTGGTGTCCCATGGGGCCATCGCCGAGGACACGTCCTGGGAAATGTACATGCTCATCGATCAAGGAGAATCCAGGTAAGAAAAAACACCTCCTTCCATCGTTCTATACTTTTAATTAACTACAGGTCACTACGTCTTCTGGGATTTCCACATGACACGCTCTGTATCATCTTCAGAGTCCAGCTTTAGATAACGCACGTATCTAGGAGCACACATGTTTAAATACGACTATTCTGAAAACATCTGGGAGCAGGCGGATATGCAAAGGACGCCCAAAAAATAACAGGAAACACAATTCTGTTTGAAAACGGGAAGCTCGGAATCCGAGAGCATAATTGCTGAGCAAATGATCTTCACCTGTCTCCATGGAAACACATACATGTGATCCCCTTTCCTGGTTGGTAGATGTAGATGTTCTGCTGAAAGGTGAATTATAGCGTAAAAAGTAGCGGCATTGATCATCCTGACAGCATAATTAGTGTGTAATGTATTACGTTTAAACGATACAGAGCTTATTTTAACATAATGACCATAAGAAGCTCTATACTGGGTAAGTTTATCCCGTGGATTACTAGCGGGTGCTGAACCAATGCAGATTTTTCCCCGAACTCGTTGGGTCGGGTCGGGTCGTCCAGCACAAGTAAACAAGCACCGAGCGACATTTTAGGTGATAAAGCTCCCCTCATACTAAAGGCTCTTATCTTTTACTGGTTCCTTTTGGTGAGGCGCTGCTCCCGTCCGTCGTCATCCTTTGACTTTTTATGAACAGGAACAGCGTCTGGTTTTAGACGTAAAATCTTGGGCTTCGTGCCAAGTAGATCTGTCTGGAGGTCACGCCGATAGCAGGTCGGGTTGAAGTGGTCTTCTCAGAATACCGAATTGCGTCTAAAAGGAAACGTTCTCAGAGTACAGCCCTGTATGTCATGTTATGTTTACCGTGATTTCTGTGCTTGTTGTTTGTGCAGCCGTACGCTTTGCACTCCGCCATTTTTCCTGGCGGCGCAGCTCATCACTGGTCGATAACGTGTCATATTAGACTGGTGTCTGCTGCACGCAGCCCAGCCAATAGGACACAACAACGGATATGTGTCACTACCAGGCAAGGAACAGCCAGTGAACAATGCAACATATCACAGCGTATGCGTAGTAGTAGAAAAAGTGTGGCAGTACCCGCGTGTACTTGACAAGAAGTAAGGACTGATGGAACCACTGATGTCATACGTGATTGTTTTAAAGAGCAAGTAATACGAATTCACCACAGGTACCCTTTAAATATTGAGCAGAAAATGCTAGCACTGGACACAACATTCCAGCATGATGCAATAAAGCTATATGACACGAAGCAATAGCAAACACTCTGCTTGGCTAGTTAGCGATCCTCAAGTGTGATGACACTGACAGCAGTATTGGCATGAAGCTATGGGAGCTTTTTAGCAGCCTGTATAAATAATGATAGAGCTGGAAAGATTGTAGAGCTAAAGCCATGCTTTGTCGTTATTTTAAGGTAGAGATGATGCCAGCAGCATGCAGGAGATAATGCAAAATTAGGAAATTGCATAAGGTGCACTCATCATATGTAATTAAATATACTTTTTTTTCAAATTTGCCGAATTTAAAGGGTAAACAAAGTGACTCAGGGCGAGCCATACAACACTATTCCAGCCAATCGGCAACAGGGACGCACAAACATTGCTGATTGACTGAAGGCGAGATGGGGTGTCATGGTGTCAATGCTGCCGTGGCAGTGTGCATCCAAGATTTCTTTGGGGGGAGGAGCTTCTGAAATAGGAATGAATGGAGCTGTGTTTGTTTAGCTGTTAACGGTCTTTCCAGAATCGATTACTGTGCCTTTAATTACACAGACGAATAAGTCACCTGATGCTTGTTTCTAGCCAGTGTAACATGCCGGTTTCCTCCCACGGTCTAAGACACAGTGTGTTGGGCTCTTCCACCGGAGCCACCTACTGGCTCATCAGGCCTGAGCTTAGCTAGAGTGTGAAGCTGCTAGGAGTTCAACTCCTCCTGGATGGGATGCTAGTCCATCGCAGGTTACCCTCCCAGTGTTTTGACACCCTGACACTGGTGTGGCTCAGTGGATGAGATTTTGGCACTAACCGTACAGTAAAGTGTGGAAAGTTAGAGGCTTGAATAGTGCAAGCGGAAAACGAAAAGGCTCAGAAGTGGTCCCAAGTATGGAAAACAAAAGGGGTCAGAACCAGGTTGACGGGATCACGCAAATTCCCGCGTGAAGTTTGCCCCCCTACTTGAGTGATTTGGTGAACAGATGTCCAACAAACTGAAGGTCAAGCAAACGACCCGTCTGTAGTAGACAAGCAAAATTGATTTGATCGGGATTATTGGAAGTATTGTCAGTAGTTTTCTGTTGCCCCAGGGACCATGGTGTGATATTTTCACCTCACCCCTCACTCATATAATAACCCTATACTTGAGTCTTCATACCTACTGTGCTTTCTATAGGTTTACACTTTCAAGGTTTGCAGTGAAATGAACTGCCTGCCGGGATTCTTTTTTCACTTCCCTGTGTCCTTGCCTGTTGAAATAAAATTTTTTGTCATTTATTTGTCATTTCAAGGACAAAGGGTCACCAGAATCTTCAGTTCAGGTCGAGTTATGGGGAAAAACTCTACATCCACTCCCAGTGTCTTCCTGACCTTGTGTTTTTCTTCTCCGATCCTCTTCTTCCTCTTCCTCGCTTATCTTCATCCTCACTATCGCAAACACACAGCAGATGGTGTGAGTGTGCCCCTCTCCAAATCGCAGTCTCTCGGCGGGAGCCCTGCAAGAAGCTCGTTTTCCCCCCCTTCGCCGTCATGAGTCGAGTCACGAGTGCCTTCTGGAGGCGCGTGTTTTCGCATGTTCCCTCCTTTAATTGGCTTAAACGACTTTCGAGCGAGGATCAAAACACGCCGCAGCCGCCTGGCGCCATTGAAGCTCGTCACATGGGAAAGCATATTTAAAACGAGTCTCAAATTAGAAGCCTGTCCTCCCGAAAAAGTCAAAGCACATGAAATTAAATAGCACGTGGGTTTAAGTCGAGTTACTTTTTCATTTCCTTTAATCCAGAGAGTTTGATGAAATGTTGAGGAGGATTACGGAGCAAGAAATGAAACAACACGGCATTATTAACAAGTGCGGCGAAGTTTATATAACACGTCTCCTTTATTAGTGCGCTCTAATCAGCAGACAGCTAGCAAGGCTTAACTTATTGATGAAATATTGACACAGCTTCGGGACTCCACTCCATGAGGAGCAACATCAGCGACATCATTGTGAAGACTTCATCGTCTCCCTCACGCTCTTCAGAGTACAACCCTGACTTTTTAATCTCAGAAATCCCTTCAAACATACTATGAAGTTTAATGTAGGACAAAAAAATAAACATATCGTATTGCTCTACAAATCCTTTCCTCCTACTTGTGGTGTGGAAACCCTAATTCACAGTACATGAAGTTCCACATTAAGCAGCACGACGACCCCGTGACAGCTTCGTCTCATCTCCGCTGAGGGAGAACCGGCGTGGCTGACATTGCTCGCGCTGTAACGCAGCCTTAAAAGGGAACGAGGGGCCAATGGGAAGCAATTACGGTGAGCGGATGCAAAATGGGAGTGTTCCGAGTCATTGTGCACACAGACATAGATTGAGTTTTCTATTAACTGACAGAGACGTCGCATTGCTGGAAAGTCAGGGAAGGTGAAGGTGTGAGCTTATAATCCGAGACAGAGGAAATAAAGAGGTGCTCGTTTTTGTCCACTGATGCTACTGATGGTTTTGGTTTATTAAAGCAAATGAGGTGCGATAGGAAAGCAACTGACATTAATGGCAAATCGCGACTGTCTCTTTTCATTGTCAAAATGTTCTCAAATTTGTCTCGCGACATTCTCGGCATCACGTTTCGGTCGCCTGGCTCATGAACTCATCACAAAACATTTCAAACGTGTCTGAAATTTCTGCGAATGTCGCAAAACGAGGCGAAGTAGTCTCAGTCTCTTCCCTGTACATGTCGGGAGGTCGCAAATTATTCGTTTTTCGTACACAAGGTTGTGTACACAAGGTGTGTGTGTTTTGTCATCATTCGTATTTTATTCGCATTTTGATTGCGCTAATAACGCGCGAATAAAAAGCGAATGGTTTATGAACAAAAAACGAAAACAACGCGAATGATTTACGAGAAACATCTGCAAACCAATCGCAAAGTACTCACAGATCAGTTGCAAAATTATCAGGTGACCCTCACAACTTTCACACGATATACGTATCCAATCCGCAAAATATTCGCTTGCATGTGGAGTCGCAGAATTTCAAAATTTGCAAAAATATCGCAAATAAAATCAATTTGCATCAGTCGCTTTTCTATCACACCTGGGTGTGGTCACCCTCCCACAGTCCGAAAACATGACAGTAGGCTAACTGGCTGTTCCAAATTTGCCCCTAGATGTGAGTGTGAATGGTTGTGTGTGTTGGCCCTGCGATGGACTGGTGAGCTGTTCAGGGTGTACCCCACATCCACCCGGTGTCGGTTGAGTCTCCAGCCTGAAACCCTAAAAGGAATGAGCAGTTCAGCAAATGAATAAGATGAGTGATGAGAGTGATTTGGATAAGACCTGTTTTGTTTGTTTGTTTGTTTGTTTAAATAGTACCCTTGCTTGGTCAGTTGCATTAGATTGAAACCGTTCCAGAAAGTTCCTCAGTGAACTTGACTGATGGCTCTGAGGAGCTGTACAAATTCGAGTTGGGAATTTTCCCCATTCAGTCGTAACCAATTCCCAGCCCTGAGGTATCCTTCCCTTGTCACACATGATCACCACTAACCAGGGAGGGCGTGAGCACGCATGCGCTTCCTCCAAGGTATGTGATACCAGGTGACCACAGCGATCACTTAAGCGACAGGGAAGCGAGCGTATGCCATCAGCCCAGCCAATTAGCCCTCGTGGGCTCCCGGCTATGGGTGGCTGTGTGCATCATCCCGGATTTGAACTGGATGATGGTGGCATATCATGCCGCTGGGAAACTCATTAGCCCCAAACTGGATTCTGAGGAAATTAGTGCAGATTAATGATATTTTTGTAGTAACATTCTACACAGCAGGTGTAATAATAACTGCTCGCTAGTCAACTCTACCTACTGTCAGCACGGTGCTGGAGGACTGGGATCTGCCCAGTCCTGTCCCTGATCTGTCACTTTTTGAGCTTATAAACGAATTCTGCTCTCACCTGTCGTGAGGTTTCTGTCTCTCTCTCTCTCTCTCTCTCTCCTTTTAAAGCCATCATCCATGAAGCTGTCACTCAAACCTTTTTCTTTGGCCAGGAGGGAGCAGTGGAGAATTGAATTTTCCTCTCCCACAGTCAGATAGTGCACATCGAATGCACCTTCTCTCTGCTGCATAATAGGAATCCATTAAAAATCCACCAAACACAATCGATCACGGCTGCCACCCGAAAGGTGACTTCCCTCCTAGATATTTTAAGCCCATCAGAAATAAGATCATACGCTATTGCCAAGCTTTTGTCCCATGTCAGAATTTGATTTCATTTGTTTGCTTATTCATTTGCCTGTTTGCTTGTTTGTTTTTTTCTCAAAAGCTCCTCCGCATTAGTTGTCAGTACAAGGATTGTACAAAACCCGCGGGTCAAGCCATTACCAGTCGCGATATTAAACATATGTATCAGTATTCGAGAGGTTGTTTGCGGTATTAAAGCCCGCACCTCCACTCTATCAGCTATCCATTAAATCTGAGACCCCGTCAGGAGCAGCGCGGCCACTAATGGCTCCCTTTCATTCCTCGTTAAGTCTCGCAGGGATGAATCATCCGTCACTTTGAATAATGCGCCTCATTACGGACCTGGCTAGCTCCAGCAACAGACCCTTGACAGTAATGTGGAACAGAATCACATCAAGGAAAGATGATGAGGCGCTTTCGGTGCTCCGTCGTCCTGGTCTCACAGGTGTCATACGACAATCCCGATTTTGGCTCGCGTCACAGATGCGGGAGGTTTGGTTCAGATATTCAACACTAATTATGATCGTTTGGCTGCAAAGCTCGTCGGGCGGTTCAGGAATTCATGATGGACTCGTTTAAGTAAGAATTTATGACTCGAGTCTCAGGTTCTCGACGCCACTCTTTTGGAAGATGAGTTGTTTTCCAGTAATGTTTGTTTGCTTATAAATTAAGGCAGTATGAAATGCTTACATTAATAAAAGCTATCTGATTGGCCAGGAGGTGTTGACTGATTTCATTTATTACACGGCTCATTTGAATACTCGACTCTGATTGGTCATTTATGGTATTCAGCGGTTTGTTATTTCATTATAACAGTATAGTATAGTAGTAATTTCTGTAGTAACAGTGTGTGCACGTTGACTACGTTGAAGCATATTCAGCATTTATGGAAGGAGTCTCCAGTGCCAGAGTTTTGTAATAGTTAGGAAGTTCTTTGTCACAGGAAAGGACGGATAGCTTTGAGGTTTCTGCAGTTGCATTTGTAGTGTAGTGCTTAGCACGTCCGCCTCACATCAGGAAGGACCTGAGTTCAAGGCCCGGGCTCGGCTCGGGTGTTTCTATGTAGAGTTTGCATGTTCTTTTTGTGGTTGTGTGGGTTTCCTCCGGGTACACCGGTTTCCTTCCACAGTCCAGAGACATGCACCTTAGGCTGATTGGCTGTTTCTAATTGCCCTAACCCCCCCAGGTGTGAGTGTGACTGTGAATGATTGTGTGTGTGTGTGTGTGTGTGTGTGTGTGTGTGTGTGTGTGTGTGTTGGCCCTGCAATTGCCCAGAGTCAGCTGAGATAGGCTCCTGGCTTCCCCAGGAGTGAGTGGTTTGGAAAATGAATAAATTAATGAATGAACTCTGAGAGAGAGAGAGAGAGAGAGAGAGAGAGAGAGAGAGAGAGAGAGAGAGATAGAGAGAGAGAGAGAGAGAAAGAGAAAGAGAAAGAGAGAAAGAAAGAGAGAGAGAGGGC
>JBCNYH010000025.1:2329632-2346385 GCA_039654325.1 Tandanus tandanus
GTTCTTTTACATTCCTCTCACCACAGACAGTGAGAGACATGGCCGGCATTTGATAACCCAGTTAGCTGCACTGGGGGCCCTTTTATTCAGCCTATCCCAGCCGACTCTGGGCGAAGGTGGAGTACACCCTGAACAGATCACCAGTCCATGAGAGGGCCAAGACACAAACAACCATTCACACTCACACCTAGTGGTAATTTGGAACAATTAATTAGCCTAATGTGTCTTTGGACTGTATGAGGAAAATGTCGTGCCTGGAGGAAACTCACAAAAGTACAGGGAGAGCATGCATCCACTCAGAAACACTCTCATTAAACCCTGGACCTTCTTGCTGTGAGGCAAACATGCTAACCACTACTCCACCGTGCACTCCACCCTTTCATATAAGAGGAAACAATCAAGTCTACACCCCCTCATATAACTGGGAACATCCATTTGGTTCCACTCTCTCAGATAACTGGAAACTGCCATCTGACCCCACCACTCATACATCTGGGAACGTCCATCTTTCTTCACCCCTCATACATCTGAAAACTGCCGTTTGGCTCCACCCCCTCAAATAACTGGGAACATCCATCTGGCTCCACACCCCAATATACCTGGAAACTGCAATCTGTCTCCATCCCCCATATACCTGGAAACATCCATCTGGTTCCACAACCCAATATACCTGGAAACTGTCACCTGACAATCCAGTTGGCTCCACCCCTTCATATATCTGGAAAGAGCCATTTGGCTCCACGCCCTCATACACCTTGAAACATCTACATCTTAATATAAACTACATGACAGTACAGTTCAATCGCAGTGTTAAACAGAGTAGAAAAATTATGATTCCATGTCACAATCCCCCAAGACTGGTGCCGGGGCGGAGCCTTGGTACCTCTTGAGAGCCAGCCCACATTTTGATGTAGCAAAAGTTGGGTTTGTTTCCGTTGTAGCATTACCAGAGTAACATCTGACTTTCACTCTGACTTCCCTGTGACCCCACGTCTTCTTTACTCTCTATCTACTTCCAAGTCCTCAGCTCCAGGGTCCAGGATTTAATCCTGACCTTAGATTAATGTGTGTGGGGGGAGTTTTGCATGTTCTGTGTATATCCGTGGCCATTTCCCCTGGGCTCTTTTGGATTTCACTTCATTTACCCAAAACATGCATGTTGTGTGGACTAGGTCCTCTACATTGATCCTAGGTCCTAGGGGTGTGTGTGTGTGTGTGTGTGTGTGTGTGAGAGCATGGACGTCTGATGTACTGGTGTCCCATCCAGGCTGAATTCCTCCTCACATCCTGTGATGTTGCACTGGATTAGTACAAGTGTAGTTCATGGTGCAGATGAAGGATGTCACACTTACACTTTCCCCCCATATTCGCACCATGTTTCTAAAAGCGTTACATGGTTAAAAAAAAGAAAGAGGCGACAACAAACAAAGCACAAGTTTTGTTTTCAGTAAAGAGGCGATGTTGCACTGCATGATTACAGTTGGTATTTTCATATAGCTGTCAACGCTGCTGTTTCTCTCTCTCACACTCACACTCGCACACACTCACACACACACACGTGCGTGTGTCAGAATCAATCAGTGTAGTGCTGCATGACTGCTCACATCGCTATCAGTAAGCGGGACGAGATTGAGAATGCTGAGAATAGATGCTGCTAACACACACACACACACACACACACACACACACACACACACACACACACACACACACACACACACACACACACACACCGTGCGCACTTATATCTGAGAAAGCCACTGAAACACAAAGCAGTTATGACAGATGAACAGTGCTACACCTGAAAGCAAGGCAGCCGTTAATCAATTTAAATTCAATTTACTTTTCTAAGATTCACGCAGATTCTGTTGTTTTTTTTTCTGGTGTGTGTGTGTGTGTGTGTGTTCTGCTCTGTTTTAGCATTGCCATTTCCATTTTTCATCTGAGCTGGGAAAAGCGAGGATTCTCTGAGGATTTTAACTCTTTCTAAAAGCGGATATGCTGATGGCAGTTTCTTTTCGCCCGAACCATCGACCATAAAATCTGTGACTCGTGCACTATAGTACTGTTGATTCACAGGGTTTTTATTCTTTATTTTTCGACCAAGCACTTTTCCATATGGAATTTAATGAGGATACAGTGCTCTGGGTTTAATTGTGTTTGTTAAGAGTGTTAGTCTTTTCATCATCTAACCCAGCATTCTCACATATCCGCACACTCAGGGAAGAAAAACCCGGTGGGTTTGAGTCTCAGGCTCAGCAACGATGTTTTGTGTGGAGTTTGCATGTTTTCCCTGTGCTTGCATGGGTTTACTCCAGGTACTCCGGTTTTCTCCCACAGTCCAAACACATGCACATTAGGATAATTAGCTGTTCCAGTTTGCCCCTAGGTGTGAGAGTGAGTGTGAATGGGTGAATATGTGTTGGCCCTGTGATGGACTGTTCAGAATGTACCCCGCCTTCACCAGAGTTGCCGGAGACCCTAGTAGGTTCAAGCCGGTTGGGAAATGGATGGCTGAATGAAAAAAATAATAATGTTGCTGAGCCTCGACCTGACCATCTGAAGCAACAATGCCATAGCGTTTACGCACTCAAGGCTAAAGGCGTGCCAACAAAATATCAGAGTGGGTTTCTGGCCAGGCAGTGTACATTATAGAATATAAAATACAGGATTTGCTTTAAAATAATGTGCTATAAATAAACTAGCACTCAAACACACAATCTTTCCTGAACTCAATCCTACTGAGCATCTTTAAGATAAACTCAAATGCTAAGTTGCACCCCAGACCTCCTCATCAACCATCAGTGCATCAACTCTGCTTTTGTTGGTCAAGGATCACACAATACACAATTTCTGTGTACTCCAGTTTCCTCCCACAGTCCAAAGGCTGATTGGCTGTTCCAAATTGCGCCTGGGTGCAAGAGTGTGATGTGGTGGTGTGTGTTGGCCCTACGACAGACTGGTGAACCCAGCCGTCGCACAGAGCTGGTTGAAATAGGCGTCAGCCTTTCTATGACCCGAGTAGAATAATTCAGTTTGAAAAATACATACATACAAGAGATGAAACTTGAAGGAATCGTGTTTCCAAGTTTATCAAGATCTCCTACAATGGCCCATCAAGGTCTGGTGTGCTCTCTTAAGGTCTGTTAAGCTCTACTGTGCTCTTCCGCTATCACAGTTGGCGTCAAATCGTAGTCATAATAGTCATGATCACGATCAGCGCTATCATCACAAATCCACCAAGTTCCCTCAAGATCATCCCGATTCAATCCCCCACGCTCCTCATGATTCGCTCAAATCGTGGCGATCGTGGACATCGTGTCCCAGTGAAAACCCAGGGTAACTCTTAAAGGTTCTATGTGGAACCATTCTTCACACTCACCCAGTCATTTGCCACACCGCTCACTCTCACACCTAGTGCATGTCTTTTGACTGTGGGTGGAAACCGGAGTACCCAGAGGAAACCCACGCAAACATGGGGAGAACATGCAAACGCCACGCAGAAACCTTTTTGCTATGTGCCAGATGAAGTGACCACTTCAACACCATGCTGCCCGTGGAAACATTCTTGAACAATATTATTGCTCATTCAAGATAACCGTTGAAGAAGCCCGTCTAGTAGTCCAAGTCTTGTTCATCTCAACAGTGCCAACCACTTTTGCTGCTCTGTGTCCTTTTGCGACACAGGACGTCCTCAGGTCAGCAGGTCTGGGGACAGTCCTTGAGAACCTCTCAGTAACAAACCAGAGCAGACCATCTCCAACTATCTACACACAGTTATATCCTAACCTCTTTTTGCCCCAAGTGATCTTTGCAAAGCTCATGACATCACTAGTGTGGATCATGCAGAGAGCTCTCAGGAACTTTCCTAGTCTAGATTGGAACTGATAAAGAGCCATGAGGCAGCAGACGTCTTGAAAGTAACATCAGTCCGGCAGTTTTATTAGCTCGTCTTTGGTTAGCGCTTTAGGAAGCTTTTAAAAAATTGTGGCAATCAGCCAAAGAATCCTTGAGAGTGACACAGTTGGAGCTCTCTATATAATTGAATGCCTTTTCATGCTGTGCCACAGGGAGTGGTGACTGCAGAGAGCAAGAGACAGGGCTTGCTTCTGGAGGAACCCAAGACTCTTCTCTTTAAAGGGAACAGCTCCAGTCTACAGGTGTCTATCCAGGATCTGCCCCAGTTCCCATGGAGCATCAAACCCTTTAGCACCTGTCAGGTGAGAGCCAGTTCTATTTCTTCCACTCCTCAAGAACAGTGTCCTTCTGTAGCACATCCTCGTCGTCTCTACTTGACTGTTGATCTTCCGAGATTCCCAAGATGGAGAGTGTGCGGGAAGGATGACCTTTTCTGATCACTCAGAGAAATGCTCGTTAATTGCAGGCATCTGTTATGAGGCGTATCCAGAATAGGATAGTTAGCATTCTTGCAGATCACAGCTGGTGCTAGGTGTGTCAGGGGAAATGAGAGTTAGCCCTTGGTTGCTAGCTGTCATGGATAAATGATATCATGGGAGGAAAATAGAAATTTTTGGAAAATAGTTCCTTTTTGGATATTAATGAAGGAGTAAAAGACTTGGGGATGTGATGTTAAAGGGTAATGATCAACTGACGTGGAGTGCGGGTAATGTTAGCACCTCGGTGGTGATGATTAACTAATAATCTCCCAAGGTCTGTCAGTTTGCCAACACTATCATTTTTTCGAAATGACTTAAAGAAAGATTACTCATCAAGCAGCTCCATCCCAGGAACTCTCAGATTCCTCTCACTCCAGAGAGATAATGATAATGATGATGATGATGATGATGATGATGATGATGATCCAACACCTTGCTAGCGTCAGGAAGGCTTGTTAATCAGCACACGAGTCGAGTCAGGTGCTTTAGGGTCCCACCAGGCTTGATTTAATCTCCCGCTCCATCTCCTCCAGTATAACACCTGTCTTTTTTACTCTGAAGTGAAATCAGTTCTCAGGACGCGAGAAGGATTACGGTGTGGAAGAGAAGAGGGACTAGTTAATCATAGAAAAGGTTAAAGTCGATGTCTATACATTTATATATGTATCCGAATAAAATCATCAGAAAATTTGTGAAGCAAGTGTTTCTGGTAAACGTGAGAAGGTTATAGACTCCAGACGGTGGTCCCAGCATGCACCTCTTCATTCCCGCCATGAAAACCAGCCAGGCGGGTTACGGAAAGTCAAAGGCACTCGCTGCACTTGTTCTTGGCTTTGGAAATTAATTAGAATTCAAAGCTGACGTTGCTCTCCAGGCGTAGCAGGCGTGAGACTTCACCCCGAGAGCGACCTGACCGCTGGAATTAACAGGGATTTGGGTCCGAGCCTGGTTTTTGTCCCGGACGCCTCGGATACAGCTCTTTTAGCAGAGTAGCAGTGCTGACTCAGTGACTTCACTCACATCACTGAACACCGTGTCTCTGCTCTCTTCATCTCTCTATACATCTTCTTCACCTCCCTTCTCTACATGCATCTTCCATATCTCTTCTCTCTCTTTTTATTTCTATCGCTGCGTATTCTGTCTTCATCCCTTCTCCTTCTTTCTTTTGTTCTGTCTCCTCCACCTCTCCATCCACACTTTCTCTCTCCATATCTTCCTCTCTTTTCTCTTCCCTTCTATCTCCCTATCACTGCTTCTTATCTTTATCTCTCCCCTTATTTCATGGCTCCATTTTTCTTTTCTTCCTACTTTCTCCCATTTTAATGTTTTTCATCACCTTTCTTGATCTTCCCATCCTTTCTTCCAATGTTTTCCTCAATATCTTGCTCTTTATTCTTCTCCTCCCTAATCTACTGTCTGTAGTGGATTAGGGAGGACAGACTGTTCTCTCTCTCTCTCTCTCTCTCTCTCTCTCTCTCTTTTCTCCATGTTGGTCTCTTTCTCCTCTTTGTCTTTACTTTTTTTATCCTTGTTCTCTTTTTTTTTCCTTCCTGCATATTATTATATACCGTGACTCTCTCTCTCTCTCTCTGACTTTTCTCCCTGCTTGTCTTTCTCTCTCTGTCTTTCGTTTTTTTCTCTATTTTTCTTTCTGGATATTATTTAATGTCCCTCTTTTATCTCTCCCTTCACTCTTTTTCTCTCTTTCTCTTTCCATCACTCCATGTCTCCCTCTCTCTCTCACTCTCTTTTCTGTGTATGGGTTGCAGGAGTTCTCCTTCTCGCAGGTATGGAGCAGTAACCAGCAGCCTCTGCACTGTGCCTTCTCTCTGGAGCGCTTCAACGTCGGCACCACACAGCTCTCCTGCAAGATCAGCGTGCGCCAGGTCAAAGGTCACGAGCAGATCCTGCAGGTCTACTCATGTGTGGAGGAGGTCAGCGCTTGTTCCGTGGACAACACACTCAGGATATAAAAAAATACAGAGTCACGACACTGCTGCGTCTCTTGTGTTCAGCCGCATGCTGTTTGCTTTCTGATGTTTTTGTCTTTTCCAGAAGGAGAAGGAGACGCTCCCATTTTTTATGCAGACCGACTGCACGGTCACCTCCCAGACGGGCGCCAAAGCCTTCAAAATCCCTCCGTCTATTCGGCAGCGCATCTGCGCCACCTTCGACACTGCCAATGCCAAGGGCAAGGACTGGCAACTGCTCGCTCAGAAACTCCATATTCAGAGGTGAAAGATTTACACAGACTTTCCTAAACTTAACTTTCTCAGAGTTTTTTTTCATTTATTTACTTATTTATTTGAACAAACCACTACATGTCTCCGCTTGGCTTTCACTTCTTCCACTTACCGCTGATGCATGCTATGCTGTTCTATGCTATGACATGAAACCCTTTAAATAATCATGCTGTTATGGCATATGCACTATACATTATGCATGTTCCGCAATATTTCGTAACTTATGCATGCTAAGCATGTCATTTCCCAAGAAGAGAAGCATCTGATGGTTTTGGGTCCAGGCTCCGCTGTCGTTCAGCTTTATTAGGGAACGTTATTATTTCATGAATGCTGAGGGCTTTTCAGCTAATTTACTACTCGGAGCAAATAACTGCTTATTGTTTGGAGTTGAAACGCACAAACGTGTTGAAACAGTGCCATCCAGTGGCCGTAAACAGGAGTGCAGGGTTTAATGCAGACACACTTGTGTGCAATTTAAACCAGATAATGTTTGACTGTTTGTTTTAGCTTCTCAGAAATCATCTAACGCGGCATATTTGACGTGTGTCGTCAGTGACTCAGTGCTGGTTTTCCCCCTCTTTACGTTCTCTTATCAGAGCCTCACGTCCGAACAGCACCGAGTGATAAAAAGCTCGGCAGAGAAAAGATAAAGCCAGTAAGGCAGCAGGGGAGGAGGAAGAGTCACACACATTTTATACATCGTTTACACACAGTTCGCTCGACATAATAAACAAACACGAATATTATACGGCTTATAGCGCAGCGTCCATCGTGCTTCAATTCTGATTGGTCAGAAGGTTGTTTATTCGCAGCTCTAACCAACGTTCCAGCTGTAACATCAACAAAACAAGTCTTGTTCTAATATTATATCGTTTTTTTCTTCTTCTTCTTCTTCTTTGTTTTGTTTTTTTATTTTATATAAATCTATAAATATCATTATTGCAATATTGTTATAATTATTATCATCAGAATCCGCCTCACAGCAAGAAGGTCCTGGGTTCGATTCCCGGGCTCGGGGCGTTTCTGAGTGGAGTTTGCAGGTTCTCCCCGTGCCTGCGTAGGTTTCCTCCGGGTACTCGGGCAGTAGTGGCTCAGTGGTTAACACTCTGGCTTACTGATCTGAAGGTAGGGGGTTCAAACGCCAGTACCAGTAAGCTGCCACTGTTGGTCCCTTGAGCAGGGCCTTTAACCCTCAATAGCTCGGTTGAATATACAAAAAAAAAAGATGAATGTAAGTCACTCAATGTTTCCTCCCACAGTCCAGAAACATGCCCAGTAGGCTGATTGGCTGTTCCAAATCGCCCCTAGGTGTGAGTGTGAGTGTGAATGGTTGTGTGTTGCCCTGCGATGGCCTGGCAAGCTGTCCAGGGTGTACGCCACTCTTACCCGGAGTCTCCCCTAATTAGGGTTAAGAGGCTTGGAAAATGAATGAATGATGACATCATAATTCTCCCGTCCACAGGCAGAACCTAGTAGGTTTGGAATATTATAATCCAGTGTATATATGAAAAGGAGGTACTTGCTTAATAAATATCTGCTTGGATACATAATTATTACCCCTAACTGAGAGCCCTAAAACGCCAGTTATTTCTGGCAGGAAAATGAGCTAATTAATTATTCCATAGCAAAAATCTCAAAGTTCGAGTGTGTGACCCATCACTGCAAAGTGGGTATTCAATTATTAAATACACTGATGAACTTTAAACGCGATTTTCTCATAGTTGCATAATTAAAAGGCTAAACATTCCTGGTTAGTCACTCCGAAACTAGCAGCATGCGATCGAAGATTTGCTATAATTTTGGTACCAACCACTTATTTCCCAATAAACTGGTCTACAGTGAGAAAGCAGTGGCATGAAACAGTTCTGTTTGCAAATGTCCGGTTATAAGACAGCTCTTTACCATCGTATAGGCGTGACAGTAGGAACTTACCATGACTACCTACTACAACACGTAATAGAGGATAGACTGAAGAATCCTTAACATTTTTAACAACTGTCAAGATATTGCAAGTATTCTATGTAACCACCGACCCTGTGCCTCTTCATTATCTAATCTTACGCTAAGGCTACACATATCATATCTCACTGTATGAAAGCTCAATAGCACTATTAGTCCAAAATGAGCACCGTGGGCCCGCTGTTTATTGGTGGGGACGGGGGGTGCGCAGGCAGCACTGTGTGATCAGGCAGGCCGGGTGCTCGCCTGCGCCGTCCAGCCTGCCAAGATTTACGAGCCACAGCACGAACTGTAGCCCAGGACTACTGTAACATAGGGTTATGTCACTACAGTCACTATTTAGCTGAGCGTCAGTCAAGCCTCACGAGGTCTAACTTCGGGTTGGCCTGTATGCTGTTACTGCGGGTTATTTGCTCACCTCCCTGGCATTTTCAAGGGCCAGGGTCACTAATCCTTTCCCTCTGCTCATACAGGCCATATCTTGTTTTTGATTAAGCTAATTAAATGGCCTGCGATGGCCTGGCGATCTGTTCAGGGTGTACCCCGCCCCCTCGCCCAGAGTCGGCTGAGATGGGCGCCAGCCTCCCCGTGACCTTAATTAGGATTAAATGTGCCCAGAGCTAGAGCTTCACCGTGGAGTTCTTAAAAAAGTGGGCGCTGCCATGTCGAATAATTAAGTTGCAAACTGTCATTTCATTGGCTGGTTGAGTTACTAGGTTTTGTTGTGACACGGTGAGAAAAATCAAAGGCAAGCAAAAATCACTGCAAGGTTTTGCTATTGGAATACCAGTTGACCTACAGGGCGAATCACAATAAACAATGCATTAACATGAAGCGCAATACCTAGTGACTCCAACAATGATTTATACTCATTTTTGACTAAGAAGTGAGTCGCTAGGCCCTGCCATTGGACGGGAGAATTGTGGCGAGTGTTCACTTCCAGACCATCACATCTCTTGTCATTTTGTTCCCTTTCTTCAGGAACCTGTCGTATTTTGCTGAGCAGCGCAGCCCGTCCGGGGTCATCCTCAGCCTGTGGGAGGCTCGGCATCAGGCCTCAGGAGACCTGGACTCCCTGGCCAGCGCCCTCGAGGAGATCAGCAAGATCCACACGAAAAGCTCGGCCCAGAGCCCGAGCGAGACGCAGCTGGACTACAATCAGTGACGGAGCCAGAGAGAGAGAGAAAGAGGAGGAGAGAGAGAGAGAGAGAGAGAGAGATGCGAAAAACCGAATCTGTCTGTAAACTCATGGCACGAGCGCTCACGTCCACTCCAGAAAAAGCGAGACATGAACACGAGGGGTGTGTGATGACGGCGTAAAAGGATGCACTGCTTTAAAGAAATGGAAGAAGAAGAGGGAAGCACTGGAGGAAAGTTCGGCCTAAGCTGCACCATCATGACGCTCAGCTCGGGTCATCAACCTTCCTCAGCATTTCCCTTTTTTCTTTCAAGCTTCGCCACTGGTTCACAGGCAGCATGGACCTTTAACGCTTCACTGTGCTACTACTTGCATATTCTCTGGTTTGGTTGCACTATAAAGCAGTGTCACGTCAAATATGTGGCGAGTTTCAAAAGAAGCGACATGGTTTCACCTTTGTGAGAGGATTTGTTTGGGTTTCTTTTCTATGTTTGGTTTTTTTTATTCGCGCACACTGTGTACTACAACGTCTCGTGTTGTCAGTAGGGAGCTGGTGTAAAAGCAGCGACTGGGCCGCAGATGAATCAAATATGTGCTTTTCTGTTTAATGTCGTTTTAACAAGTGTAAGCGGAGGTGGGGAGGAAAAAAAAAAAAAAAAAAAAGCATGGCTCTCGGGTTGAACATCAACACAACAGCTCCAATGTGTTTCTCGTAGATAACAAGAGCAGTTAGTGCGGTCGTCTCTGCACGGAGGACGTTACTCTGTTTGAAGCAGTTACACTCACAGCCAAAAATAAAAAAAAATGAAATTCAGCCTCAATCTGACACGCGCCTTATTTCCTGTAACCGATACAGCAGTGGAAGATGGTAAGCTACTTACAGTACGGCGTCGGTTTAAAGAGGGAGCTGAACTGCTTTTAGAAAGGGATTAACATTGTTTAACATCCGCCATGTTGCTGCTGCTGCTACGTGGGTTGTTTCTTTAATCTTTTCTTTATCTGACATGTTTTCATAGAGTTTCATGTACAGTATAAAGTAAATTGTGAACATTTTGCGCGACAAAAAACCGAATCTACCAGCAACTGATTAATATCATACCTTTCAGTTTCCGTTCATCTCCGTAGTGACCGACACCATCATGACAACGCAGGACGCAGAAAGGAATCACATGGAAAAGTCCATGTAATGCCAGAGTTTCCCATCAAATGTGAATTTTTTTTTTTTTTCTAAGTTAAATGAAATTATTCTGGTCTCCTCTTCAGCTCAGCTGATAAAAAAAAATCTAGTCACATGACAATAACTATATGCATAATAATCTGCAGGATTTTTCCTCGCAGAAATGTTTCCGCTTGTTTTTTTTGTTTGTTTGTTTTTGTTTTTTAACAAGATTTTAATGTATGGAAAAGAAAAAAGTTTATCCAATAAAGTTAAATGGAAAGAGTTTCTGCTTTTAACTCATTTTAATGCCATTTCCTAGAATCCTAAACTACAAACCCAGTCACATGATCATTCTCCTTCCTCACCCACCGCTTCCCGATCAGCACTTTTCCTATAAATAATCCAGACTCAGACAATGCAACAAAAAAAAAGACATCTTAGCAAGTTTAAATATCTTGAATATAAATAAATGATGAGCCTTTAAAATGTATAGATTACATTAAACCAGATATAAGATCATCTTCGTTTACTATTTTTAAACAAATCAATTGGCTACAAGTACATTTAGTAAATGTTGAAAAGCTACAGTGTGAAAAGCTGAAAAGCTACCGTTCAAAAGTTTGGGGTCACTTAGAAATGTCCTTGTTTCTGGGGGGAAAAAAGGCAAATTTATTCCAATAATAAAAGATTAAAGTGATCAGAAACACCGTCCAGACACTGTTAATGTTGTAAATGATTATTATTGGTGGTACATTGTGTTCAATAATCCAAGTTTATCATATTAAAATCATAATTAATAATTATATAAAACCCTTTTTTAATCGTATCAGCACAGATGAAAACTGTTGTTCTGATTAAAGAACCAATAAAATTATCCTTCTTGAGGTGAGTTGAGTATCTGGAGAATCAGTATTTCTGGGTTTGATTATAAACTAAAAATCTAAATTGCCAGAATAAGAACTTTCTTCTGAAATTCATCAGTCTACATTTGTTCTGAGAAATGAAGGATATTCCAGACGAGAAACTGCCAAAACACTGAAGATCTCATATCTTCACAGAACAGAGCAAACTGGCTCTAACCAGGATAGAAAGGGAAGCCTGAGGCCCCGGAGTACAGCTGAGCAAGAAGACACGTAAGTCACAGTCTCTCGTTTGGGAAACAGCTGCCTGACAGGTCCTCAACTATCAGCTTCATTAAACGGTACCCACAAAACACCAAATCACCAGAATCAACTTCAACAGTCAAGAGACTCCTGGTGTCGCAAAGAAAAAAAAAACATCTGAGACTGGACAATAAAGGAAAAGATTAAGATGAGCAGAGGAAGATTGGGGGAAACGTGCTATAGATAGATGAATCTAAGTTTAAAATGTTTGGGTCACAATGAAGAACAATGGTAAGGTGCAGCATATAGGAAGAGATGCTGGAGGAGTGCTTGATTCCATCTGTCAAATATGGTGGGGGAAATGTGATGGTCTGGGGGTGCTTGGGTGGCGGTAACGTGGAATATTTGTACAGGGTTTTGTAAAAGGGATGTTGAACAAGGAGATTTGCAACACCATACCATACCCTGTGGACGGCACTTGATTGTAGCCACTTTCAGACAATGGACAATGACCCAAAACACTCCAAACTATGGAAGAAGAAGCAGTCAGCTGGTATTCTGTCAATAATGGAGTGGCCGGTGCCGTCACCAGATCTCATCCCGATTGAGCTGTTGTGGGAGCAGCTTGACTGTTTGGTAGAGAAAAAGTGGCTCTCTTGTGTATCCAACTTGTGGGAGGTGCTTCAAGAAGCATGGGGTGAAATTTTCCACATTCATGTCTATGTTTTTACAACATTTCATATTCATTTTGTAACTCATTTGATGGATGTAGGTTTGTGTTTTCATGGAAAATTGTGAAATTTTCCGTGTGACCCCAAACTTTTGAAATGTTTTATTATTTGTATTATTTGTATTTTTGTATTTATTAATGATTGCCTTAATAATCATACTGCTTATTTGGATTACTGTAATCATATAAAAAAGATATAGCAACAAAATTTGAGTGGATTCAAGATATTTTCATTTGCTAACCAAATTTTTGGTTCAACTGGTGCAGTGCAATGCTGCTGAAATCTTGAATGTGATCAGCCAATACATGTGATTTTTATATATATTTTTTATTCTAGGTCACTGGGTATTAGCAATTGCATGCTCTGATTGGATAATCTACTCCTAGGACATAGGCTCATATCCTGTGATGGCTTGGCTCACTCTTCACGAAGCTATAAGTTCATATCCAACTCAACGTCATGGTAAACTGTTATACCTTGTACACCATATACCGTGTGTGTGTGTGTGTGTGTGTGTGTGTGTGTGTGTGTGTGTGATGGCTAAATAACCCAGTCTTCTCCTCTCCAAAATGGCAGGTCTTGTGGGGTGTTCCTATGGGGTGTATGCAGTGGTAAGAACCTACCAAACGTGGTCCAAGGAAGGACAACTGGTGAACTGTCAAGAGTGTCATGGGTGCCCAAGGCATGTGGGGAATAAAGGCTAGTCAAGTTATGTAATGTTAAGGCTGATCAGCGTATGTGTATACAGTAAATGCCATGGATAGAATTCTAATAAATGGCTTCACTGTATACATAGAGCACACAAAGCTCCTGCAATTAGTGTTTAAACTAATACAGGAAGTAAAAGCCCTCAGGAAATGGCTCGGGATTTAAAGGTTAATATAACCAATATGGAGCGAGCGCAAAGCCATCTGTTCCTGTCAGATTCCTTTTGAATCAATCCGGGAAAGAAAAAGTCTCACAAAAAACCTTTGGAATGAAAAAAAAAAACCCTCTTATCTCCTCTGACCAAACTCGCCCACAGTCACAATAGAGGAGCATGTGCCAGCGAGACAGATGTAACAGGCGAGAGAAAGACGCGAGCGGAAACGGCTGTCAGAGTGGAGACGGATACGTCGGCGTGACATGGTGCCCGTCTTTCCAGAATCTTGGCTTTCATTGATCCTTGGGGCTCGTTCCTGCCTATTTTTAATAGTGCTCGCTCAGCAAAAGACACGTCCTGGCGGTCGTTAGCAGTGAATGATGTCATCCAGTTAGCACGAACGTCTCCAGATCGAGTCTTTTAATGCTCAAGCAGGACCTTTTGAATTATAGCCTTCTTCAGAGACCATTCCTTTATTCATGATAAAAGAGTTGAGTGAAGAGAAAGTGACTAAAAGCGGGAAAACTTTACACATTTCGGTCAAAACAATTCAAAAACCAGACGTCCTTTGCTCTTTAGTGAATCTGCTTTTTAGCCAGGCGTCTGATCCCAACACTGGATGCTGAGGTGGTTCTATTACTGCCGTAGAAATTAGTCAGAATTATTAAATTCTACAACAAAATCTCTGTCTATCCAAAAATCTTACTATCAACTTACGTCATTCACACTCCCACACCTGCCACACCTGTACCTGCATAACCAGAGTGACGCATCTGATTAAAATGCTAATTAGCGAATACACAACTTGATGACTGACAGTCAGGTGAAAAAACATCCCTATTGCATAATTTCCGGAAATCCTCATGTGCAAATGAAATCTAGAAATTCCTGCCTACTGATTCTGATTTCAAACACACACCCCCACCCCCACTCCACCACTCCACTGAGAGGAAGCATGGACGTACAAAACACCACCATAATCAAGCAAGGGCATAAAAGTGGCGGCAGAAGGCTTTTCGTGGCCTTCAAGGAAACGTGAACCTTGTTCCCAAAATAAAAACCCAATTTCAGCTTCATTGTTTTTGTTGTATGCTAAATGTGTGATCTAAAAGATAAGGACTTATGAAACCTGAGTATTTGTATTCAGTGACAGTTTCAATGATCAAGCCCTGAAAAGTGGCGGCGGACAGAACATTATGTAGATTTGATTTGGCATTTGAGAACGGCATGGGTTTATTTTTATCTGCATTTAAAACACGTTTCAGGTCGCACAGGTAGTGTTGTACAGTGTTAAAAGCAGGGTGTGGCTGTTGAAGAGTTTCATTTAGTGTGGGGGCAGAACTGTACTTCATGGTGACATCAGCATAAAAATGAAAACATGCATAAGACACATTACATTTAAGATTATTTAGACAGGGTTATTCCCGGGGTCGCGATCTGCGATATTTACTCATCAAAATCCAGAAAATCGCATTGGCTCGATGTCAAAAGAGATAATTCATTGCCCAATGCTTTTAGAAGCTTGAAATTAGTAATTATTCACATTGCATTGTTGTTATTGTTTTCGCCATCTTGGATGGTGGTCAGTGCACATGCGCGGATTTAATTTTCAGGCAGATGGGGCTCGAAGGGATTTCTACATTCCCACGGTACATTTAGGAATGATATTACCAGTTATAAACAGCATGTTGAATGTGGAGTGGAGTGTTTAGCTCATGTGAACAGGCGCGCCGAGGAGTTTTCCGGTGCTAATAGCTAGCATGCCGGCTAGCCGTCTATAGAGTTGCATCCCTTGGTTAATAGAAAGTGATTTCTGTTAAAATTAAACTGTTTGAGTTTATTATTATTTTATTCTGTAAGGTGTTGAAGGTTTATGCTCTGTGCTTATATATTCACAACTGCGTAGTTTTATGGTGAAAGAGTGAAAGTATTGTGCTGTAAATTCATGTCTTTGTTGACAAATTTGTTTAGGAAGCAGTTGTATTTATTTTATAGTGTTCACGGGGTTTAAAATACTTGAGATGAATAAACACACATACACCTGGTAGAGACTCTCCACTGGTTCTTCCTAAGGGCTGCTACACTGAGCAATAAAATATGTCATGTGATTGCGCAATGACTTATTGGAGATGATGATGCTGGAGGAAGCTTGTAAACCCGAATGATTACGAACAGTGTACACACGGAACCATGTGGTCGATATATTAGGTGTTTCCTCTAACCCGACCGACCGACCCGGTAAGATTGTGTGATGAATGGATTAAGCGAGTTAAACGAACACGGTTCAGACTTTAAAGCGCCCAGCATTCATTCCGTTATTTGTAGAGACCATTTTACTGAAGATTGTTTTCAGCCAATTCCAGAGCCTCAGTGTGAAATGGCTGCAGGTTTGACAGCCGTCATACAACCAGCACTGCTACAGGTGTTAACAGTAACAACGCAACGTTCAGAAGCTGCCAACAAGCCTGAACAGGAAATCTAAAATTGCTCTAAAAAAAACTGCTGTAAAATTTGCTAAGGTTGCTTTAAAATGATGAAGTCTCAGTTTGCTGTAACGCTCAATCTGAATGAATGAGGTCGCCTGTAGCATAGCGTACAGTGATGTGAAAAGTGTTTGCCCCCTTCCAGATTTCTTTTTTTTTTTGCATGTTTGTCACACTTAAATGTTTCAGCTCATCAAACAAATTTAAATATTAGTAAAAGACAACACAAGTCAACACAAAATGCAGTTTTTAAATGGTTTTTATTATTAAGTGAGAAACAAAATCCAAATTCAATTTTATTTGTCATGTACAAAATCATACACAGTACAATATGTAGTGAAATGCTTGATGGTTAAAGGTCGAATATAAATATAAAAATATAAAATATAAGATAAAATATAAAATATAAAAAATATATAAAATGAAATATGAAATATAAATGTAGTGGCGATTTTATAAGTAATACGGTGTGTAAAGTGTCGGTGCAGTGTGCACACAAGATGTCCAGTGAGTGTGAGGTTGTTGTGTGCACAGAGTAGTGCAGGGTGGACAGAGTGCAAAATGTGAGTGCAACAATCAGCTGAGGTGGAATGTAATGTTTATGTGTAGGGTAGAGTCTACAAAGTCCAGGTACCAGTGTTCTGGTTGAGGGCCCGAATGGCCTGCGGGAAGAAGCTC
>JBCNYH010000025.1:2358849-2370425 GCA_039654325.1 Tandanus tandanus
ATAATAATAATAATAATAATAATAATAATGATAATGATAATAATAATAATAATAATGA
Organism: Tandanus tandanus; assembly: GCA_039654325.1. Lineage (NCBI taxonomy): Eukaryota > Metazoa > Chordata > Actinopteri > Siluriformes > Plotosidae > Tandanus > Tandanus tandanus. The sequence continues at coordinate 2,358,908 of JBCNYH010000025.1, forward strand.
TAATAATAATAATAATAATAATGATAATAATGATAATAATAATAATAATGATGATAATAATAATAATAATAATAATAACAATGATAATAACAATGATAATGATAATAATAGTAATAATAATAATAATAATAATAATAATAATAATAATAATAATATATAGACCTGAATGGTAAAACCATTGCATTACCCATGGTGCATTGCGTACATGTGTGTCTATATATTTAGCATTTAAATAATTAAATAATTGCTCGTTGAGATCATTTGGTATGAAATTAAATAAAAAAAAAATTAAAAATATTTATAATGTCACTTAATTTTTTAAATGGAGCAATACTAAAATTTGTAAGTGAAATTATTGGCAGAACATTTCGACCTGTATTAGTCACTGCATTACCCATGGTGCATTGCGAAGGGCTCGAAAGGCGGAAGTAAACAATGGCGGCTGTGCTAACATAGCGAAGTCCAAAAAGGTGAGTTATAAACCGCCTGAAGGGTTTCGAGCCAGTAAAAACATGGATAGGTAGAATAGATGTGTGTATTTTTATGTCTTAATGCTTCAATATTTTTTATTTGTTTAAATTCAATAAAATTAACGAGCGTTATTTACTGAGAATCAGAGCGCGCGACGAGTGAAACCATGACAACTACATGAAAAATCCTTTATGTTTATATTTCCTAAAAATCTAAAAATGTCCTGATTTATTAACTCATACAGTGGGATATAAATATGAACAATAATGTTTTCATTAGTTTTAAAATAAATAGTAAATAAATAAAACAAATGCATGAGTTTATAGTTTATTATTTATAATATGTATTATTTTTGTTATTAGTATTGTTGTTGTGAATACAGGTTATTATAGCTTCTAAACAGACTACAGTGTAAATGCGATGATTTCTTGGGGAGATTTTTTGTGCACCTGTGCCTTCCGAAAAAAAAATAAAAGCTTGAGCTGAAAGGGGGGAAAATCTCAGGCGAGGAAAGAAGAACCGAAATCTTTTTTTTTATTTTTATTTTTTTGTACTTATGAACACGACAGATCACGCGCTTTTTTTTTTTTTTTTTGAGGTGATGTCACCAAAACCAGGAAATGTTCCGACTTTCAGATTCAGAGCAGACGCTACATGGAGCCCTGGCACTTGTGTGTCTGTACCATTTCAGCAGAATAACATTCATATGATTTAAACCCATTTCAAAAGGTGAGTCCTTTTTTTAATCAATATAAAGTGCAGCGAGGTTGAATTCTGGATTCTGATTGGTCAGGAGATGTTGATTGATAGATTTTTTTGATTGATCAGTTTTATTTAAGTATTAGTATTCCAGCTCACGTGGACTTGTATGCCTCTGCTTAATGAAAACCTAAATCGTAAGACCAAAACATTTCAGACGGTGACGTTTTCTATAAGTACAGTAGATGTTCATGTGGTGGCGCGGTGGCGTCGTGGTTAGCACTTCTTTCTCAGAGCAAGGTCATGGGTTCGAGTTTACATGTTCTCCTCATGATTGCGTTGGTTTCCTCTTCGGTTTCCTCCATCACTCCAAAAACATGCGCGTTAAGCTAACTGGCTGTACCAAATTGCCCCTAGGTGTGAGTGTGAATGGTTGGTTTGTGTTGGCCCTGCAATGGTCTGGCGAGCCGCCCTGCCCTTGCCCGGAGTCGGCTGAGATAGGCTCCAGCCTCCACGCCACCCTGACAGGATTAAGCGGTTTTGCAAAGGATAGAGAGAGGGAGAAAAAGAGAGATGTTTTTGTAATGTTTACCGAAGGAGTCTCCAGTGTCAGCACTTCACAAGGTACTTGGTACTCAATGACATTAGTTTCTAAACGTACCCAATATTATCTTGTCGCTTGTAAACTTAAGGGAAAGAGGAGTTCTGGCTTGGTAAAGGATTCCACCTCCAGGATTTTTGGAAATGTCATGAGATGAAGCCAGGATTCCCCGTGAGACACAGTGAGGAAGTGCTTGGTAATGCTTTTATTGAGTAATGAGGAACCTCCATCCTAAAGGGCTTTTACAGAAACATCTGTGGTGGTGGTTGAGGCTGTTAGTTTGTTGTTCCTGAGAGAAGTTACTGGCTGCTCTCTTGGTCAGTGTTACAGACAAAAAAAAACAAACAAAAAAATCCGGAAAACATGAGACATAAAAGTTAAAGCTCTGCATCGCTCTCTTTACGTAGACGTGCTACTGAAGGGTGTTTAATTCCCTTTAATTAGTTTATAGTCTCTGATGTGTTGAATATGATTTTGTTGTTGTTTTTTCCCCCGACCTCACTTCCTGTTCTCTTTATTTTTTTTAAACATAGTGGTTCCAGTGATGAAGGCCACCGTATCCTTTTATACAGCCCACCTGCTGTGTGTGGTGCTCAGCGTGGTGTGCGTGGTGCTGGTGGTCCACTGGAACGTTTCGTACCGTGGTGGCTTCTCCTGGGACGGGAAAGACACGCAGTTCAACTGGCATCCCGTGCTCATGGTGATTGGCCTGGTGGTGCTGTATGGAAATGGTGAGGGCCGAAAAGTGTTTGTTGGGCTGTGAAGAAGATGAAGGGTGTGGAGTGAATAAGCAGAGTGTGTGACTCATTTATGACTGATCATGGTCATACACAACCCATGACCACAAGCGTGCAATCAGTGAGACAGCACTAAGTACGTCATCTTTATGATTGCAGCTGCTGTGGTGTATCGTATTCCACTGACCTGGACTCAGGACAAACTGCCATGGAAGATTCTCCACGCCTGCCTCCTCCTCCTCGCTCTGATCTTCACCATCGTGGGCTTGTGCGCCGTGTTCGACTACCACAACGCCAATAATACGCCGAACCTGTACTCGCTGCACAGCTGGGTGGGAATCGTGACCAGCGCCTTGTTCGCCACTCAGGTGCAGAGAACCATCCTGCGTTCCGTGTTATTATTATTATTATTATTATTAGGATTCTCTCGAGAGAGCAATGTAACATGACATCTTAAAGACTGTTCAGAAGATGATGTATACATTTAGGAACTACGTTACCATGGAAACGAGCTTTGGATGTCAACCGCGCTGTGGTATTTTTATGAATAAGCCTAGATTATAATACTCTTCTGTTGTGTATGTGTGTGTGTGTAGTGGGTCGCCGGATTCGGAGCGTTCCTCCTCCCGTGCTCGCCCCTGCCTCTGCGAGCGTTCGTCAAACCTGCTCACGTGTGGATGGGAGCCATTCTCCTGATCCTCAGTGCCGTGTCCTGCATCTCCGGCATCAACGAGAAGCTGTTCTTTTCACTGTAAGTGACACACAAAGCAGGACATGCCTTTAAATCACTGAGCTAAAATCTCAAAAGTCACTAAATGATTAACGAGAGAGGGAGGAATTTTCCGTCTCTCTCTCTCTCTCTCTCTATCTATATTTAGTTAACTAGATATTAGCAGTTCTGCACTCTGATTGGCTAATCTACTCCTAGGGTATAAACTCGTATACGGTGAACCGTTCACTGAAGACTGATTCCAAACAAAGAACATTTGTAATGAAAGTATTTCGTGAGAAAACCTTTTTTTTTTTTTTTTTTTCAAGAATTCGATTTTTTTTATTTTTTATAAAGCAAACACGACTTTTTCAGCTTTTTGTGAACAACAGGCCTCTTGTTCTTGGTATGCTGATGTTCGCAGTAGAGTGCACAGGAGCCTAACCGAACCAGAAGTGCCGCTAACACTAGCTTTCACTTCTTCCACTAAGAGCAGTGTTTGAGTCTAGACCAGTTCCATGAGAATATAACACCGTTTTATTGGATGGCAGGGCTTCAGCTTACCAGCATCATATTAACAGGCTTTCCACAAAAAACAACAAAAGAATGCTTTTTTTTTTGTTTTTTAAAGAATGTGATTATTTATTTATTTACCCAACAAACAGGGTTTTATTGGACTGGTACAGGAACAGGCCTTTGGATTGGTTTGTTTGGTGTAGGTGGACGGACATCCTCCTGCTCACATGACGAGTCGCCAGGTTCAGGTAGATCTTAACGCTCACACCGGGAAACCCAGCACTGTCAGTTGTTGGTCGCCGCAAAAGAAAAATGTATTTCCCCAAATCTGCCCTCTTTCTGTATGAAAAGGAAGTAGTGAGGGAAAAAAAACCCCACACATACAGAACTGCTGGAGGTTAGGGATGCTGCCCTTTAACAGAATTTTGAAGAATTTAAACTTTTTATGCAAAATGATGAACCTGCCCCCATAAATATATAAATATATATATATATATATATATGTGTGTGTGTGTATGTATATAAATCAGATGACAGTCTTTAGCTGTTTTTGTCCAGGGGTAATTTCCGGCCTATGTTTATGTGATAATACTGTAATATTATATTCATATACAGGTTCATTCATTCTGTGTGAGAGTCTGAAAAAAAAAACCCACCAAGGCGTAACACCGTTAGAGTGGAAATGAAGTAAATCTCGCTTAACTCGGTCTAAAACTGCCCCAACAGTAAATCTGCTCTGCTATTGGTCTGTTCTTTTAGAAAAAATGGAGCCAATGGGACGCTTCCGTACAAGCAGCTGCCACCGGAGGCGGTACTCGGCAATTCGCTCGGCGTTGTGATCGTAGCTCTGGCACTGGTCCTCCTCAAAATCCTGTCCAATCAGGCTTGGCAACGTCCTGAGCCAAGGAACGCGGAGACGGGCTACATGGTGAGCGCGTGCGCGCGTGTGCGCGTGCTCTTTGGCATATGATAAGCCATGCACATGCATCACAGCACAGTCTACAGAAAAGCAGTTACTACTATATCACCATATAGAGAATCAAACCAGTAATATACTTCACATTCTCGTTATATAAGTATATATGTATTATAATATATTTATCTTCTTTCCAGCAACTGCCAGGGGACGACAGCTGAAGCCTTGAAGCATTTTACATAAGCTTTCATCACATCTTGCTTTAGATTACAGTCTCAGGATAATGCACACATACTGAGGGTTGTTATTTTATATATATATATATAAATAAAACACCTCTAATTGCACCAGTTGTTCACGTTTGGATATTTCATGGCCGTTTAATAATTTTGTTATTATAAAAAAATATATGTGCTGGAATGACGTATTGATAAATAAACAATTTTCAAAGATCTGGGCTACATGATGTATTTATTTCAGCAATAAAATATAACATTTCCAAAAACAACAACAACATATTTTTTGGGGGGGGGGGGGGGGACCATATTTGTTTCCAAAGTGTTATTTTTAACTCGAACGGTATGAACCACTTTCATGTCTGTCTTTGTCTTTGGTCTTTCAATCCGGTTCAAACCGGTTTGGTAAGTGGGGGGGAAAAAACAGCCAAGTGAATCAAAGTCCATAGGAGGGCACGCACGCGTTGGTGTTCAAAGTTAGCCAATAAGAAGCGAAGAAAGGATTTCCTCCAATGAGAGCGTCCTTGTTCGAAATTTGCATATGCTCTGTATATATACTCATTTGCACACCGCGGATCATGCGCTAACCTAATTTTTGTTCATTTGGAGTGTTTTTTTTCCCTTCTGGTCGTGATGCCGGAACCCGCAAAAGCGGCTCCTAAGAAAGGCTCGAAGAAAGCGGTGACCAAGACAGCCGGTTTAGGCGGGAAAAAGCGCAAGAAGTCGCGCAAGGAAAGCTACGCCATCTATGTGTACAAAGTGTTGAAGCAGGTCCACCCGGACACGGGCATCTCCTCCAAGGCCATGAGCATCATGAACTCGTTCGTCAACGACATTTTCGAACGGATCGCCGGCGAGGCGTCGCGCCTCGCGCACTACAACAAGCGCTCCACGATCACGTCGCGAGAGAGCGATCCAGACCGCCGTGCGTCTGCTGCTTCCGGGAGAGCTCGTCAAGCACGCCGTGTCCGAGGGCACCAAGGCTGTGACCAAATGCTCCAAATGAACTCGTTTTCCACGCAAAAACACGATTCCCTTCTCGACGTGGAAAAAAAACCACAAAGGCTCTTTTAAGAGCCGCCCAGGTTACAATAAAGGAGCTGCTTCCTGTGCCATATTTATTCCCTTATGGGGTGCTCTAATCATGAGTATGTGTGCGCGAGCGCTGTTTATAAAATAAAGTGGAGTGGGTTTTTTTTTTTTTAATGCACAATAAGAGGAAAAACTGAAAAACAATAAAAACCTAAATAGTATATTCCCGATACGGTTCTGTTGAGTTCTGGCGCTCTGCCAAACACTCAGCACGCTGGTTTCAACTAGGTCCGCGTTTGGGGTATATACGTCCTCGCTCACGCACCGCCCTTTATTTCTGCGAACACCGCGCACACCGACAGCAGCGAGTACACAGCAGGATGTCCGGCCGAGGAAAAGGCGGAAAGGGGCTCGGGAAAGGCGGCGCTAAGCGGCACCGCAAAGTCTTGCGAGACAACATCCAGGGCATCACCAAACCCGCGATCAGACGCCTGGCTCGCCGCGGCGGCGTGAAGCGTATCTCCGGTCTGATCTACGAAGAGACCCGCGGGGTGCTGAAGGTCTTCCTGGAGAACGTGATCCGCGACGCCGTGACCTACACCGAGCACGCCAAGCGCAAAACCGTCACCGCCATGGACGTGGTGTACGCGCTCAAGCGCCAGGGACGCACCCTGTACGGCTTCGGCGGCTAGACGCTCGCTTCCGGACTTCAGACTCTGAACAAACACAAAACAAAACCCAAAGGCTCTTTTAAGGGCCGCCCAGTCGATCCGCTCAAGGGCGAATTCCAAACATCTGCATCTGTGCTGTAGAAAGATCATAGAGTTATTTCAGGGGAATAAACAGGTCTCTTGTGATTATTTCATTTGGTTTGTTTTGGGGCTGAAAATATTAAACTTTCGATTAAAATGTTTCAAGGCAGAAAGGGCAGGTTGTTTGACATGTAGTGAAATAGTTCAGTGAAGCATGTATAAAAGAGAGAGGTATTAGCAGTTAAAAAATAAACCCCTATGTTTGCATGTATGTATATATAAATAAGTTCATTATGCTACTAGTGTGGGCATTTTGTTATTTTCAGCTCGCAAAAAATGCTGTTTTCTTATTTTCATTCATCACTTGAATATTTATGGCCTCTAGTATGTTAGCATGCTTTTTTTTTTGTTTTTTTTTTTTACACATTTCCTCATTTCCCTTTACAAGCCTATACCTCGATTTTTATTAGATTTCATTGTTAAATTAGTAACAAGAGAGAGAATTATACTATAATATACTAACAGTGGTTATAAACATACTAATGTTCATTTAAAATCTTTTAATTGCTCTTTTTGTATGCAATTTGAGAAGCCCAATAAATCAATACTGCTTTAATTTATCTGTCTAAGATCCTGTTCATAAATAAAATGTCATGATAATGACAACTATAAACAGTAACAATAATCCAAATTTACCTGTTTTCTTATTAGCCTAAATAGTTTGGTTAAAAAAAATCATATATACACAAACGTGCACACATGAGATCCTCTATAAATTCGTTCACTTGCCGAACCACTTAACCCTATTAGGGTCGCAGGGAGGCCGGAGCCCGTCTCAGTCGAGTCTGGACTGGACAAAGGCAGGTACACCCTGAACAACTCTCTAGTCCATTGCAGGGTCAACACACACACACACACACACACAAAACCGTTCGCACCTATTTGGAACAATGTGAGCCTGGGCGATTTGGAATGTTTGTGCATGTGCATGTTTTTGGACTGTGGGAGGAAACCGGAGAACCCGGAGGAAACCCACACAAGCTCGGGGAGAACATGCGAACCCCACACAGAAACGGGCTCACTGAGCCCCGGACTCGAACCCGGGACCTTCTTGCTGTGAGGTGGACATGCCAGCCACTACATTACCATTTCCTATAAATGAATTATTTACATTTTTCCATGGCTGTATATATGGACTTCTATAAATTTGTATGTATACACAGTCATGGAAACATTTAGAGAGCACTTTTATTCGGGATCCCCATTTTCGATCCCCCCCCCCCCCCTTATTGCTCTCTGACTCCTATAACTTTGTAATGAGCCCTTTAGGATATTTATGAGCTCTAGGAACAGGAGAAAATCCACAGGAGCACCACCGCTCCAGTTCTCTCCTGTAGTATCTGGTTTTCTCCCAGTAAGGAGAGCATGACTCACTATCAGAGATCATTACTGGGGATTAAGTGATAAATTACTGGGCTGCACAGAGGACAGATGACATCCATCCTAGGTCAGGACTGGGGTACCGATGATGGAAGCTCCAAACTCATTATTTATCATTTCAGTAATCATACAGACACAAAAGCTTCAAGTGATGAAAAGATCAGACATGTTGACAGAGAAACCCGGCTGTATGTGGCTCCATTAGCACTAAGCATCCCTGATAATTCACTGTTTAATAAGGTGTTGAAGATCAACATTCAGATTTCAGCTCAAAGCCCTTTTTAGTTCCGAACATCCCTCCCCGTCCCACACACTGCCGATGCGAACACACTCATTTCACACCGCAAACACCACCGACTGCCAGGTTCTTCCGAACCGGATCACTTCGCTCGCTTCTTTCTGGTTCTCTGGTGGAATTTCGGGCAGAACCGAGAGATTGTTTATGTTTGGTGGGATAAAGTAAGACTCTGTGAGATTAAGGGAGGTTGAAATGGCGACGGTGTGGAAGTGTGCTACCTCCGTCGCCGAAAATCGCCGAAAATCACTGGGTGTTGAGAAAAGTCCGGCTAAAACCAGCATGGATGTGTGGATGAGAGTCTTTTCTGTGCGGATTAGCTGTAAAATCCCAGCCATGTTAAGAAATTTGCTATATAAACTTGAAAAGAATAGAGCAGGGACGGTTTCCACCGCTCACTTTCCCTGCAGATTTGGCTGCATTTTTGTCATTTTTAACAGAACGGGCGGAGGAATGGTTCGAACCGAGGACCAGTCGTGCAAACCGGGAACTCAGCTCTCGGGAAATGGTTTTCGCACCGCCCAGTACGGCTCGGTTCTTCGGAAATTACGGCGTTTCTCGAGGTAAGAAAACACATCTGAAGTCGACTCTCTCCTGTTGTGAGCAGCCGCGCGCCTGGTTGAGTCTATAAGGTTCTCATCGCCCGTTTATATGTCGCCCTCAGCTGTTCGACGTAAACAGTGTCGCTGTGTGTTTTTTTTTCTCCGTTCTTATTTAAATACACTTGATCTCGCTAACGTCACCGTTAAACCTATCGACGGGTCCGATGGCAGAAACCGCACCAGCTCCGGCGGCCCCCGCGGCCAAAGCGCCGAAAAAGAAGCCCGCCTCCAAGGGGAAGAAGCCCGGGCCCAGCGTGTCGGACACCATCCTGAAAACCGTGTCCGAGTCCAGCGAGCGCAAAGGCGTGTCCGTGGCGGCGCTGAAGAAGGCGCTCGCGGCCGGCGGGTATGACGTGGAGAGAAACAACGCGCGCATCAAGCTCGCGCTCAAGTCGCTCGTCAACAAGGGCTCGCTCGTGCAGACCAAAGGCACTGGAGCGTCCGGATCGTTTAAGGTCAGCAAGAGCGGCGTGGTGAAGAAGGCGCCCAAAAAGCCCGCCGCCAAACCCAAGAAAGCCGCTCCGAAGAAAGCAGCGGTCACGGCGGCCAAGCCGAAAAAGGCCCCGGCCAAGAAACCCGGAGCTAAAAAGACGCCCCGGAAAGTGAAGAAACCGCCAGCGGCCGCGGCTAAAAAGGTCGGGAAGAGCCCGAAGAAGGCGAAGAAAGCCGCGGGGAAGAAAGTGAGCAAGAGCCCGGCCAAGAAGGTGGTGAAAGCCGCGAAGCCGAAAGCAGCGAAATCTAAAGCGGCCAAGGCCAAGAAAGCGCCCGCCAGGAAGAAGTAAGACCCCGCACCGTGCTTTCCGCTCCAGAGCCTCCACCACGCAGCTGCTCAGGGAGGACCGGCGGCGGGATGAGGGGGGACCGGCGGCGGCACCCAACTCGACCCACCCGGTGTCTCCTCCATCCGGCTCTCCGCAACAGAAACACTTTGGTTTGCTTGGTTTCCATTGTTGTTGTTATTATTGTTATTATTTTTAACGTTGGGAATTTTTACTGATAATAGAAATGCTTGTTAAGCAGAATTTTTTTTTTTTTTTTTTCATATATATATATATTTCTGCAATTTTTAAAACTGTTGTATATATTAATCTGCTCCATGCGCATTTCCGATGGATGGACAATTCTACTTTTGTTTTTTGGGGGGTTCAGCGGAAGTGACGTCACGTCGACGGACAGTGATGGAAACGTTGCTCTTGGTTTAGTGAACTCTGAAAACAACACACTCTGTCACTACCTCTGCACACCGCCGAGTACAATCCGATTACAGCCTTGTGCAGTTTCTCCAAACCCCCCCCCCCCAACTTCGTTTCTCCAGTGCTCTGTGCCCATGGTAGGTTCACTTCCCTCTCTGTAAATAAACTCTAATGGAAACCTGTAAATATCTGGAACAAAGATGTTTATTTATTTGTGCAACAATAACAGCTTTTCTGTCGTTGTGGAATAAAATGTTTGTTTTTCATTCGAACTTTGAAGCATTTATGCAAAAAAATAAATGAATAAAATTAATACAGAAAGTCCAAATAAAGCCAGTGTAAAAATGTGTTGTTCATGTACTTCATTCCATAACACACACATTAGATCGTCATTCATGTTCCAAGCCGCTTGATCCTAATCAGGGCCGCGGGGAGGCTGGCGCCCACCTCAAACGACTCTGGGCGAGGGCGGGTTACACCCTGGGCCAACACACACATACAACCATTCACACCCACACATAGAGGCAATTTGGAACAGACAGCCGGCTGTGCATGGTTTTGGACTGTGGGAGGAAACCGGAGTATCCCGAGGAAACCCACGCAAGAACGAGGAGAACATGCAAACTCCATACAGAAACACCCCGAGCCCGGGAATCGAACCAGGACCTTCTTGCTGTAAGACGAACATGCAACGCGTTTTACACACACACACACACACACACACACATATATATATATATACATATACACAATTTAATGTCTGAGATAAGATTAATGTAAAACTTTTAATTGTAGTGGCAGCATGGTGGTGGCGTAAAGTTTAACACGTCTGCCTCACAGTAAGAAGGTCCTGGGTTCGGTTCCCTGGCTAGAAGAGGGTTTCTCCTCATGCTTCCGTGGGTTTCCACTGGGTACTCGGGTTTCGGGTTTCCTCCCACAGTCCAAAGATATGCACATTAGGCCAAATGTCTGTTCCAAATTGCCCCTAGGAGTGAGAGTGATTGGCTGTGTGTGTGTGTGTGTGTTGGCCCTGTAACGGATTGACGGGCTGCTCAGGGTGTACCCCGTCTTCGCCCACAGCTGTAAAGTACAGACCAGTAAAGGATACACCAGTACGCCACCATGCCGCCCAGTCAGTGAACACCCAAAACAAAACTATCAATCATTTCCAGATCAAATGTTCAAGATGATTGTTTTCATGTAAAGAAGCAGCGATTACACGGTGTACATGCCATCACACCAGATTACACGGTGTACATGCCATCACACCAAAGTACACCTCGTAACATACAGCGTTGTTCTCGAACCAGTGACTGGAG
>JBCNYH010000025.1:2373487-2385165 GCA_039654325.1 Tandanus tandanus
ATATGAATGACAGTGTAGTTAAATTGTTGGATCTGATTGGTCAGAAGTTGTTGATTCATTTTCTATTAAAGCAGCTCTGACCATATGTAGATTTATATTTATGCCCTTGTTCTAATATGTTTTTGTTTCTATAGTAACAGGTCATATAGTAATAAGGCACCTAAATTGCATTTAATAGTAAACAACAAATTCATGTGATATGAACCATTTTATCAAAACAAGACATTTATTTACCACTGATGAAAGGAGTCTTTGGTGTCCATGTTAAATAATATTCAGAAACAAAGGAGTAGCTTTACATTCAAACAATTATGTTTTACATCATTCTTGCACAGAAATGTTGGCCCCTTTCCTGATACCCTGCCGACTATGATACTGATGTGCTTTTTTATGTTCTGCTTATTTTCAGGCTTCTTAAATACTCACCACAATGCTAATACCCCGGTCTCTTCAGTGCCACCTGCCAGTGTTAGCATGCATATGGAGCCTCTGCCAAGCCCAATACGAGTATCTGGGTTACCCTCATGGCTACCCTGAGGCCGAACAGGAACAATACACCCTTCCTCAGATTCCCGCTGATGTGCCCAGGATCCAGTTACGCTTAGCTGGGGAAAAGCGAAAGCACAATGAGGGACGTGTAGAGGTTTATTACGAGGGCCAGTGGGGGACCATTTGTGATGATGACTTCAACCACCATGCTGCAGAAGTGGTGTGCAGAGAACTTGGATACTCCAAGGCTGTCTCATGGTCGCCCTCAGCCAAATACGGGAAAGGGGAAGGTATGCTGCTGTAGCTCATGAATAGATTGCTATGTCATTTATATTCTTGTTGTGATTTTACCTATGCCAGCATTTCAGTGAAATTTGTGTGCATTAGTGAATGAAAGTCATTACAAGTTCTAGAATTTGACCTGGTTCTGGATAGGTTATATAGTTCTGACTGATTTCCTCTGGGGTTTCAGGACGCATCTGGTTTGATAACGTGCACTGCACAGGGAAGGAGAGCACCCTGGCACAGTGCGAGTCTAATGGCATTGGTGTGTCCGACTGCAAACACTCAGAAGACGTTGGCGTTGTCTGCAGTGACAGGAGGATCCCAGGATTCCGGTTCCTAAATCCGGTCGCCAACAACATAGACGTAAGGACACTTTTTTGAGTTTTTGTTTCTCTCAGCTTGGTATAGGTTTGCTGTGATGAGACTGCAGTTACTCTGCATTCCCAAGCTTGTAGGTTTAAGCACCAGTCTCACATAGCCAGAATTACTTCATGGTAGATGACAGTAGATGATTTTTGGACACCTTTGGGCATTATTTTGAAAGTGTCCCATGCACGTCCATCAGAATACATGGAAGCCTGGGAGCTAGCTTGAGAACCAGGAGGCCATGGTTTCCATTCATGGAAAGTTTGGTCTGTTGCAACCAGATGTTACCATAGATTTCTGTGTAGGTAAAAATGTATATAGAACAGCAACTGCCTTGAATGCATCGCAGTTACTGCCAGTAGACATGATGGCTATGACGTATGCATCGCCAATGCTCATGTTTCTCTGGCAAGTGCATATTTTGTGAGAGACTGCCTCCAAAATCTGCTGGAATGGTCATGGAATGGCCATGGTAGTCACGTATGGTAGTCACGTTCTTCACATTCTCACGTATCAACAAGCTATATTAGACCTTAGCATTAGCATAAGTAGAAACTTTGAACTTTGGGTCACGGGCGAGCTCGTTGACCACTGAGCTCCCACCATGAGATATTGATGAAGTCATGTGCAATGGCACTTTTACGGCGAAGTTTATGAGTACACAGTTAAATGTTTGTTGTAACTACTTCCTTTAACAAAAAGGCCTGATTTTCAAGAACCCCTGAAAAAAGGCTTGAACTGTGTAGCAGTTAGATGATTTTTTAAATCTGACCTCTGTAATTAGTTGCAGTGACTGTGGCTCGAGAAGCCTTTTTTTTTTGGTCCAGATTTGCTCGTTAATGGGGGGAAAACCATATCAGCTGAATGACGTAATTTCTTTTGGAGTCATCTGGCAGGTCAAGGCTTGAGGTTGTAATTCTTCTATGTTAACTTTCTAAAAAGCGCATAGTTATTGTTATTGAACTGGAACTTGTTGGCTAAAGGAGCTAGCGTTGGGCTGTAACTTTAGCAGGACTTGTCCTTACTATCACCACTGTATCATTACTTTGGCCAAAATGAAAGGAAAAAGTAAAGACCGAATGCAATGTTGGTTTCTTTGTTTGTTTTCACTCCAAAAGAGACAAATTACAACTGAAGCACCCACAACTTCAACTGACTAGACATCTGGCCCTCAGACTTCATCTCTTCACATTCGCTTCAGCAGATGCTGACTGAAAGAGGAAAAAAGAGTCATTTTTTCCCCCATCTGGCAATAGACCACATGTAACCTTGGTTAAGAGGCAGCAAGGTCAGCTATGATGACAGAAATGTCTACCACATTTAACAAGGAATGGATTAACATCGGGTGGAGTTAATAGCAGCATGTTCAGCAAGAGAAAACAGTTAGCGATACTGTCCTATGCTACTTATTCAATTATTACTTAAAATTAGCATTTTACATAGCCAAAAGGACTGATAACTGATGAATGCTTACTATGCGCTAGCATTGTTTCTTACAAGCGTTATTTATTACCCAAGGACAGGGTGGACATTGTGTTCCATGTGTTTAAATCGGTCCAAACTACTAACATAGCCATGTGTTCTGGAGTTGGTGTGACTTTGTTGCGACATTCCTTTCATAGGTTTATGCACGGCTCCTCGGCGAGCTAGTCTGTGTTTGTGTGGAGAATTGCTTTGGCAAGGCACGTTTCCTTACTGGCTGACTGCTAATACACTGTGCTACGCACATGCATCACTCCTGTGGTGAAAGTTCAGCTTTAGAGTCATCACTCAGATTAAAGTAGAAAAACATAACCTGCTTCATTTATCTCAAATACAAAAGCAAATGTACAAGAATTAGTTTCTAAAGAAAAAAACCTTACTAAAGATGGTAAACTCTGTTTTTACCAAGAAATGAAGTAGGAACATTAGCTAAGGGCTAACTAAAACAATTGTATTGCTAAGTTCTCAAATGAAAGCTAGCATGAAAAGAACTTTGATGAGACAAACGAGTTGAATGCTAATAGCTAGCTGTACATAGCAGCAGATATCTTACAATGATAATTATTAGGTTTCATTCATGTTGGAACATCTATTTAGATTTCTTATAAAAATGTTCCATCTATTGATGAAAAAAAATAACAATGGTTTCTACAGGACTTTAAGACTCCTTAAACATTTTCTTTTGAAATGCCGAAAGTAAAAAGGTGAAGAAAAAAAAAAATTCCAGGAAACTTACAAAGTAAATAAAAGCTTCTACAATCTACCCACTTCCTTTTTAGGTCTCGTTCACAGTTTACTTCCTGTTTACATGAACAGGAACTGCAAATCCCAAACACATTGTAAAACGTTTTGCAGATTTTCCCCAGAAGATCCACTCCGTTCCGGAAGGAACTCTCACACCTCACAGCACTCATTAGCCTTACTATAGAGAAAGTTTATTTAGAACAAAGCCCCGGTTTTATCCGCGGCGCAGAGACAGTGTTATCACTGCAGATCCTGCTTTTCTGTTTCAAACAGTGACTCATATGTTCCCTCCGTAACCCTGAGTTGGATTTAATGAAGTGTTTCAGTGGAAAGCTGGATCAGTTTTTCAACTTTTAAATCACTGTGTATGTGAGGTTGTGACTGAAACCGTCTGACCTTGGATCAGTGTATCCATAGACTATACAGGGGGAAAAAAAGAAAACTCAATGCCCTGGAGGTGAGTTAGGAACTCACAGCTGTGTGTTTGTCTGCTTTTGCACAGCGGTGGTCTTCTGTACCTTCCGCTTTTAAACTTTTCACTAGACATGAGGCCAAGTAAATGAACCTGGATTCAGGTTAAACTAGGTGTTGTATTAACTTGCATTGTCCTGGTGTGCATTTCCATGCTGGGTTCTTCATCTGAGGTTTGATCTTTTCAATTACAATGTAATTATGAATGTTTTTTATTGACGTGTTGGTCTATTTTCCCTTATTACAGAGTGATTAACCCCTTACTTTATTTTCATCTAAATAAAACAATGCAATCGACACTTTAATTGTTTAATCTGTCAAGCGCTTGCATCTCATTGGTCCAAAAAAGATGCTACTCCTGCTGCATACCCTAGCTGACGGTTGGCTGCAACTTATTTTATAGAGCTGAATTGTGTTCTAGCACGTCTGCCTTCACAGCAAGAAGGCCTGAATTTGATTTCCGGGCTCGGGGCGCTTCTGTGTGGAGGTTGCATGTTCTCCCCGTGCTTGCATGGGTTTCCTCTGGGTACCCCAGTTTCCTCCCACTGTCCAAAAACATACACAGTAGGCACATTGGGTGTTCCAAATCACCCCTAGGTGTGAGTTTGATTGTGAATGGTTGTGTGAGTGTTGGCCCTGCGATGGCCTGGTGAGCTGTTCAGGGTGTACCCCGCCCTCGCCCAGAGTCGGCTGAGATGGGTGCCAGCCTCCCTGCGACCCTAATTAGGATTAAGCGGCGAAAATGAATGAATGAATGAATGAATTGTCCAACATCCTTTTTCCATTTACCTTTGAGAGTATAGATTTATTTTGTCCTATTAGACGTCATTCTAACAATATCATTAACAAATATAGCCACGAGCGGTGATCATCGGGGCCCAAGCAGAACAGATATGCAGAGAAAAGAGGTCAAAAATTAACACTTAGCAAACCTACACATTTTAACTACTTCCTATTTTTGTAACACACCATACATTTATTCATTTATTCATTGATTCACTGATTTATTCATTCATTCATTCTTCAAACTGATTGATCCTACAAGGGTGTGAGAGGCTAGAGCCTATCTGAGCTTACTACACACACAACCGTTCACACTCACACCTAGGGGTAATTTGGAACAGCCAGTTAGCCTACTGTGCATTTTTTTGGACTGTTGGAGGAAACTGGAGTACCTGAAGAAAACCCACACAAGCACAGGAAGAGCATGCACACTCCACATGCACCCTCACCGAGCCCGGGACACAAACAAACGTGTTAAACACTACGCTACCATGCTTCCCTGTAATGCACCAACTTTCTTTACAAGATATTGGTCTGGGGATTCTGTGTGCCAAATTTTGTCCAAAGTGGACAAACACAAAATACCAGAAAATCCAATATGCTGGATCACGTTGATCCAGTTGACATTTTTGTTTACTAGGAGACAGGGAGTCTTGAGTCTCGGTCAAAGGGTTCAAGAGATAGAGTCGAAAACATGTTTTGGCTTGTTATAGTGCAACCATGTGGATAATTAGGGAAATTTTTCTAACCTGTGAAGGCAGGAACATAGGAGCCAGTTTAATTTAGATCTAATGTACGGTGCCCCCAGTGCAGCTAACTGGGTTATCAAAGACCAGCCATGACTCTCACTGTCTGTGGTGAGAGGCATGTAAAAGAACCATTGCTGTCGTTCGTAAAGAGTAGGCCATTGGGTTGCCGTCAGCGTGTTTCTGCTCTGCGATGGCCTGGCGAGCTGTCCAGGGTGTACTCTTCCCTCGCCCAGAGTCGGCTGAGATGGGCGCCAGCCTCCCCGCGACCCTAATTAGGAATAAGCGGTTCAGAAAATGAATGAATGAATGAATAATAAAAATAAAAAATCAGAACAAATACAACGGGTTTCGAGCAGCTTCATTGCTTGGACCCTTAACCACAATGTTCCTCTCATGAGAATAACGAGAACACAGCAGAAATAAATAGCAATTTCAACACAAACATTTGTTTCACGGTGGAAATTTCCATGAAATCAATCATAATGGATTATTGGGCGGGGTGGTGGGGTGGTTGGGGTTAAGCAGCCTCATTTTAATCTTTCCAAGGCTAAAGGTCACATTCATGCCCTCGGGCTTTGAGTCAATGGATTATAATGACACCCCAAATTAAGATGAACTGCCTTCAGGAGTCTGTATGTCATGTGTTCTTTAAGTATCATGACATCATTCCTTCTTTCTAGTTCTATCTTCCCTCCCCCTTCTCTCTCTCCGTTCTCTCTCTCTCTCTCTCTCTCTCTCTCTCTCAGAAACCATATGTGCAACATCTTGATCTTGCCGTAATGAATCCTTAAATACACCCTCCATATTATGCAACCACATGTGAGTTTTTTCCCCCTTTTGGTTCATTATTCTCCAAATTCTAGTCTTACAAAACTTGCTATGTGCGACACTAACATTACCATACTGGTATTTATATACTGTATATTTCCAGAATGAAAAGTTTACTCTCCAGTTTGGGCTTTTTTTAAGTGTGCTGTAATCCTAGTTGCTGGTTTTGCCCCGGGTAATTCTGTCTCAAACTGTTTATCAGCATAACGAGATGCTTGTCATTGAGCTTTTCAAAAAATGGGTGCCAGTTTTTTTGCAGGAGAGTGCTTATTTTCCCACATCATGTCAGTCATTAGCACTAAATGAATGTTATCTCCCATTTCAACAGAACTGTTTGTTTTTGCAACTGGAGACTTGAAGGAAAAGGGGTCAAGTTTCTAGTATGAATTTCTAGAATTGGCATCCAAAGATAATAGAAACCATGTTTGCAACCACACTATATTACAGAACTGTACGCACTCTATGCACACATCAAAACCGGCGTTCCCCAAGATGTGGTACAACTCATCGTTGGAAATCATGATGCAGTGATATTAACTTCATTCAGCTGTCAAGGGATGGCACTCAACACGCCTTTCACTCAAGCACACAGCTTGAAACTGTCCAGACTTGCCAGATAAGATAAGCAGTTACATGGTCCCAATGTGAAATTTAGATCTCATGCAGGCCAGATTCAGCTAAAATGTTTCAGCCATCACTTTTTTAATTGAACTTGATTCTCAAGTCAGACTTCACTCTTTCTGTTGTAGGTAATCTTTGCTTGGGTGGGTAAACCAAAATGTCAAAAATTGTTCTATCTCACAATAATGAATCCTTTAAAAATCTCACGGAACCAAAATTTGATCTGGATCATCTTCAAAATCAAATAGGGGTCTTTTTCTTCAAAGCCCCCCCTCTGGTAGAAATTTCACGAAAATCTGCACATATTCACTTACTGACTCATTTGCTGAACCACTTAATCTGACTAGGGTCACAGGGAGGATGGAGCCAGGAGGATCTCAGTCAAATCTGGCTGAAGGCAGGGTATATCCTCAGCCAGACTTTCGCAGGGCAAACTGCACATCCTCATATCATTTCCTCATCCTCATCATAACAGAAAGTACATAGCACCCCCTGTTGGGCCTGTTGTAGTTCATTCATTATTCATTCACTCATTCATTTTCTGAATCCTAATTAGGGTCGCGGGGGGCTGGCGCCCATCTCAGCCGACTCTGGGCAAGGGTGAGGTACATCCTGGAGAGCTCGCCAGGCCATCGCAGGAAGAAACACGCTGACGGCAATCCAATAGCCTACTCTTTACGAACGACAGCAATGGTTCTTTTACACTCCTCTCACCACAGACAGTGAGAGACATGGCTAGCCTTTGATAACCCAGTTAGCTCCACTGGGGGGACAGCAGTGACAGGCTGGTGGGAGTGGGGCTTGAACCCCCGACTTTCGGATCAGTAAGAGAGCACCTTAACCACCGAGTCCACCACTGCCTCCTGCTGTAACATGACATTTTCTAAAAAAAAACAGTAATGAATGCTTTAGAAAATTCCTGGATCCTAAATTTGATCCGGATCATCTCCAAAATCTTCCTTGTCCAAAGTCCCGCTTCTGGTAGAAATTTCATGAAAATCCATGTATAACTTTTTGTTTAATCCTGCTTATAATCAAACACACACGAAAAAAAAAAGAAAAAAAAAAACCAGCTGGAAAAGGTAATCATTTTATGCTTCTTTTTTTTCCCCGGCAAAACTCTTTCATAGCTTTCATTATGACATTGCACAAGACATCGATCTTATGGAATTCCTCCCGATTCCTACAAACTTCCTTGGAGATCATGTTGCTTTTTTGGAATACAGAATATGAGTGTTGGAGAATGAGATCCAGAACACTCTCTCTCTCTCTCTCTCTCTCTCTCTCTCTCTCTCTGTTGAGTGGACAGGCACATGTGTTCCATCATACCCCTTCATTTTTTTTTTCACTCTTATTCCTCTACTGTTTTTTTTATGTGTGTGTGTGTGTGTGTGTGTGTGTGTGTGTGTGTGTGTGTTCTGAGGATACAGGTTCACCGCCTGTGCCTCTGCCTCCTTCTTTAGTTTGATCAGCCTAAGAGGGCTTTATACTCTTGGTAATAGGTTTTAACTGATGCTACCTCCTTGACTCTGAAGGCACATGTTGTTTTTCCGTGAACTTGAAAACGACAGGAAATTGAACAGTGATTACTGACTAATGTGCATGCATGTGTGTGTGTGTGTGTGTGTGTGTGTGTGTGTGTGTGTGTGTGTGTGTGTGTGTGTTTAAGAGCCGACTGAGACTAGCCACTTTTCATCAGTTTATTATTTTTATTTTTTATCTCAGACATCACAGACAGGGTCACATGAGAACTGTATGTGGCTTTTTCCTGTTTTGGAAAATTTCAGTATTTTGACTGCATGCTTAAATTCCATTGGTTCCACATGCACACATGGTCAGTCACTCTATTCCACAGACCCCCTAGTACAATATTACTAGCAAATTTCATGCTGCTTTCTTGAGAGTCTCGTTTACCTCATTTTACCTCATGCCTTAACATGCACTCTTTATTGGAATGTCACTGTCTGGGTAATGGGTGGTTTCATCTTGGCCCTGGTTGCTCCTGGTGGTTTTCATGTGTGTTCAAATCATCAGTAGTTCTGTGCACATTAAATCTTAATAATATGATGGGAATACAGATGGTCCATCCACTGTAAAGTAAGAGTCTGTTCTTGTTGTTGTTTATCCGTGGATGTGAGCTTTCTCGTTACTGGAAACCCACTGTATACATTTCCTGAGATCCAAGTTGCTAAAAAAAAAAAAACAGTAGTGCTGTGTAACCAACCAATCAAACAACCAATCAACCAAATAATTAAATAAATAATTAAATACATATTGTTTTAATCTTAAAAAAAAATTCAAAATTTAAAGCCTGGTCACATTTTAGGTATTTTAACATTAAACAACCAAACAAACAACCCTGGGATAAAGTTTCATTATACTGAATTATTACTCTTACACTATCTACTGTATTGCAGGAATTTTATAAAGCACATAAAAATAACATTACCCTTGACACAAAAAGTTCTGGTGAAGGTATTGTAATCACTGGCATTTGTTTTGTTTTTTTGTCAGTTTGTCTGTGAGCAAAATCCTGACCACACCCGTGCACGGATTTTCACCAAACTTGGTGGGGCCACTACCCTACCTGAGTCCCAGACATGATTTGTTTTTGGAATGTCCGAGTCAAAGCTGAAGGTCAGATCAAGATCATGAAGGTTTGGAGACAGAGAGTTTATAACTTTCAAATTGCCCAAAGACATGTTGCTCCTATGGAACATTATTAGGAAACCATGTATGAACTATCAAATGAGATATTTAGCGTATATTCACAACGTGGCGAAGTTGCCGCCATCTTACCAGAGACTGGTTACACTTGGCAACTAGGCTTTATTCATGTAAACAAGCTGCAGGTTTGAGAACTTCTGCTTCATTTTCCGCTTTGTTTTATTTTGACACCATGATACAAATTTCGATTTCGATTTCTTTTTCTGGGGAAAAAAAAAAAAAACATCTGTAGATACAGTACTTACAAGTGAAATGTTATTCCTTGTGCTTTAGAGATAATATTTTGCTTGTTGGAGCAAATTAAGACACAACATTCAACACCCATCTTATTTGAATGGAGGATTTTAGTTCTTGGTAATATGGCGGCCACCAAAGGCATTTCATGTGAGGCGCAGACTTACCAACTAACTTAAAAATACCCTTCATAGATTGTATGCCTGTCATATGACCAAAATACCTGAAATTGATTGGCTTATAAGAGTTACTAGGTTTTTCCTGACCACAAGTATCATAACTGTGTGACTTACTAGATTTTTCTAGACCAGAACCTTGGAATGTTGTGGGAAATTGTTTTCGTAATCTTAACATGGCTAATGAAGACATTAGCAAAACATAGTAAGTTTTAAACTCAATTCTGACCAAAAACGTACTATGTGTTTCCAGAACAGGGCAGCTTTAAAGTGAACCTGTGGTGAATTAGTGTTACTACTTACTATTTAAAACAATCACATATGACATCAGCGGTTTCTTCCGGCAACATCAAACTTTTCCCCTTGTCAAAGTGTATGAGAGTGCTGCGACACTGGGCATGCTCAAAGACATGTTGCCTTCCTCATTGGCTGTACCAGCCTAGTAGTGAAATAAATTTGTTTGATCAGTGACCCCATGCATCATAGCACATTATCTTCCAGTGCTGAGCTGCACAAACAACAAACGCAGAAATCGCGGAAAACATTTCTTTTTGTTCCTAAACCAACTGACGACAGGAAAGTCGAGTTGGCAAAATGTTAGCTGTGTGAGCCATTTTCAATTAACCGTCACGCTCATCTCTGGCAGCGTTCTCGTCCTCAGAGTCACTAGAATGTGACGTCTCACTGTCTCCACAAGACTCCTCCCTCTCTGGTTCAAATAGGTCTCCTCCAAATTGCTGCCGTAGTTGCTTCTTGAAGATGTTTTTTATCACCTAAAATGTCGCTCTGTGAATTGATCTGCTTGTTTACTTGCGCTGGGCAACCCCGCCAAATGAGTTCACGTCACTTCCGGGAAAAATGATTGCTAACCACTGGTTCAGCCCCCGCTAGTAATCCACGGGGTAAAATCACCCAGTTTTGTGCTTTATATGGTCATTTATGTTAAAATAAGCGTCTGTATCACTTAAACATGTTACATATGCATAAATTATGCTGTAAGGATGAACAACACCGCTACACTTTAGGTTTCAAAAACTAACAAACAAACAAAAAAATATATTAGTTAACTGATAATAGATAGAATACAAACAGATAGAGAGATAGACAGTTAGCATTAAGTGTATAGCATGTATATGAACAGCATTTGACCAAATATCGAAGCTATGATTTTGCCAGACAGAAATATGGCTGAGTCTGAAATGTGGGATGGGAGGCCTTACAAAGAAAAAAAAAAAGAAGAAGAAGAAGAGTAAGCATCCTATTTCAGTTGTTTAGCCTCAGTTTAACAACGACAACAACAACAATGCTGATGTTCATATGGAAATGTTGGGATACGTATGTTAACTAAATCTTCTAGAACCGTCTTTATTAATATCTCTCAGATACCATTACTCACCTACCAAATACTATAGTGAGCTGTACAGTACGCTAATCAGTCTGGTATGTATTAAGGTCCATATTACTAAACAAGTACTCACCATAATCAGTGATGATACTTTTCATTCTTTAGGTTACTATTATCAGGCTTGGTTGTCCATTATCCAGGTCCCTGAGTAAGTTGTTACTATGGAAACAATAAGAATTTATTCATTCATTGATTTTCTGAACTGCTTAATCCTAATTAGGGTGGCGGGGAGGCTGTTGCTCATCTCAGCCGACTCTGGGCGAGGGCAGAGTACACCGTGGACAGCTCGCCAGGCCATCGCAGGGCAGAAACACGCTG
>JBCNYH010000025.1:2417867-2429348 GCA_039654325.1 Tandanus tandanus
TTATTATAATTTTTTTTTTTTTTACGATTTTGTGGTATATTTTGTTTGAGTGATTATTGGTACATGCATTGCAACCCAAAACTAAAAAAGTCCAACACTACTGGCTCAGGACATCCAGGAACGATGCAGTGGATCAACAGGAACACGGCACCCATTTCAGAAACTAACTCATGTTGTTTCAAGGTGGCTTGAGGTAATGACGAACCCAAACGTAACAAATCCGCCTCCATCAGCCGCCGTGTTGGTGATTTAGCTGATTTTTAAAGGACTCCTGATGCACTTATTTTTAAGCCTTAATGAACTCGACGTGCGCAGACGTGAAAGGACTCCTGAAGATCGAAAGGAGACAGATTTGGGAATTATATTTGCCATAAAGTTGCTGCCTTAATGCTGTTCAATATTTTATGATCTTGTGTGGTACAGCTGCAGTTCTCTGGAGAAATAAAACACAAACATTTACTAGCATTAGTGACAATCATCACATTTTATTTCTTCAGAACCTTTGAAGGATTTTGGACAATTTGGAGAATAAACACACTAATAATACTCTGTAAGCAAACAAATAAACAATCTTAACTATTTGCTGTAAATGCATCTTTAGAATTAAAAGACACAGTGGTTATGATATAATGAAAAGGCGTCATCTAGCATAAGTTAGCAACTTCACTTATGCTAGCCATGTGGTGTGCTAGCCTAAAAGTAGCTAGCTAGCAGATAAGTATTCCTGTGTGTCTTAGTGCATTAAACAACTAGTATTTTCTAGTTAGTACTAGTCAGTAATCTGAAATAAAGAGTCAGGTCAAGCAATTGCTAGCAACTGAGGATACAACGTAGCTAACAACATAGCTGGCTAATAACAACAGCCAGCTTGCTAGTTAATTAGTTAGCTAGGAATTTGAGGTTCTAAGAGAAGCTAAGTAAAACTCCTCCGAGGTTTTTTTAGTAAACTGCACGAACACTTGCACAAGCATTAAAATGAAACCTTCTGGGAATATGGTCCATTCTTTTATTAACGGGGTTTGACCACAAATAGGCCAGTCAGTCATTTTTAGCTGTCAAAAAAAAAAAAAAAAAAAAAAGGAATGTTTTATTTTTTCTTCCTTTCTTTCTTTGTAAGATCATAACAGTACAGTTATACTCCTATAATCTTCACTTAGTAACTTATTATAAATCAGGGATTAGCTAAAATAAACAAATAAATAAATAAAAATGTATGTAGTTTGCTCGTTTTATTTCAAGCAAGATGTCTTTGTTTTTGTTTGTTTTCCATGATCCAGTGGTGCTAAAGATCTACTCTCTGTTTTTAGAGGGTCCATGTTGTTGTGACTGATTCGCATATGCTTACTTGAATGCGTTGTTGTTGTTGTTGCTGCTGCTGCTGTGTTGTTGTTGTTGTTGTTGTTGTTTTTGAATCCCATCCTGTGCATTTGTAATATTGTTTAGCACAAAATAAATGTAAGCATCCAGGAAAACAGAAGAATATATTGAGTGGTATTTTTGTACTATGTGCACAAGAGGTCGCTTTTGTACCAAAATAACTCAGCCCTCGGAAACTCGTATTGAAACGTACTGGCCTGAGTTGGAACCTGGAGTACTCTTTTTAGAAAGCTCACACCCTTCACACAAGATTTACACTTGTGAAATGCTTTATTTCTTTAAGGAGGACAGGCTGGGATTGAATTTTTTATTAATCATTGTTTCTAAACGCATGGTTTGTTCCTGACGAGTTAGCCAGAGACAGCGTTGGCAAGGAAAAACTCCCTGCGACCACATGAGGAAGAAACCATAAGAGAAACCCCATCCTTATATCGGTTATAAATAACTCACTTCGATGACTGGGTACTCTGTGGTCATGTGTACCCAGGAAGGTCAGCACAGGTTTCAACATGAAGCGTTTTGTTAAAGTTATCAACTACTGATGGACCCCTTCTACCCTTAAAAATAAAGGGCTGAGCCTTCTCAATAAAGCTGGTTAGGGGGTCAATTCAGTTGTGTATCGCAATTCTTCTGCGCAGTGATTTATGTAATAATGATAATAATAATCATAATCATAATAATCATAATAATAAGCATAATAATAATGTTTGAATTCATGGCGATATGGTGGTATAGTGGTTAGCACGTCCGCCTTACAGCAAGAAGGTCCTGGGTTCGAGTCCTGGGTTTGGCGAGGGCGTTTCTGTATGGAGTTTGCATGTTCTCCCTGTGCTTGTGTGGGTTTCCTCCGGATATTCTGCTTTCCTCCTACAGTCCAAAGGCATGTACGTAAGGATAACTGGCTGTTCCAAATTGCCCCTAGGTGTGACTGTGAATGGGAAGGCCCACAGTAGGCTGAGATAGGCTCTAGCCTCCCCGTGACCCTAGTAGGATTGATTGAATGAATGTTTGAATTCAATGTGGTGAAACATTGCTGTTCCTCTGTTGTCCTACAGGTGGCACACTTACACTAAACTAGCACAGCATGCCATGTGGTTGGAGCAAAATATTTGCTAACCTTGTGTAGAAATAACAAAGAACAAACTTTTTTTGACATGGTTCAAAGTTTTAAAATTGTAATAAAAAGCTTTATTATTATTATTATTATTATTATTATTATTATAGGAAGGAGCTTGATATGCTTGATGTTATTGAGCTCGCTGACGGAAGCTGGAGAGTCCCCATTTTGACTATCCAGAAAAGGGAATTGGGAAACTTCTTCTCGCCGGTCTTAGCCCGAGACTTATCTGTAGAACTGCGACGATGCCGGCGTCCCATGTTGCATCTCTTGTGGTGAGGATAAGGGGGTTGGCAGCGTGCTGCCATGCAGGATTTATATGCTGTCGTCCAACACCTGAAGAAACCTGATGCTCAGCCAGGAAGCGTGACTGGGCACTTTCAGGTGCCACTAGGAATCATTCCACCATCACGAGTGGGGAATTTTAACCCAATACCCTCCCTGGTTAGCAAGTTAACATCCCTCCGACTATATACTAGCATCAATATCATAAAATAGAAATGTGCAAGCCTTAAGCGTTGCCTTGTACCCTAAGGGATTTGGTTTCTAAATTATAGCTTTCATTTACACACTTGAGGTGATTTACAGTATATTAGTAACCTGAAGCTCCAATCCAAAGTTATTTGGATGTTCAGAGAAAACACTTCATGCTTTGGTATGTCTGCACTTGTAGCTACTTCAGCGCAGCAGTTTACATTGGTAGCATTCCGCTATAGGTGAAGATGTACATGTTTACTCATTTAACTGGACTGTGTGTTCATTTCTAAACATCTGCCTTTCCTCTACCAGATTATCATGGACGCAAAGACAGGGAGAGCAACTCTGGCACAAATTCAAATTCATTTATGAGCATGTGTGTGTCGTGAACTCGTTTCTTGGACGTCTTCGGCAACCAAACCGCTGAAAGAGTCCTGGAAAAAAAGAGCCCTTATATTTCACAGGATATTTTTTGTTTTATATTTTCCATTGATGCTGGCTCATGCGAAGGAGGCTTATCTGAGATGATATGCATGATGGATGTGGTGAAGATCTGCAAAAGAGACCTCCGTGTTCTCGCCAGCTCATCTTTCAGGAACGCTGGAGATGCCTGTGGTGAAAAGAACATTATGCAGAGCCTTCTTGAATAGATCAAGTTAAATTGATTCAGGAGCGTGCCGTTTATGCAAAGCCAACGCTGGTTTAAAAGGGGGCACGACCATTACGGTGGCATGGGTTGAAAATGCGCACAACCAAGACAATAACTAAGGCTACAGATTATAGACTGACCAAAATAATAGCTATACCTATAGAGTTAATTACGTCAAACCAAGGATCCCCAAACCTGACCCCAAAAATAACCACGAAAATGACATTATGAATTTCGTGCAACCCCAAATCTTGACCATGTAACATGTTCACATTTATACTTCAAGACTTTAACATTTCTTTATTTTATGATAACTCAGATTTATTGTCTGTACGTTATGTGTAATATAAGGGTCGAGAAACCACAGGGAAATTCCTTGCACTGTTTTAGTAGTCTGTTGTGTTGCTATAGGAAAAAAAAAATCATGTTGGGGAGGGTGTGATGGGAGGCAGAGGGGTCTGGTTTAAACTTGATGCATAATGTTAGATCCTTGTGCAGAAGCAGCAGTAATGCAATGGTTCACATACTTGTTGGGACATTTACCTACTAGGTGGCAAATCAGAGCCAAAACATCCCTGTCCTTCATGCTTCCACTTCAAACTATAAAACGTTAGCAATTTAACACACAACTTGTGTCTTAAAGGTACAGTGTGTAGCATTTTGGTGGATCCGTAGTAGCAGAAATTAAGTATATTATCAATGAATAACTTTTCATTCATTTATAATAATTAAAAGAATTAGCTATTTATATATACATTGTGAGCGAGTCCCCTTTCACGGAGGCTGCCATCTTGCAAAGCTATATTTCTACAATAGCCCAGAACCATACAGGCTTCAGTTGTTTGCAGTTTGAAACCTCAGGGCTAGATACCGCTCAATCTAAAACACTCTACCTTTAAACCAAAATTGTGGCCTTACATTAAAAAAAAACTGTACTGATCTAGTCTTTTAAAATCCAAAAGAATAGTACAAAAAAAACCTTTTAGTAGCTTAAAAGTAACATGAAAGATTTTAAAAATTCCAATACTTACCTTCATATCATGCCCTTTCCAACGAGACCATCCACGGGCCGCCAGCTCCTTGGAGGCGGGAGATACAGCCCTGGATACGCCGCCAGGAGGAAACCATATCCGGAAATTCTCCTTCTTGTCGAGCCCCTTCTAACTGGCCATCCCCGTGCCACAAGCACCTCTGGAGTTGGAGATTTTCCCAGGCCATGCTGTGGCCAACACCCACGGTTCCCGGCGCACCAGCCGAGCCCGGGAACCCACACTTAAGCACCCATCCCTTGGACTAAACCCTTCCACCCGTGACTGCTGAGCGACGCGGCCCCTGGAATAATCTATGTTCGCCTGGGCCCCTGGGATAACTGCTTGCCATTCTTTCCTTCCTCCTCTCTCTTCCCCTGGGATGACTGGGCAGGAAGGGGGGGGTTTGTAACTTTTTGCGTAATCCTGCTAACAAACAGAGGTAAATATTAGCACCAAAAACTAATCTGTAAGATTTCTAATATCAATTTCTAAAATAAAGGAATGACGTGAAAGACAGGATCATGAGTGCACTTGTGACCCAAAATGAAAAAAAAACAAACAAAAAAAAATGAACCAATATGGGGGTCAGGATCGTAACCAAAACAATAGCTAAGCCCATTGAGTCGTCTCATCAGCCCATCCTGAAAAAAAAAAAATACTGTAAATTTGATTCCATTAAAACTAATTTGAAAGGTTCTACTTTACTCATGGCCTCTTTTTAATAGATAGTTGTGGTTTATTTTCCTCTAGGAATTGGGCTAGTGCACCCATATGTCATCAAACTACTGTGCAGTGTTAAAAATGTAGAAATAAATGAAATTCTAAAAAAAACAAAAGAGGTTGTATTTTAAAAACCATTAAGGGGTCATAACAGCTCTGCTTGAGTCACCCGAGAGTCATCGGACGACATCCCTCACTTTAGTCCATGTTAGTTTTCTAAAGTAGCCCTTGAAAGATAAATGTTTCTGTTCGAATTTGTAAAAAAAAAACATCCTCCCACGATCCGCAAAACATAAGAAAAGCCTCTATTACACTGATAATTTATTATGTGGACTATGACACTCTGTTCACATCCACTGAAACCGTTTGGCAAATTATAAGTGAATTTCCATAAAGTTGGCAAAATAAAAAGCTTTTCCGTCATGTAGTGTTATGTTCAGCTCGACTCACACATTCATTCACTTAGCACAAAAAAAGCACATTGGTTATCTACTAGCTTGCTAACTGGCCAACAGAATAAAATATCTGTGTCATCTCTCTAAATCTCTAAATCAAGCACGTTTAAAATGTTTTATTCCTCCTGTTGCTTCTTCTACGCAAATTACTTGCTACACCAAATACCTAGCTTGCTAAGTACCTAGCAGAGGCGCCCGATGAAGTTTTGTTAGCTGTCATGTATAGATGGAGTGCTGGCCATCTTCTAAATTCCACTTTATTCAGACCACATCATCTGCAATAGAATTTATTGTTCTAGTTATGCAGGTGTTAATGCTAACTATCTGCTGGACTAATTAGCTAGCTGGCTAACTATCTACCTGAGAAATAAAAGTGCTTTCAGCTGTATGTATAGAATATTTCTATAGAATATTTGTATGAAATGTTGAGTTCTGAAATTCTTTAGTCGGATAAAAGTGTAGTTCGCTTTCACACCTGAAACTCAGTAATATTTGTTCTCGAACTTCGTTAGTTATATAGCTCTCAGACGGGCGGCACGGTGGCGCAGTGGTTAGCTCGTCCGCCTCACAGCAAAAAGGCCCGGGTTCAATTCCCAGGCTCTGCTCGGGGCGTTTCTATGTGGAGTTTGCATGTTCTCCCTGTGCTTGTGTGGGTTTCCTCTGGGTACTCCGGTTTCCTCCCACAATCCAAAAACATGCACAGTAGGCTGATTGGCTGTTCTAAATCGCCACTAGGTGTGAACGGTTGTGTGTGTGTTGCCCTGTGATGGTCTGGTGAGCTGTTCAGGGTGTACCCCGCCCTCACCCAGAGTCAGCGGAGATGGGCACCAGCCTCCTGCTACCCTAGTAGTAGGGTTACGTCTTTCAGCAAATGAGTGAGTGAGTGAATATGCCTTAGTTATTTAATCTAAATAGTGGGCGTGGACTAATTTTTCCACCAACAATCACATCCTAGTTTGGTGTAAAAGACAATCCTGGCAACCCTGAATGTAGTGTTTAATAATACAGGGAGTAAAAAGTAGATTTTTTTTTTTAATGTTGTATGGTAAAGGGATTCAAAAAGCCACAAGTACTGGCACCCCCTTCCTATTTACGTACTTTGAAGTTCTTGATCATCATGTTTGGGCTTGATTTTGGAAATCACCTGCTGCATTCTTATTGCTTGACACATTTAGAGCGGTGCTTGAAAGTTTGTGAACCCTTAAGGATTTTATACATTTCTGCATAAATACGACCTAAAACATCATCAGATTTTCACACAAGTCCTAAAAATAGATAAAGAGAACCCATTTAAATAAATGAGACAAAAATATTTTACTTGTTCATTAATTTATTGCGGAAAAGGATTCATGAAAACGATTTTAGGTCGTATATATGTAGAAACGTATAGTATTCTTAAGGGTTCAAAATTGTCCACTGCTTACACAGTATGTCTTGCAACAGTCGCCTCTTTATAAACGTTCCACAAGTCTGGGTTTTTTTTCCCAATCAGACTTATGGTTCAGAATATAATTACGCTGTGCTCCATTCCTAGCGATTAGCGTTTGCGTGCCTTCTGCAGCCATGAGCAGTAAATCTGCAGTAAAATAAAATAGAGCCAGTACAGATTTTTGTCCTTGAGGGAGGAACAGAACTAAAACAATCAGCTTTCAACCAACCAAGGACGGCCAGCAGTTTGTCAAAAACCTGTCGACAGGCTGCTCTTTAATGTTGACTTTTATTGCGTTCGCGTCTCCTGGTTTGACCTGATGTACGCCAGAGGGCAGATGAAAGTATTTTTTCATCCAGGGAACTAATTATTTATTTATTTTAAATGAAAAGCACACAAAATTCACTCGTTTTTTCCCCCGTTCAACCTTCCTACTATCCCGCCCCCCTCAATTACAAACATTCACGACCACCAGGAAAGTAATTTTACAGTCTTACAGACTTCAGTTTCCTGTTTTATTATACTTCAGTGTTTACATGAGCCATGTTTTAACAATATCTCCATTACACTGAAAATGAAATGTGAAATAAGTCATGCAGGCACGCCTGGTGAACATTAAGACCTTTAAAACTTTTATACCAAAAACACTTGCGGGAATGGAATGGAAAGGATTATAAGATCGCTGATCATTGATTCCCCTGCTCCCATCACCTTTGGATTTTTACTCAATATACATTGTATTGTTATGATTTATTATCTGTCCTAAATAATTAAGATAAGAATGTTTATCATATGGCAAATACAGTATCTGATTGGTCGACATTGGGACAATAAATTGCTTATGAATGGACCGGCAAGTTAGCCATTAGCTAGCGCACTGTACGCTATGACCTTTAGCAGCTCCCAGAGAAGATTCAGTGCTTTCTTAAAAAGAAAATGTATATAAGAAATATCCTAAGTGATAAAGAGTTATCGCTGTTCACCAGAGGAAGGGAAACAAGCCGATTGGCTACCAAAGCTCTCACTGACACTGATGAAGACGCCTTATTCAGAAGCAGGCAAGTTACTT
This sequence comes from Tandanus tandanus, assembly GCA_039654325.1. Taxonomy (NCBI): domain Eukaryota; kingdom Metazoa; phylum Chordata; class Actinopteri; order Siluriformes; family Plotosidae; genus Tandanus; species Tandanus tandanus. Next base: position 2,426,192 of record JBCNYH010000025.1, read on the forward strand.
AAAATGTGAGCAAATTAAAAAGTCCGCCATTGTAAAATTCCATATATGTGTATGAACTACTTATTAACCTTGTTTGCTCGGTCTGTACAGAGAAGTCCCAACCCCTTAGTCATTTTGCATTGCCTTCGGTCTGTACTAAAGACCTAGGGCTGGGATTTCTCTGTACAGACCTCGCGCTCTTTCAGTAAATAATTTGCAGCTTGCATCGAGGTTAGATGTTAAACTGTGCTGGTATATAAAAATAATCAATGACAGGATGATGCATGGTGACCCTACGTTATTTAGTACTAATCTTACCTCATGGCTGGTTTTTAATGAATTACGACTTTATGTTCCGAAGTGCTTTGTTCCATATTATGCCACAGTAATTCATCACAGAGTGGCTCTCTTCCTGTCAAACGCATTTTAAAGGGAAATAACATGTTTACACACACAATTTATTAAATCGGCATTGTTTTATGATCGAACGCATGGACAAAAAATGTTCCGCTATGAAGCTGTCTTTTAACAGGTTGGGCATGGACTTAGTTTTTAAATCCCAGAGCTTCCCTGCATGATATTCTTGGCACGTGTTTCCTGAAGCCTGCCAGCGTTCGCATGCCTCCAGTAAATCAGCTGTAAAATCGAGAGCGCTGTACCAGATTTCATCCCCTATGTGTTCTGTGACCAACAGACCCGAGACCAAGCTGGAGATCCCTTTGCTGAGGCTCGAGGGCTAGTAGCAAACAAGTCAGAGCACAGGCGAGTAAAATGGCTAATAAATGGTGCAGAAATAAATACATTCGTTCGCAAGAGATAACTGGTGAAATTTAATTTGTGCAATAAAAAAAAAAAAAATACATAAAAAAAATTGGGCTGAAGCTCAAGATCTGTAATTTAATAGAACTGGAAAAGCGTGGAAATGGTCGGAGCTACAGGTTTTTGCAGACAGTAATAATAACACAACCTGCTGGAATGCATTGATGGATTTGAGCAAAATTGAGCACAGGAGACCACCGTGACTACAAAACGGAATGAGGGGAAGGCCAGATTGAAACCATCCAGTCTGACTTTTCTTTCTGTGGTGGGGGGATGCTCTGGGAACTGGAAGATGTCCTGATGGACTGACAGCTCTAGCTTTTAGAGCAGGCAAGATACCTGAGACACAAAAAAGGCAGCAAAAACAACATAAAAAGCAAAGAGAACCAGAAGAGACTTTAAAACGGATGAGCAGATGAAAAGCCAGGCCTTACCTCGTTCCTTTATATGAGCTGTGCTCCATATAATGCTTCTATGTGACCCAGGAATTTCTCACCATGATCTAGGGAATCCAAGAAGGGCCACACTGGGAGAGTTTCAGCCTTTCAGCCGTTGTTTTGTTTCTCATCTGGTTTGGAACAAGAAGTCTGAGATTTCAGACCTTATTGTCTACACGGCTTTCCATTGCGTAACACACATGCAATCATTCCTCAGCTACTCGGAAGCCCAAAAAGGTCTACAGCAACCTGTAGAATTCTACGTCTAGGTCTGGGGTATTACCAGTGGAACGATGCACAAATGGGATCTGGAAGGTACATTATCACAGGACTTCCACTGAGCCACTGGTAATGTGTGATGTAATCTCAAATTTATGACTGGACAGGAATGGGAGATATATGTGTGTGTGTGTGTGTGTGTGTGTGTGTGTGTGTGTGTGTGTGTGTGTGTGTACTGAATCGCTTTAGTTTTGATGCATGGGTCAATATAGGAGCCTGGTGCATATGAAAAATATGATAGAATACCCACCAAGGATAACTTCATCTTCTTTCTATGACTACATCCCCAGACCATCTGAAACAAAACAAATTCAGAACAATACCCTGCTGTTTCGGTGTTGAAATGAACCCCTTTTGAAAGCTCTTTGGATTTCCCAGCACTGTTGTAACAAGGCCTTTTGCCTTTCATTTGTCTGTCACCATTTAGTAAGCTGAAATATCCTGTGGAGATTAAACCTGGTTGGTAAAAATGAGCTTCCTTAACGACTTTTGGAAATGGAATACTTACCCGCCACTTCACATTGCACTGTTCAGACAGGTCATTGGTTTACGGTGCCAAATGATTGCAAGTGCTCAGTTTAGTCATACAAACACCAGCTAAAGACAAAAATTATCTATATTTTATTTTATTTTACTTAATTTTGTTTAGTTTAGGATGATTCTGGCAAATGTCATGGTGTTTTTAGGAATGCAGCTTGTTTGGAATAAGTGTGTATATTACTATAAGTGTGTTTGATTGGAACTTTTGGGTGTGTTTTCTTTTGCTAGATAAGAACACACTTAGTAAGATTATCACACCCGGGTGTGCACCAAACATCCGCTCCACGAGTACCCACCAGTCAAACTCCTGATAAAAGTGATATAACTATAGGAGGTGAACTCAACATGTCATGTGATTACTGTTGTTTTTATTATTTTGTACGTTCAAGCTGCTAAACTCACATCTACACCAACATTATTATAGATTTGAAATTTTTATTACTTAAAATTTTTATTTTGGGTTTGGGTTCAGTTACTTTCACCAAAGTTTATGTTTCCTTGGTATTGCCTTTTCGTTAGCAATTTTATGCAAAAAGTTATGAACGGATTTAAATGTATTTTTTTTATTCGCAGTCTTGGTGAAAAATTTTGGACCTGTGCAAAATTTGGTGTGAAATTCGAATTTTTCACACCCACCAAAATGATAATCGAAGATCTTCAACGATAATCGAAGAGACCGCTAACTTCGAACATAATGAGGTTATTTTCGTGTGAAACCAAATGAAAACAAGGTTTACTTTTCGTTTTATGTTTTTTTCTTTACTGTAGATTGCTGCCACCTTCGGGAATAAATGTGTCACTGTTTCCTCTTCATCTTCAAAGTACGAGTAGTTTAGTAACCATGATGCAAACCAAGAGGGAAAACAACTGATTTTATCTCTAGGCTTATTTTTCATTTTAGTCTGTTTTAGTTTTTATTTACTTTTCTTTTTTTAACTGTTGTTCTTATTTTTAATTCAGTTAAAGGAATAATGTTTCACTGCTTGTTTAAGTTTTTGGTCATTTTACTAACCCTGGTCAACACCATTAAACAAACAAATAAAAAAATGTATGATGATAATAAATGCTGGACCTGAAACAGATAGTGTTCAATTTGTTTATTT
>JBCNYH010000025.1:2431836-2449565 GCA_039654325.1 Tandanus tandanus
ATAGTTAAATCATTAAATTTATTCAGGCAACATGGATCACATTCATTCATTCATTCATTCATTTTCTAAGCCGCTTACTCCTAATTAGGATCACAGGGAGGCTGGCGCCTATTTCAGACCAGAGGGTGGGGTACACCCTGGATAACTCACCAGGCCATCACAGGGCCAACACACATACAACCATTCACACACACACACACACACACACACACACACACACACACAGACACAGACACACATATTCACACCTAGGGGCGATTTGGAACAGCCAATTAGCCTACTTTGCATGTTTTTGGACTGTGGGAGGAAACTGGTGTACCCAGAGGAAACCCACACAAGCACAGGGAGAACTTGCAAACTCCACACAGAAACGCCTGAGCCCGGGAATCGAACCCAGGACCTTTTACTGTGAGGCGGACGTGCTAACCACTACACAACCGTGCCGCCCTTATTCAGGACTGCGTCTCTGTCAGGTGAAGATCTCAACACTCACTTATTTAAAAAAAAAAAAGTTCTCCTTACCTTTTTTATCACCATTTTTCTGACCAATGAACGAATTCAGACATTTTTAGCTCTACTCAGCAATCAGCTAGTTTTTATAATTTTCAAAACTTTCTGTTTTGTTTCTTAATTGCACAAAGTGTGAAAAGAAACCAAACCACACCAGTGGGGCAGAACCATCCGAAGGTGTCAAAAGATCAATTTGATTTAGTTTCCATAAAACATACATAATAAATAAATAAAGAAATTTACACTATATGGTAAAAAATGCACATCATATGTGTATGGGCTTTTGCACTTCCAATTTTGGGGAGCAAGCACATATACTGTGTATAGGTGTGAAGATCAGATGTCCACATACTTTTGGCCATATTGGTTATATATAGTGTAAGAATGAATGTATCCTTAAGAATAAAGGGCTTGATTTGCCCACTTTGGTGGATTTATAGATATCTTATTGATTCAGTTAGTGATAAAGTCACTGGGTCAGAGATTTCCAATCAACCGCCAGTTACTTGTTTTCAAACCTTTAGCACACAGCATTTCACACAAATGTGAAAATAGCACTAGAGGGTCTTTTGGGATTCTTAAACATGCAGACCATATTCCATGGCGTTCCCTGTTTATATGGGAGCAGCGCGGAAGCTGTTATTCCTTCAGAAAAGTGACTGAAGCTGCTAGAATAGACATGATAGGCTCTCCATCATAGAAGGTACAAGTCGTTGTTCTCGCCTGAACCTTTTTGCTTGAAAGAAGAACCTCGAACCGTGGTCCATTCAAGGCGATTCCTTGAGAGAAAGGGTTCAAAATGTGTAGGTCAGTGCAAAGTGTTCGTCTGTACTCTCTCATCCTATGTGTGTTCCTGCTGCCAGATGTGATACTGGTCCCAGATACAGACACAGTCCTGCCGCTGTGGCTCCATTTGCCGTTTGAATCCTCCTGATGCTTTAGTGCACTCAGGGTTTACACCCAAGTTTCATCCTTGGATACATAAGAGCTGCTGCTGAAATCATAAAGACTCTCCTTTTTGCTCACGAGTCATATTCACCGTATACTCATCCTGACCATTCTCGTAATCCATTAGGTCGAGCTTTACTCTTCACACCTGAACAGTGGAAGATTTATAATCTCACCACCTGGTGACACCCAGAAGAGGAAGAGGACGGGCTCCCTTCGCAGGCTGGTTCCTCTTCTCAAGTGCAAATCTACAAAATAGGAACCCGTATCAGCGCTGGCTGTCTTCTGTTCTTCTCCGAGGTGAGACGGGACCATTTGTGCCATTCGCTCTGATCCCCTGCTGCTTAATGGCCTGACCGAGTACTTTTATTACCACTTGCTCTGCTTTATTGGAGTGGTGATTGGTCTCTAATGGAAACAGTATCCGCCCTCTCAGGCTTGATTTATTGTCACTGGACCTGGGTATAACTTTTTTTGTGGACTGTCGAGGTGGGGGTTGAAGGGGGATTAGGGTAGTGGGGGAGTAACTGTATGGACAGAATCATCACTTTTTCAGTCAGAATCTCGGCTTGAGTCTTGCACGTTAAAAGCATTCCATCCACAAGAGCATTATTAAGGTCAGGCACTGATGTCAGGCGGGGACACCTGGTATTCTAGTTCATCCCAAACGTGTTCAGTGGGGTTGAGGTCAGTGCTGTGTGCAAGCGACTCACGGTCTCCCACTCCAACCTTGGCGAGGCTTGTCTTCATGGAGCTCATTGTGTATGCAGGGGGGACGGTCATGCTAGAACAGGTTCGAGCCTTTTAGTTCTTGTGAAGGGAAATCGTAACCCAGCAGCAGATGTTCTGTTCAATTGTGTGCTTTAAACTTTGGGTAGAAGCTACATATGGGTCTGATGGTCAAGTGTATATTTTCTTTAATACTGTATATGTTTATATTTGCCACCCTCACACACTGCTGAATCCTCTATTAGGTCCCTGTCACATATTAACGATTTGTAGAACTTATGCCGACGTATGATAAATTTCTATAAAACGCTGGCGTACGCTGAACTTTTCATATCCAGTCTTGAAGGTATACATAACTTATTAGTAACTTATCCAGAACCTATTGAAAACTTTTAGCTAACTTATAGCAAACTTATCTCCAACGTATATTGATGCATGTTGATCTATCTGACATGTTCCGGGCGACCACAGAACTTTTGATTTACAGCTAGCGTATGTAGTATGGGTGTATTGGCAGAGTTTAGGGGAATTGGGATATAAAATGGGGTTCAAACGAGGAACCGGTCAGTACTCCTCAAGGCTCCATCATTGAACATACGTAGGTTATACGTAGGTTCAAAGTACCTTAGACATTATATTTAACTTATGAGTAACTTACAGATAACGTATGAACGATCACATAACTTACCTACAACTTATGGCCAGCGTATGTGGAACGCACCTCTCCGTACTACGACTTATACCAGCATGCTGTTAACTTACACAAAACTTACCCATAATTAATTCGACGTACACCAGCGTATTTGCCAAATTTCTCATACATCGCAAAACGCTGGTTAAATTGTCAATGTGTGACGGGCTTTAGGATCTCAGGTGACACTGGACAAAGGCATGGTACACCCTGAACAGCTCTCAAGACCATCACAGGGCCAACTCATACAATCATTCACACTCCCACCTAGGGGAAATCTGGACCAGCCAACTGGCTGGAATAGGAATGGAGGAACATGGAAACTCCAAACAGAAATGACCAGAGGGAGTGGAGTAACTGTTATATTTTATCCTACATCTAAAAATAAAAAATCCTCACATGAAATACTTTAATTCTACATTTTGTTGCAAACCAGTCATCACAGTGCTAGGTGGCTAACACAGGGCTAGCTGGTAAGCTAAAGGCCTGTTCTTTAGCAGTCCAATATAGTTGTGTTTGGTGGAGAAAAAAAGTCTTCTTAAAAATAAACAGGAAATACATTCTTATTATTAACTACTTTAACTTTACTTTATTTGTTTTTTTATTTTTGCTATACTGTATTAATCCTGCATGGGAAATTTGGCTTCTGCATCTAACCCATCCAAAGTGAGCACACACACACACACACACACACACACACACACACACACACACGTACACAGTGAGCACACACACACCCGGAGCAGTGGGCTGCCACACAGTGCGGCGCCAGGTGAGCAGTTGCGGGTTAGATGCCTAGCTCAAGGACACTTAAGCCATAAATGTGGAGGAAGAGAAGGTGCTGCTCACTTCCCCTGCCACCACACATTTTTCCTGCTGGTTTGGGGATTGAACCAGCAACCTTTAGGTCCAAAACCCACTTCTCTAACCATTATAGGCCATGGCTGCCCCCCATAATGACCCCGTGTTGGACCATAATGCGCCATATGGTTGGTCCGATGAATTATCCAAGCCAATCATTTGGATTTGGACCTGTAACAGTTTTACATGTTTACCATAATAAAATTTTGGTTGTGACTCCTTTTTAGTAGGTTGAATTTCACCTCCTTGTTGGCCCATCTCCATTTTCTTCATCTCCGTTTCTCATTTTCTGCCTCCATTCGGCGAGTTTCGGCCTCTGCCTCTATTTGGCACTTTTCGTTTATGCCTCCATTTGGCGGATCTCTAATTCTTTGAGCTGAAGCTCTATCTCCACCCTTAACTGCTGCTGAAGTGTCTTTGGAATGATCAGAGTCTCCAATTTATCTTCTCCGTTAACTTTTTTATCTAAGGTGCCATGGGGGTCATTGCAGTTTTGTACTGATCTCCCAGGCAGCAAACCTCTTTCATGTAAAAACGTATTGTATTGCCTTCTTAACGTCATCTTTCCTCGTTGACTTCTTCATGTCAATGCCTAGGGTTGTAGCGATCTTCTTTAGCTTTTCCGTCTTAAAACGATCCAGAACCTTTAGGGAGGGATTTGTTAAAAAGTCTGTTAGCTCAGACATTGTGCTACAATCAGTGGCTCAATACAAACAAAATTGTTCTATCCCGGACGAGCCCCCAATTTGTGACGCATTTGTAACACCGTATCCCGTTGTAATGCAAATGTACCCATGTAACACACTTCAACTATTTATCATTTTCCATTTGCGTGTTGCTGAGCCTGAAGTTGAGCAGAGAATTGTTTCTGGCGACCGAGAGATTGATTTCTCACACAACAGTCATCGCCGCAATGCATTACCATGTAATGCCGGCTGTAGCCTAATAGCTGTATTGCAAAACTTCAGAAATGTCCAGACATGTCCTGGCTGATCTGCTATATTTGGGGTAAAGGGAACATTGGCATAAATGTTCCTTCAGTATAGTGAGTTCTGCTTTGTTTGGAACACTATTTATCTGAATCGGGACAGGACACACTTCTTGCTTGCTGGCTGATCTTTCTTTGAAGTTCTATTTCCATTTTCATCAGTATCTGTTGATCATTTGTGAAGATGTGTTGTCTCTGAAAGAAATGTAAACACCCAGAGGTAAAAGAGTCCAAAGCCTCATGCTCCCCTAAGAAAAAAAAAAGAATACACTGAGGAAAAAGTATCTAGCTTGGGAGTGCACAATGTCAGAGAAGCTTCGATATATTCAAAAGACACGGGAAGGCATGTTTTCAGTCATTGCAGGAATTTGACTTTGGACCACCATCAAAGCTCCTGACCAATAGAAGTAAATCCAACCCGATGAGAAGGCCCACCCAGTAATGAGTGAATTAAAGTGGATTTTTAAAAAAAAACTGTTGTTTTCTTTACTTTTCAGCAGAATGTTCGGGATGTCAGCACCCCAAAGACTTGCCAAAGAAAAAATTGAGCTTTTCTTAAGAGATCATACACACTGCGCATACATTCACTTCTTTAAATCGCGTTTGAAGACAGCCATATGTTCGACTGTCCTTGATGAAGATGTGATCGAGTTGGACGGGGCCAAGTATGTGTCTGGAGCTGGAAACAATTCAGGTTATATCGTGACAACCCGTGTAATTTGAAAAGGATTAGCAAAGACTTCAGTGTGAGAGGGTAATGAATTTATTGTCCAAAAGGCTACAACTAATTTTGTTAAATGATACGTCTCAAAAATTATACAGTCATTCTTTACTCAGGGCATTTTCACAGCTGGCCCTAATACTTGAGTCAGATTCTGGGATTGTTTGGGGTGAAGCTCATTATTGCTCGTTTACTTCAACATAGAAGAATTCGGTGCAGCGCGGTAGGTGCCAGGTCAATCATTTTGTAATATAATTTGGTTCATTCAGTAATGGTGAACTTTGGGATGCATGGGATGCCATTTTGTCACCTGCAAATGAAGTGCTGTTCTCCAGATTTTTAACCATGCACGTCATCAAACAATGTATTTTTGTTTGCAACATTCTCAGCACAAGCACTCACACCACGAAGGTGACGCCCCTTTCACAAACAACCTGCGATTTTTTTTTCTCTTGTTCAAATTGAGCAGAGCTCAGACAGAAGACTGGTGTAGGTTTGGGTGAGATGGGTTTGAAAGCCGCGTTCACATATAAAATATGTGTTGTATATCTATTGTTGTGGGGCGGCACGGTGGTGCAGTGGTTAGTACATCTGTCTCACAGCTAGAAGACCTGGGTTCGATTCCCGGGCTCGGGTGATTCTGTGTGGAGGTTGCATGTTCTTTCCATGCTTGTGTGGGTTTAACCTGAGTACTCCGGTTTCCTCTCACAGTCCAAAAACATACACAGTAGGCTAATTGGCTGTTCCAAATCACCCCAAGGTGTGAGAGTGAGTGTGAATGGTTGTGTGTGTGTTGGCCCTGCGATGGCCTGGCGCCCATCTGAGCTGGATCTGGGCGAGGGCGGGGTACACCCTGAACAGCTCGCCAGGCTAATGCAGGGCAACATAAACACAACCATTCACACTCACACCTAGGAGCAACTTGGAACATCCAATCAGCCTACTGTGCAAGTTTTTTTTTGGACTGTGGGAGTTGTATAAATGTTGTGCAATGTATGTGACAGGGTCTTAAGCTGATCTGTCTTATCAAAAAGGAGTTTATCTTTGCTCCTGACATTGTAACCCTTCCTGAACCATCACAAAAGTAGAAATAGGAAATAATGCGACAAGTTGAACCCGTCATTCCATGTCCCAAGTGCCAGTCAGTACCCAAGTATAGGTCTGACAGAACCCATGCCTTTGGCTGCCACCTAGCTCACAACGCACCAGACCCCTATAGCCCCTCCGACAGGTGGTGGGTCCATAAGAGGGCGGACCCATGTCTCCTCTTTGGGCTGTGCCCGGCCAGGCTCCATGGGCAGAAGCCCGATCACCAGGCACTCTCGCCTTTGAGCCCCTCCCCCAGACCTGGCTCCAGGGGGGGACCCCGGTAACCCACATCCGGGCAAGGGAAACTGAATTCCTGGTCTTTTTCTTTCCACAGGAGTCTTCTGAACCGCACTTAATCTGAACCATCACCTATGACCTGTTTGCTTTGGGTGACCCTACCAGGGGCATAATGCCCCCAACAACATAGCTACTAGGATCATTAGGACATGTAAAACTCCACCATGATAAGGTGGCGATTCAAGGAGGATGATGAGGATAAAGTTGAACCAGTCACATTACTTTGGGTCATGTGATCCCAGACCAGGGATCATTTTTCTGGACTGCTCGTGGTTGAAAACAGTTTGCATCAACGTCATCATCATCATCATCATCATCATCTTCTTCCACTTGGTCTGGGGTTGGGTCACGGGGGCAGCATCCTTAGCAGTGAGGTCAGAAGTCCCTCTCCCAAGCCACTTGATGAGCAGAATTATTGCAAGGACTGTTTACCTTGCCCGGAAAACAGTTCATGCACTCTGGAAAAGATGCATGTGTCAAAAATTATCTAATATGATATGGATCCAAAATTTTTGGCTTCAAGCAACAGTAAAGACAAACAGAGTTGTTGACAGACAACAGTGCTCAAATCATCATTGCTTGGTGTTTCCAGCGTAATGATGTACTCCGTCTGCTTCTCATCAATTTCATCTATTTTCTGATACATAGACTCCACAGTGTCTCGGTGACACTATTCACATCATCTCTGAAGTGTTTGAAACTTTGATTTCAATTGGAGACAACTTAAGAACATGCAGATGTCTACACAAAGCAGTAACTGGAGCCCAGGAACAAACCACAGACCCAACAAGACCCTGAGGCACCAACACCCTAACTCATTTAAAAATAGACATGACAAAAGTAGCTTTAAAGGCCTCTGAAAATACACTTGAGAGGAAACAGACTCAAACGGGTACCCAACCTCTTCTGGGTAAAAACATAACAATTGCAGAAACTTCCAGAAGGTAAAGCATGTAACAGGCTACTGTGCACTGGGGAATGTGTTAAAATGTCAAGCAGCTCCAGATGATGTTGGTTTTAAATCGTGATGGAAGGGAGAAAAGATCCGAATGACAGACGTTGTTGGGACAACGATGAAAGGATTACCATCACAAAGACAAAAAGTGTTCTGTCCTTATTACATTGATCAATTATCTTCTGTAGCCCAGCAGTAGACTGGCGACCTCTTCAGGGTGTATCCTGCCTCTCACCCGAGGTCAGCTGGGATTGGCTCTACCTTTCCTAACAGGATAATTGGCATTGATGATTAACGAATGAATGAATTTTCTTCAGTTAGCAAATAGGAACCCCCAGGATCCAACTCCATGATTGGACACAGTCAACTCCCCGTCACAGTTTTGCAGAGAACGCATAATATTTTACCTTGTCAACAAAGTAGAATTGACCCAAAGTGACAGGTCCAAGCTTTGTTCATTTTGGGATGTCCCATGTAATGGGATAGACCACTTAGTGATGCAGCAGCCAGACTCTGTGTCCACAATGATGATGTCACAGAGAAGGGATACCAGTGATGACACCCTTAACTACTGATTGACCTACATGACCTGTGATGCTACACACTCTGTGATGCTACCGCCCTGTGACATCCCACCCTCAGCACTTTACACATTGCTTCGAGTTTATTGTTTATAATCACAGTCTTGGCCTCCATGCACTTAAACCTATACCTATAAGTTGGCCCAAGCCACAAGAGTCATGGGTATCAGCTGTTGCCCAGTGTGGGGTCTATCATGCTTACACCCAAAAAGTATCCTACCTAGTGAATTATGGTTTCTAAATTCAGTCTTTTCTCCATTTTTCCAATAATAAAGGTAGTTGATCCTACTGTGTACATATCCTAAATAGACAAAGCACCCCAGGACCCTTCTACTAGACGTATAGGAGACATAGTTACATAGAACCAAGTTGAATCCAGCGTCTTTGGCCTTAAATTATAGGGCAAAAGCTAGGTTCCCTGCTGTGCACTGTCCCATAATGCAACACAGCTTTTTGCAGGCCACAACACCACCTGCAAGATTTGATCAGCCTTCAAAGGCTGAATCGACACGGGTGATCTGGGCTCCGGCTGGACCTTCGATTAGCATGTAAAACTGTTGGCAGCAATACAAGGATAACATACAAGAGGCCTAATGTTCAGTCAATATCCAAAAGGTCAAATATTTTAGAAACACACAAAAGGTCTGGGTAAACTCGGGAATGAAATCGTCCTGGAAGTTTAAAAAGAAAAACCACAACGCATGCTTTAAATACATGGTACCCAAACCACATGAGGAGGTTGGATCATAAAAACAACTATGATTTTTCAAATTATACTTTATTTCTGGTTTTGAAGAATGAAAACATTGTTATGTTATGATAGTTATGATAATTTTCAAAATAATATCATAATATATCTTATAATATGAGATAATATTGTTAATTGATATAAATATAAAAACATGTAACACTGGCGTATCATTCATTGTATTATTTTATATTAAAAGCAGTTCTCAAAGCACTGTTTACTGGTCAGTCCAGGTCTCTATCCTTGCTTCTGGTAATTTGTGGGTGCTAAGATATGACCACCCATAGATATGGCACATATTTGTTTTAATAACTGAACACTAACTTTGTGAAACATATCACAAACAAATCAAACCAAATCTGCCTTGGCCAGGGCGGTGATAATGGAACTTTTGTCTGGTGTTGTATATATATATATATAATAAGATAAAAATAGACCACAGGGGTCAAGATGCTCCCGCTGAAAGGACCATTTCATAATATGCCAATATAGAACAAACATAGCAAGTTTGAAAGCCCCAGCTTCAGCATGCGGCAAGTAAATGTCTGGAAACCTGATATACACTTTTGCCTCTGTGACCTTGACAAGTAGGTCAAGGTCACTCACACACAAACTCATTCTAGCACTCATAGTAGTGAGCCAGCAAACCAAGTTTGAAAGCCCCAGCTTCAGCACGTGGCAAGTAAATGTCCGGAAACCTAAAATTGTATAGCTTTGCCTCTGTGACCTTGAAAAGTAGGTCAAGGTCTCTCACACACAAACTCATCCTAGCACTTATAGTAGTGAGCCAGCAAGTTTGAAAGGCCCAGCTTCAACACGTGGCAAGTAAAAGTCCGGAAACTAAAGTGTGATGGACAGATGGATAGTCGCACGGACAGACAAACGGACGGACGGGACCCTTTCCTATAGCTCCCGAAGGGCGGGAGCTAACTACCTGAAGATAACAATCAAATCAAATTTCCCCTCACACATGCTATGGGGTTGCATGTCAGGGAAAGGACCAGGGGAAATGGCAATCAGTACTTTAACACTTATTCCATTGATAGAAAATGGGTTTGGTAATGTTGAAGTGTTAAAATTTCACCAAAAAAGGCAAATCAACCCAATGACATGGCCAGCAAACTGGTGGAAGTGAAAGAATTGCCCCATGGCATCAACTGCTGTTCAAGACAGTTGGAGCCAGGTGGGTGGAGAATATTGTTTAATATTAGTGAATAAGTCCATACCTCAAAGAATTCAACCTACCATAAAAGCCAGAGGAGGAGCAACAAAGCGCTAATCATCATTTTTGTTGTTGTTTTTTACTGTTGTTTACTGATTATTCCATAATCTTTTTTGTTCAACACAGAATGGTTCCATGATTATTTTCCTCTACTTGCACTGGTTCAAATGAGTTAAAAGCCTTTGATAATTTCACTAAACATCTTGAGTAATATGATCCAGAGTGTATCTAATGCTTCCTGCTTAGCAGGCCTCAATTAATTAACATGCACTCTAAATATTATGATATAGTGCTGTGTATATAATTGATTGCACATATACAGTATATAGATGTGTGTAAGAAACTGAGGATAAAGCACTTCAACAGTAGCTTTACGGATGGGCGTGGAAAAGAAACAATAGGAAGCAGATGTGAGGAATCTAGGGCACTGGAGAAAATACAGAGCACTTTTCGGAACAGTGGCTGGCGCATGGCCAGCGGCATGCTGGGATATGCATGAAGTTGGACCAGACCAGTGTTCCAAAGCCTGCACAAAAGGAAAGGGTTTGAGAAACTCCAGTTACTTTATATTCGATAAGGATTCCCATGAATAAAAAACAAGCCTAGTTATGGTTAAATAAAGGTCTTTGCAGTAAATTCCATATATACAGTATGTATTTATATAAAAGCGCAGAATATATAAATACAGCAAATACTAGTGGTGAATGCAGTGTTTTAGTGCATTTTGTAAAATAAATGTTGAGTTGACCCCTAACATGATTGCTCATGAAACAAAGAGCCGTTCAAGAAAAAGAACAGAATCTATTGCCTGTAAAGTGGTTTCTCAACCTGATACTGGGGACGCACTGACCTGCACAGGTTCAAGGTTTACCAGATCAGCAGCCAATTATTAAACCAGCTAAGACCTGTGTCTGGTGTGTCAGACTAAATCTTGAAACAGTACAGGACGGTGGATACTAAGGATTTCTGATCTTAATCAGACTCCTAAATCTAAGGGTTTTCTGAAGACTGGGACCATTTTCACATCTTAGGTCGGGTTCACCTTGCTGCTTTGTGACTACGGAGGACCACAAGCTGTGTCTCTTTATAACCAAGATTTACAACTGGGAGAGTTTTACAAACGGATAAGAACTGGAATGCATTTGTATTCGTCTTCCTTTCTGAAAAAGTTGCCACATGCTCGGCTTAGATTCAGATTCTTTAAGTGTCTCTGGGTAACAATCCTCAGACTGAACAATAATCTCTTTGTTAAACTTATCTAGTGAGGAATACAGATTGTTATTACATAAACTGCGTGGACACAGCAGGAACTCTTACCACCTCACAAATCAGGGGTCCCTAGTTGACTCTTGAGCTGTGCCGGGTTTGCATGTTGTCCTCGTGTCCATGTGGGTTTCCTTTCACCTGCCTATTGAATACATAATATAGATATTTAGGTGCCGACAAAAAGCGGAGCTCCGAAACATTCGTATTTATTTTCAGTAAAGAAACAGCCGTAATATAACTTACTGTCTTTTCACTGATATTCAAAAACATAGCTTTCATCAAGAAGAAAAACTATTGACAAAACAACAACATTTTCTGTAAAGTGCGCACGAGTGTTACGACTCTGGGCATGCTCAGAGCCATGTTGCCTTTCTGATTGGCTGTTCCAGCCTGGTAGTGACGCGAACTCGTTGGATTGGCTGGGCTACATTACTGACCCTGTGCATCACATTATAACATTGTTTCACATTATAACAACATAAAACATTATCTTACACCAAGAAAGGTTAGTTTCATGTTATAACCAGATATTTACATGTTTTTGCATGATACTCGCTCACTCATTTGCCAAACCGCTACTAGGGTTGCTGGGATGATTGGCTACTAGGGTTGCTAGAGCCTATCTCAGCCAACACTGGGCAAGGGCTGGGTACGCTCTGAACAGCTTGCCAGACCATTGCAGGGCCAACACACACACAACCATTTACGCTCACACCAAGGGGCAAACAGCCAATTAGCCTCATGTGCATGTCTTTGGACTGTGGGAGAAAACTGGAGTAGCCACAGGAAAGCCATGCAAGCTCGGAGAGAACATCTCCAAATAGAAACGCCTTCGCCGAGTCCAGAACTCAAACCCAGGGTCATCTTGCTGTATTTACGAGATGCATTATACATTATTCTTACAAGATATAGTCATAATGTGATAGTGATCTTCTTCTTTTTTCTGGCGTGGCAGCAGTACGCTTCTGTAATGTACAACTCGTAAGAACATGTAAAAGTTTGTATATGATAAAATCTGAAGTGGTTTTCGCCGTGATCAGTACAGCAGAGTTTTGCTCTCTGGAAAAAAGGATGCGAGAGACACAATAGAAAGTGATGTGTTTAGTGGTCTGTTTAGAACTGAGAATTTTGCTATCATGACAACATGACGTCACACTTTATGACTCTATTGCATCTAGGAGTGTGTGTGTGTGTGTGTGTGTGTGTGTGTGTGTGTGTGGGTGTGTGTGTGTGTATTCCCAGTATTCCCATTATAGTCACCAGATTCTGCCTATCTTAGCCTTATTAATTTTGCAGACACCGCTATCCAATGCTAGCACCATTCTGTGTAGAAAACTAAATCTTTGGGGTTTAAGGATCTTCCAGTGGCTTTTTCACAATCGTATGATTTCAACAAGTCCACTTCCACCAATATTCTTGCAGTAATGACAGCAAATATGCTAAATTTTCAATAGAAAGTGCGATGATGTAAGGCACTGCTATCACCATTAGCTTGTTAAATTGGGCTACTTAAGAGCAGCCTCGAGCTAAACCCAAAGTCTATTGCCAGTTCTTAGCTCACTTTCAGCTCAACCACAACTTGGTAAACCAAATCACTCTGCAGGAGGCCTGGACCAGTGCTTCATGTACGCTAACTCAGGAAGCTCATTAAAAAGAATGGTGCTTACTAAGTGAGACTGTGGTTCTGTGTAAGTGGCAAGCCGAAAATGTTCCCCCTAAGTTGTTGACAATAGGTCTCTAAAGGTCTTTACACCATCTGATCTACTACATTAAAATATACAGAGTCGGTCAGCCATTTTGTTTCAGGAGATGTGTTTAAAAAAAACCCAGCATGAGCCTCGTAATGTTTATTAGCTGCTTAATATCCTGTTCAGATTGTACCTCAATGTTTTGCTTCCTCCTGTGGGATTACGGAGCGTCGCCATGTCTTCCCTGTGACCACACTGAAAAGCTAAATTCAGTAGCTAACATTTATCTAACTAACCCATGGTGGTGAAGATGTGGTTGAAGCACAAACAGAAGATGGAGCTGTGGTTTGTGTTGTTTTGACTCTGGCTATGGCTATGTACTTTTAAATGAGAGATGCAAAGATATTTCATTGTGGTTGCAAAGATGTAACTCGCCATTGTTCCATAATTTTACAGTATGACAGGGCGACACGGTGGCGTAGTGATTAGCACTTCCGCCTCGCAACAAGAAGGTCCTAAGTTTAAGTCATGTCCCAGAAAGGGTGTTTCTGTGTGGAATTAGCATGTTCTCCCCGTGCTTGTTTGGGTTTCCTCCAGGTACTCCGGTTTCCTCCAACAGCCCACAGACATGTTCATGAGGCTGATTGGCTGTTCCAAATTTCCCCCAGGTGTGAGTGTGAGTGTAAATGGGTGTGCGTGTTGGCCCTGTGGTGGACTGGCAAGTTGACCAGGGTGTACCCCACCTTCACCCAGGCTTGGCTGAGATAGGTTCCAGCCTCCATACTAGGATTAAGGATCACACTAGAGGTGTGATAAAAAAGCATCTGACGCAGATGGCAATTTGCGGCTGTCTCTTTTCATGCTCAAAATGGTCTCAAATTTGTCTCGTGACATTTGCAGCATTGCATATTGGTCACCTGGTTTGTGAACGCATCACACAAAATTTCAGACATGTTTGAAATTTCCGCGAATGTCACAAAATGAGTCTCAAACTCTTTTCAAACAGTCTGCACATGTCGTGAGAAGGTCATAAAGTTGTCATTTTGCTCGCAAATTATAAGTTTTTTTGTTCCCAAGGAAAAGCAACAAGGAGACTTTCACGCGGAAAGTTTGAGAAATGTTTGAGTCTTGCTGGCATCCACCATATTCTGTATATTTTGTCATCATTTGTATTTTATTCGCATTTTGTTTGCACTAATAACACAGATAAAAAGCGAATGGTTTGAGAACAAAAAGCAAACAAAACACGACTGATTTATGACGGGAGGTTCACTTTTTTTTCGCCAAAAGTCCGCAAACCATTGGCAAAATAACTCGTAAATCAGTTGCAAATCGGTCACAAACTGTCGCATGACTTCCTCTTGAGATATGTATTTGAGACACAAAATATTTGCTTGCATGTGGCGTCACAAAACATTTTGACACAGATTTCAAAATTCCCAAAACATTGCAAAAATAATTCTATTTGACAAACGTATGACAAAAATCTGCATGATCCTGCAAGCAACTGGGATGGGTGTAGTTTTATATAGTACTACTGTTTGTCTAATTCTACATTGCCAATTTCACAAAGGAGGCTTTAACATGAAATATTGACACGCCCACAAATGACTGATTTGTTGCTGTAGTCCAACATACAGCAGTCCTACACACTTGAGTGCAAGAGTCTTGAGTACACGGATCTTGTATGGTATCAAGTAGAGAACGTTCCATGAATGGCGTCCAGCACAGGTACAAGGTTCCTAGAGTACTAGTAGGAACTAGTAGATAGCAAAAAGTTGAGACTGATGGTATATGTTGCAGTGATTGCATCATGGATGAATGTTAGAGCCTTTGCAAAGGCAACAAGGTCTCCTAAGTTCCCCCAAGAACCCGGCACTGAATCCTACCCTTATACCAGAGTTTTATAATACCTCCTCCTGTGAGCTTGTGCAGTGTGCCAGACTAAAACGTTACTTTTTCCTGGAGATCACTTCAGCAGAACTCTGGGAGAACTGCATGCCTTGGTGATAAGTTCATGCTGCATCCATTGGTGGTTGAATGACTCAGGAGTGGATTTGTGGTTGAAACCGGTGTTCAGCCTAAAGTCATATCATTAATCAATCTCGCAGCATTCCATAATGGGAAGCCCGCTAAGCATTCCTTGCTAGGCCCAATACTTGCCCTGTAGTATTGGAGCTCCTGAGTGAAGCCCCATAGGCTTCTGAAACCTAAAAAATAGAGGGTCATACACCACCACTTCGCACAGAATACAAGAGGCAGAAGTGTTTAAGTCATTTCCAAACACCTTTTTTTCCAGTAAGACCACCAGACAACTAGTAGGGTTCTTTCATTTGGAATCCTGGGACATTTGTAAGAAGATTCCGGAGAATGATGCGTGAAAGACAACAGTGTGTATACACAGCTCGTCCAAAAAAAAGTCACACACTAATATATTTTCTTGGAGAGCATTTATCCTTGATCACAGCATGTAATCTCCATGTCGTTGTTGGTCCGGTCGAGGCTCAGCAACATTAATGTGGCAATAAAATGAAGTCGGCTGATGATCTGAATGTAGTGAATGAGCAGGTTATCACATCAATGCACTTTTTCTTCCCTGATGGCGCGGATATAAAATGGGGACTCGAATAATGAGCGAGTGGTTCAGGGAGCACGAGGAATCATTTTCACATATGTATCGGCACCCCAGAGTCCCGACCTTAACCCTAGTGAAAGTTTTCAGGATGTGCTGGAGAAGACTTTATGGAGTGGTTCAGTTTTTCCCTCATCGATTCAAGACAAATGAACCCAACACTGGATGGAAATAAATGTCATGTTGCTAAAGTTTGTTGAAACAGTGGCATTAAGATTACATTCTGTAAGCAAGGCTAACAGCAATGAACCACTCCATAAAATAATGGTAACTGATGGCGTAGTGGTTAGCATGTCCACCTCACAGGAAGAAGGCCCTGGTTTTAAGTCCCAGGCTCGGCGAGGGTGTTTCTGTGTGGAGTTTGCATGTTCTCCACAGGCTTGTGCGGGTTTTCTTCGGGCACTCTGGTTTCCTCCCACAGCCCAAAGACATGCACATTAGTCTAATTGTCTGTTCCAAATTGTCCCTAGCTGTGAATGTTTGTGTGAATGGTTGTATGTGTGTGTTGGCCCTGCGATGGACTGGCGAGCTGTCCAGGGTGTGCCCTACCTTGACCCAGAGTTGGGTGAGATTCTTCCCACGACCCTAGTAAGATAAAGTGGTTTTGCAAATGAATTAGTGAATGAATAAATGAATGAATGGATTTATGGCATTCGGCAGATGGCCTTATACAGATCAGCTTACATTTTTATACAATTCATTCAGTTAAGAAGTGAAGGGTAAGGGCCTTGCTCAAGGGCCCAAAAATGGAAGCTTGGTTGTACTGGGGCTTGATGACCCCCCCCCCAAACCTTCTGATCAGTAAGCCAGAGTCCTAACTACTGACCCACCACTGCCCAATTACTCCCATATTATCTGTAATAAGAGTAATATCATGAGCACACGCTTTTACATGTTCGTTACAGACAGCCTAATGATTCTTTCAGTATTTTGGCAGAAATATTATGAGCAGCGTCAAAAACGTTTGGTGCGAAAAGTAATAATAAATCATGTGATATGACTGGAAGGCCTGTTTTGTTCTGACAACTACACCAAGCTGTCCGTATTTTACCACCTACAATCTGTTAGCCACAAACTTAGAGAAGGCCCAAGGAAGTAGGGAGGGAGAAAATGTTGTTTTACATGTGGGTTGAGTTTGTAATTTAGTCCCACTGGGCCTTAGGGTTGTTGACATCATCACACCATGGAAAGAAAGCTCACTCTTCCCAAAACTGTATATTAGATGGATCCAAACCAATTCCTCCATCTTCTCATAATGTTCATAAGTGGAGAGAGTGAACAAAGCAAGAGTCTGGAACAAATCCCACACATTCCATCATCCTCTGGATTTAATTACCAAAGTTTTCTGGTTTGATATTTTTAGCATTAACACCTGGAGGCTTAGCGCTACCAATCGTGCAAAGTAACACACTCAGCAAGCCATGATTGGATCCAAATCCAAATGTATCCAGCTTACCGATACATCTGTGCAGAATGAAGGTCCTATATTAGGTTAAGTGTGATATATGAACAGCTGAAATTCAAAAAATATCTGTCCAACCTTCAGATTCTAAGGTCAGTGTCAGCATGTGGGATAGTAGTATCTCAAAATAAAAGGCACTATGTAAAAATAAATAAATAAATAAATAAATTAATTAATTAATTAATTAATTAATTTTGACACCAAGCACATCTTGCTTCGATGAATCCTTTTATACCAAATGTTCAAATTAAATATGCACGTTTTGCTGCACCTTTCCTTCCTCCACCTTCATGGCTGAAGTGCCCTTGAGCAAGGCACCAAACCCCCAACTGCTCTCCGGG
>JBCNYH010000025.1:2470682-2473182 GCA_039654325.1 Tandanus tandanus
TGAGGGAACTTGGTGGAATCGTGATGATCTTGAGGGAACTTGGTGGAATCGTGATGATCTTGAGGGAACTTAGTGGAATCATGATGATTGCTCTGATCATGGCAAAATTTTTAACTGTCAAAAATTTTGCCACAATTATTACGATGTTGACGCCAAATGTGACAGAACGTGGGAATCATACTAGAGCATAGTAGAGCTTAACAGACTTTTTGAGAGCATAACAGACCTTGATGCGGATGTTCAACTTGACCTTCAAGTTTCATCTCTTGGATGTGAGTTCACCAACCGTGCTCCAAGCGTGCTCATAAATCATGGAGCTCCCGCTTTTTTAATCATGGAGATTGTGGACATTGTGCCCCAGTGTAAACCCAGGGTAACTCTTCCCAAAAACTCTCTCTGGAGGATACTTCCTTGTGATCAATTTATGAATAAGTTAAATCCTATATCTGTGGGGCAGATTCAAATCAGGAATTTTGGACAGAACAGTTCATCGTTTCTCATTTTCCTGACTGCTGTTTCTTATTTTAATAATCTTTATTCATTCATTTGACCCCTACTAGGGTTGCGGGAGCCTGGAGCCTATCTCAGCTGAGTCAGGGATAAGGTACACCCTGAACAGCTCATCACAGGGACAACACACACACAACCATTCACAGTCGCACTCACATCTAAGAGAAATCTGGAACTGCCAGTTAGCCTTGGACTCTATATATGAATCCAAGGACAAAAACAATTTGTGTTGTTACTCTCAACTGTGACAGATGATTTAATACATTTGTTAAGCGATAATCTACATCTATAAACATAACATAGTCTGGCGAGGTGCAAAGCCTTGTGTGATTGGGCGCGAAGATGAGAGCGAGTTTTATTCCATCCAAGCTCATCATTATTGTATTAAAATCGTCCTTCACATTCATTCAAATACTGTACTTGATGGAAGAGCCGATTTGTTTTGTTTCCTTGCTTGCAGTCCTGCACAGTTGCTACACTTCCGCTTACCACAGATCGCTTACAGTGGGCTCTTTCCAGTCATTGGCATTAGGCAACACGGAGGACTGCAGGCCTGTTCCTCGCAGCAGGCTGATAAAGTCATGTTTGGTGGACAAAAAGTCCAATTCTTGAAAATAAAAAAATTAACATGAAATACTTTCATTCTAAATCGTCGCTGCTTTTTGTGGAATAAACGAAAGAGTCGACCAGCTCGCATTAGCCATTAGCTTAGCATGAGTCTGTTTTAATGTTTATTTCTTTGTGACATTCCTACTATATGGGTATATGGGGCGATGTCCTTGTTATTAAAAAATCACCTTAAAAATTTACCTTAAAACATCAGATATTGTAGTTTTTGACATGAATGTATGTGATTCGGATCATTCTGGATCCAGAACATTTGCACTGAACTGCGGTGGTAATTACGCCATTAGTGCCATTAGTTAAATAAACAACATCGGCTGTGATTGGTCAGTGTTCACAGTTCTTAGTGTTTGGGCAGATGAGCAACCAGAAATGTGGAAGGATGGATGGATGGAGGGATTTTAAAAGTTACATATCTTTTTTCAGACCTGTAGCTTGTGGGGTGAGACGCCCTTGTTGCCATGGTAAAATGAGATTTGGTTTATAATTAGTCCTGTCCAATTGTTACTCCAAACTAGGGGTACAAATCTACACACATGTACCTTTTGTGTCTCAGAAAAGCTACATACCCCTAAAGTGGGGCATCCCCTCCCTCCCACACACACACACACACAATCCAGATTATTATATCCTAATCCACCAGTCTTTTATTTTATCACAGAAGAGTTTATCATCACAGAAAAGGGAAAAAACATCCATTCAGTTCATTATTATATTAGATTAGATTATACATATTTACATGTTCTTTCTCCATTCACTTCGACTCTAAATCGCAGATTCCCCGCCACAAACATTACCACCTTTTCTCTCGGTTATCCTCAGCGGCTGCGGTGCGTCAGAGCGCGCGCGCGCCGGTGCGCAGTTGGAAAGACTCCGGTTTACTGAGTGCAAATGGGAAGAGGGGTGCGATCCACGGGCGGGGGTGGTGTGTGTGCGCTTGTGTGTTGGGGGGTGAGGGGTGTGACAGCAGGGCGGGGTGAGGTTCCTGCGTTTCATTGGTTCCCCGCACGCCAAAAAGCGCAGGATGGTTCCTATTGGCCGGCGCTGCGCTCGCGCTCCCCCGCTGCCTCACACTTCCACTCATTTTTCAAGCGCACGGGTCCCTGGCAGGCGGCCTTGTGAGTCAGCAGGAAGGAAAGCGCACGCACTCTCCCTCTCTCAGCTGAATGCTGTCAAGCCTTCTGAGCTCAGAGAAACCACTCGTTTCATTTCTACTGGGGGGAAAAAACCCTGAACCGGTTTGGCTTTGCAGACTTTTCATTTAGGGAGCTGACGCAGGACCTTGTGTTCTTTCTTTCTCTCTTTCTTTTTTTTAATAGAAGGCTTTGTGTCTTCATCAGCGCCTTCATTCTGGCAGTGTCTACCG
>JBCNYH010000025.1:2478182-2487663 GCA_039654325.1 Tandanus tandanus
CTGACATGTGGGAAGGCTTAACATCCAGACCTTCTGCATTAGCATTCACTCCAGTCCTCCAAGTTTCTCAAAAAAGCAAAGAAGGGAGACTCAAAGGAAATGATGACTTGTTCACTATTGAGCCTCTGTTTCACTATCCCTGTCACATTTGACAGACAAAGTTTGGACTTCTGGTTTTGATTTTTGCTAAACCTCTGCGTTAATCTACAAATTCTGCAGGATAGTCATTGACCATAGCTGTTAAGCCAGCCCACTACTTCTGCCATTAGGGCTATTCCCAGCAGGAGTTAATTCAACAAAAGGAGGGTGCTACACCAATCGCTTCCTGCTCTCCTCCCAGTGTAAACAAATGCTGGTTTTGGTTTGCCTCTTAGAAAACCATAAAGCCTCATTCAGACAGGGATTCGAAGGGGCTAAGCCATCTTTGGTAGGCTGCCATCTTTCCTCACGACAGCTTTGTGTAAACCAAGCCCACTGGCAACCCCCTCTGTGACCTCCGGCAAGCTATTGTCAGGGAGAGAACGCCAGAATGGGTTGACATGAATTGAAGGGCTGAGATCCGCAGTGGTCTAACCCCCCAAAAGAACTGAAAAATTACATAAGGTCATGGGTTCATTTTCATCTCCTGTTAAATGACAAAAAAAAGAGATCCCTTCATCTTCCTTATGACCTTGAATCATATTGTGATCATGATTCCTGATTTTTTTTTTATACTGCAAAAACGTTCATATAATTTTTCTCTTAATCAGCTTTCTGTTGGTTTACGCCACTCTAGTTCTCAGCCCTTCAGTTGACATCACTGACCTGCCACCTGGTTTGCATTAAAATGTTCGTTTTTGTTATAAATGCTGAAGACTTGCATGCCCCATACAAACCCACTGGACCTAGTATGTTTTGTCTAGTATGGGTTTGACCATGGATTCAGCTCGTTCTTGCAGTTGTATGTTGAGTAGTGGATGCGAAGGCTTTAAGTCTTCACAAACACCTCTTCTGTTGTTCATTTTGCAGTTGAAAAAACGTCAGCTAACCCTGTGGTCAAGCACAAACATTGCCCCATCTACAGCTTTAAGCAAAAGATGATGTTTAAAATACCACGGGAGATAACAAAAACCTGACAGTCCTTCTCTGAGCGCTTGTTCTTGACAAACTGGCCAGACTCACTTACAGACACTTTGCTAATAAACAGCAATGGTTTTATGGGGAATGCTGTTCATGTCCAGGCCTGGCTTTTATGATCCTTTCTTAACCAAACCTCATGGCCTTCCACTGAGCACTTCTCTTCTCACACTTCTGTTGGCTGTTCCTTCTGCGGTCAGTGGCGCATGTTCAGTTTTAGAGCAGTAAAAGTGTACGGTTTGGCCATCTATACGCTTTGGATTCCACACAAATGTACGAATAAGAGACTGCGAAGGAAGCCCTGTTTGGGACCTTTTTCATCCTTGATGTCCCCTGCTGGGTTTATGACACTCTCTGATCCGTCTGCAAGACTGCGTCTTGTCTCGCAACACCACAGAATGTCAAATCAGGGAACAGAGAGCGAGCTTAACGGCTAAATATCTGGAAGCATTTATGGGTATAATACAGGGTTGTCCTGTTTTTGAAGACCCACCAGATTTCAGTCCCAGATTCCAAATTCTTCAAGGCTTCCAGACCTTCCTTGCTGAGTCCAGTTCATAATCTCACAGGCTTCATTCGTCTAGCCACAATCTCCCAAACCATCCAAATATTAGTCGGGGGGTTCGGGGTCTAGATATCCAGATATCCGGGGTCCAGAAGGATGACTTTGGAAACATGCAGGACATAAATCATCCATCACTCCAAACATTCCTCCCTTTCAGTGCTACTTATCGGTGTTTGGGTCTGTTTTCCTTTGTAAACAATGTGCTATATATCTAGAGGTCATCAGCTGCTGAACTAAAAGTTGACTGAAGAAACATCAAGATTAGTGTAGCTATTTGACACGATAATTCGCCAGAGATAAGAGCACAACATCACTTTGTAATAATCTGTAGTGCCAAGTGTTTTTATGATTTATCAGGAAAAGGAAAGTGAGGGATTAGAAAAATGATGTATACTCAATTACATAATTTGGTCTGTTTATAATGGGTGACAGTACTTCTTGAGGGCCATGGTGGTGTAGTGTTTAGCACTCTCACCTCACAACAGGAAGGTCCTGGGTTCAAGCTCCGTGGTTGGAAAGGGTGTTTCTGTGTGGAGATTGCATGTTCTCTCAGTTCCTGTATGGATTCCTTCCGGGTGCCGCGGTTTTGTCCCACATGCACATTAGGCTATTTCAAATTTCCCCTTGGTGTGATTGTGAGTGTGAATGGGAACACAGGGAAATGCTGGTCCCAAGACTGGGGAAATGGGCCTCTCCATTGATTGGGCCTTCCCCAGTAGCTAGGGAAAAACCTGGCAACCCACCCTGTAAAAAAACACTTGCCAATGGAAATAAAGCCAATTTGAGCCAGATTCAACTAAAGGCATAGCGAGGGAGTGATACTCTGCTTGCCAGTGGTGGACAAATGTTAAATGCATTAGCTATCCTGGGGAAGTCAAAAGTCCTTTCCAGTTATGTGCTTCCCAGCGATTCCAAGTCAGGGACAGTTTTATGTATCCAGGTGATGAAGCATTGTTCTCGCACCCTTGAAAAAAGGCAGAAGAACTATGATGGGTCCTTTAATTTTATTTATTTATTTTATATTTATTTATGGCACAAAAAGCAAGGATTGGCTAGTTATTTTCACAAGCATCTACGTTTTCCCCCAATAAAGTGTTAAATATGAATTGACTGTATTTTGTTCTCGTAATACAGAGTTATATAACATGCTGCATGGTTCTGCTCACTTTTGTCACTTCTAATTCTGGAAAGGATTGTCTAGCTCATTAATATGCCAAGTTAAAAAAGAAAAAAAAACCCTTCTAACAACCAGGCTCTCTTTAGTTCATGTACCCAATGGAGTTTTGTCCAAAGTGTCTGGGATAACACCCTTTCGAGTGCTGTGAAGCATTAATCTGCCTTTTTGGTCTTTGTTCTGTACTTCATTGCACTTGTTGAGCTTGAACTCTGTAAACTCTGTTGTATTAGGACTGTTGGTCAGGAACCATTTGGTATTAGGGGTATTAGCACAGCAAGGGCTGTATTTCAACTGTGGCTTTGCTGCTAAGTGCACGACGACTATGCGGATTACTGTTACAAACGCTGCAGGGTGCGTCAAGAGTTCAGGCAGAATATAAAGCCCAGGAAGGTGGACTTTCCTGACTTACGAACTCTGAAGCCTGACCGATGCATTTATTCCATTAAACATTAAGCTCTTTGAGAAAGCCTGTTTATGGAGCTGAGACTGCAGATAAAGCCCTTAATCCTTTCCATGTGCAAAGTTAATTCCTGAACAGCCGTGCTGGTCTGCTGTGTTAATTTGGTGCGAGCTGAGGCAGTTACAGTACTACTTGTTGCACTGAAAGAGTAAAATACTATATATTATCAGAATGTGATGGCAAGTAACACCCCCCCCCGTCATATTTCCAGGGTTCCTGGTTTGTTCTCGAGCTTGGGTTGCTGACTGTGTAGCCCCTTTCATGTGGCGTGGGTTTCCTTCAGGTTCACCAATTTCCACTGAAAAACAATACCAACAGGTGGATTGATGAGTCTAAATTGCCCTGGGTGTGAATGTGTGTTCATGGTTCTTGGTGATGAACTCAGTGATCCCAGCCTGCTTGTAATCCCACCTTACGCTCAACGTTCTCACCGTCCACCATGACCCTGACCACTTACTGATGATAGGTGTGAAAATGTAAGGTTTCTTTCCCCATCTCAACCTTTTCCCCTTTTAGAATGTTTATTTAAAAGAAGTAACTCCAAGTATAACTTTATTTGGAAACAGCGGTGTGTTTCATTAGTGTACTTCCAGCCACTGATATTCAACACCTCATAGGAAAGATTAAGTTCCGCTGCGGTCTGCTTGCTGACAGCTAACGGAGAGTGATCAGCTTGTTAAAGGCTAATTAGCAGTAAATCAGGATTCATATGTTTTTCCCTAGAAATATTTTTTTCATGGCTTTTTGTTTGAGCACAGCTTGTCTAATTGGGATGAATTCCTCCAGGGGTTCACAGGGGTGCCAGACATAATTCCAAAATCATAATTCACGATATGTTTAGTTAGTACATCAGAGCAAGATGAATGTACCTGAAATGGATTTACAGCAATGAGCAAGACCACCCTCTGAGATGACTTATAAGCAGCAAAAGGTTAAGCAACTGATGAGATTAGGAGATTCATGTGAGGAGGTGGGCTAACAAGAAGCAGAGCTTTCCCAGAATTCAGTGCTCTTGTCCTTTTATGATCATATAAGGAAATTACTACATGTAGTCCATCTAAATCATGTGCACTGCCATTTGCAGTTTACAAAGGTGGAGTACAGTTATCAAGAGCTGTTTTAAACGTGGTTTTATTGTTGGAATTGAAGTTGTTTGTATTTATTCAGTGGCCAATTCTAAAACAGATAGAGTATATTAAAAAGCATCGCTCCTTCCACTGAGTTATAAGCACGTTAACTCCAGAAGTACTGATTTCTGTCTACTTCAAATACACTTACAAGACATGGAACAGGACTTACATCAAGTTCTGGATCAGGTTCCGCCTGGAGAACAAGGCAAGCAGTGCTTCAATTTGTGACATTCTTGCCCCGTCTGGAAAACAGAGGGCAGTAGGGGCAGATTGATTTACATGGTTGAGGCTTTATTCTGATGAAGGCTTAAACTTGACAGAGCCTGAGACAGTGATACCTGGGTCATTATGAAGTGCTCTGGGACTCAACTGGAGTCGTTTGGTGTTGATTACAACCTCCCCTGTTGACTCCATTCCCCATCCCTTTCTTCAGTTTGTCCTCTCCTTTTGTGGTCTGGCTGTGACTCGAGCTCTGTGTGACCCCCTGTAACCCAACTCCTGCTTTCTGTTTAGCCGTTCTAAGCCCGGCATACATCCCAAAGGCAACTCAGTGAAGCTAAAGCGTAAGTACTTAAAACACTTGGAAATCCATTGACATACCTAGCTAGCATTGCCCTACCAATGTTGAAATTAAGACATGGTGGCATCTTTGAAAAAATGGCTCATGAGGTGAGTGAGTTTAGTAGAACGCCACATTTATCCTCTCTGTAGCATGGCCAACCTTTCTGAAAGCTAAGAGATCTTTTTTAACATCTGGGGGCTCAGGAAAGTTTGCTCAAGGCTCTTGCCTGTCAATCACAGTCTCTTTCCCAAGCATATATGATTTCGTAAAAAGCTGACTCAGCTTCATCTTTGTGTTCTTTCCTCCAGCCATCAAGACTAAAATCAAGGAGGTGAAACGCGAGAATGCAGACCGCAAGGTGATCTTGAACAAAAAGAAGAAGTCTCTGAAATCGGGATCCCTCAAAAAGAAAGACCTGAAGAACCTCACCCTGTATCTGAAGAATGGTGCCGATTGTCCCTGCTCGCAGCTGGACAACCTAGGCAGCGCCTACCTCATAATGGGCCGCAAGACAGACAAGCAGTACCTCATCACCGGCATCCACAAGTGGGACAAATCCAACAAGGAGTTCAAAAAGACCTTGAAGAAACTGCAAAGCCACAAGTGTCCTACTTATGAAAAAGTCTTCAAATAATCCAGCAGCCAAACCAACCTTTCGGTCATACTTTTAAAATGAACTTGCACATATGAGCAACCCAAAACGCTCCCTTTTTGTTTATACACAGCCTATATTAAAAAAACTTCTATGTATTTTTCAGACCAACATTTGTAGGGTTTTTTTGTGATGTTTAAGATAGAGGACTCTAACGTTGGTGAATTTACAAATGGTACACTATCCAGCAAAATATGAATCATTACTAATGTATATACAGTCCAGAATGTGTTGGGAAATTACCAGAATTCCTCTCGAATGTATCATTAATTCTTTTTTTTTTTCTCTGTAAACATCTATCTTATTAGGACCACCCTTCTTTTTTGGATGATTTAGAAAGGTACTTATATTTTAAACTGTGAACCCTGCACACAAGATTTTGTGCCTTGAATGTTATCAAATGTTGAACGTTAAGTCTCACATTTTGGGCAGAATTTCTTTGCTTTTTTTTTTTTTTTTTTTGGTATGTTTGTATTTTTTTAATCGTACACACATTATCATACACTTTGTGACGTAATCCACTCTAGACAACAACATAACCTGTATTCAGTAATCAATCCAAAGATAATCAAACTGCTTTTGTATCCATTATGCTAAAATTGGTAAGCTTGAGATCTGTAGTCCTGGTTCGGGCTTTGATGCAAAAGAGGCAACACACATTTGAATACTTAACCAAGGACAAAAAGCAAGCTTTTGTAAACGCCGATTATACATTATTATCTTAATTCTTTTCGGATCCACAAGATTCTGGTCTTGTTTGTTTGCTATGATTTTGGGTCTAACTTTTGTGTAATTTTGAAATTGCAATTCGTACAATTCCTACACTATATCACAAAAAATACGTCTTGCATAGTGGTTTTAAATGCACAATATACATATCAGATAACTTTTTTATTCAGTGTAGCACTATTAGTTTAATTTCATTTGTGTCTTTTGTAAAATGTTGCCAATCATTTTGTACATAAAATTCTAACACAAATATAGAATAAAACTGTGACAAAAACACAGCCTGACTGACTTTGCACCTTATTGCTTGACAAAAAAACAAAACAAAACAAAAAAAATTAAATCAAAAAAAAAATAAAAAAAAATAAAAAAAATAATAATAATAATACTAAATGTTTTTAATTACATTTTTGATGGTATGTATTTTATGGCACTTGCATTTTCATAATCAGGTGGTTTTTACTTACATTTTCAAAGTTGCAATCTGCTAAAAATCCATTTGCTTGTTTGCATTAGCCAGTTTGAAAAGGCTGCTGTTTCACTCTTGCAAGAGCGCAAAACCTTTTAGAATTTGTTTTAGAACTAAATGAACAAACAAGAATAAATTATTACACTTGGCCTTTTATTTATTGAGGTAATTGACCCATAATTGCCTATCTGTGAGTGCCAAAAGTATGAGAACCTCTAGGATAAGCAGTTAATTCAGAGGTGAAATTTGAGTCGGGTGTTTTTGATTAGTGGGATGACTGTCTGGTGTTGAATAGGGGTTTGTTTTATTTAAAGAACAGTGCTCTATCAAAGTCTGGTCTTTACAGCACATGTTTGTGGAAGTACCATTGTACAAAGGAATAGATTTCTGCGGATCTAAAACAAAAAAAGTAGTTGATACTCATTAGGTTGGTCAACCATAATAAAACAACCTCTAAAGTGTCTCCAGTCCACCAATCTACAGTCAGGCATGATGTAGAAAATCCAAGATCATAGCTACGTTCTCCAGGAGTAATCAAACAAAAAATATTACTCCAAGAGCAAGGTGAGTAACACCCAGTGAGGTATTAGAGGAACCCAGGGGCATTAAAGCAATTAAAGGCCTTTCTTACATTATCTAATGGTAATGTTGATTAGTCTACCATCAGGAGAATACTGAACAACAGTGGTGGGCTTGGCCCATTCTCCAAAAAGAATACTGTTGCCCTTTTATGTTAAAGATCACATGGACAAGGCAGAAATACACTGGGAAAATGTTATGGATAAATAAGACCAAAATATAACTTTATTTGTTTAAATGGGACATTTTATATTGTGAAACATGGTGGTGGTAGTATGATGGTTTGGGCCTGTTTTGCTGCATCTGGGCCAGGATGGCTTGCTAAGTCGAGTTGATATGCAGGACTGAGCAGCAGTTACCAGAAATGGTTTTGCTGCACAGGGGAGGTCTGAAAGCAAAGGTTCACATACATAGCCATGCATAGATATACAATATTGAACCATTTTCCTTACTAAATAAGCTATATTATATATGAATTTTTACTTTTAGGTCTTTTAATGGTTTTGGTTATATTGATGTAAAAATATTTAAAGCAACATCTAAGGTATTTCTAATGCATTCCAAAACTTCTAAGGATGGCTATAAAGATGTCTAAAAATGCCCCATATCAAATAGTATGCACACATATAGAAGGAAACAAATAACATTAGTTGCTTTCAATCCGCTAATGATGAGTAAGAGAGATAGTTAATTAACTAACATTATTTAATGGCAATCAGGTTAGAGCTAGCAGCAATCCTAGAATCCAAACAGGGATTTTATTCAACATTGTCCTTTAAGAGAGAATAATTTGTAACAAAACAGAGATCAGAGCAAGGTCACAAATTTTGGAGATTTAAATTTCCCATGTTAAAATTAAAATTGCTTTTATCTGAGAAATATGAAGACCCATGGATGCAATGAGGGAAACCGTATACATGCTTTCATATCCCCTTTGACACTGAGTGATCTTGAAAGGTAAGAATGAAGCTCACAGGATTTTGAGTGCCAATAACTCGGAAATGAGTGCTGATGGACATCCTGTTACTATGAGACAATAATAGGAAACCATATATTGACTTTCAAGTAAGACAATGATCTTTGACCTTGAGTGGCCTTGAAAGGTCGAACCCTAGGCATTTCGTAAGTCTTTCAAACGAGTGAATTGTTTAGCTAATTTGGGCTCATCCACGTACCATAGAACATATCGTAAGACGAGCACCTGGAAAATTAAAACCAGAACCAATATAGGACCTATTTACTACATTATCCATATTTGGGGCAGAGCTACCTTGCACTCTATGAGTGCACCTCTAGTTTAAAATTATATGGAAGGAGTCTCCAGTGTCATCACTTTGTAACAATCACATGTCAAGTTTTTAAACGCAATAAAGTCCTTCTTTAAGGATAGTGGAGTTTATGCAGACAATCGTGAGGAAATAACTGTTTATAGATGCTATAACATAAGTGATAATGAGACATAACTTCTTTTCTGGACTTTAAATGTAAGCAAAATAATTATTGGCAAATTGCTGGTGTATAAGAATACAAATTTTTAATAAAGCGTTGTGATGTACTATTAACGGAATATAAGGCCAAACAAAAACATTTTTGTGGTTCCGGTTGCCTGACCGACCCTCTCAAAAATGGTCCAAGTCAAAAAAGTTTACCTTCCTAGCAAAGTTGAATTTCGTGTACTTTTGTGTGGTTGACCGCCTCCATTAGCGCAGTTATCTTGGGTCACGTCTTCTCTCGTTTTAGACGAGATTTCAGTGACACCTGCTGTTGTTTTCCCTTCCTCCATGACCCCGGCAACTAGATCTGCCGCTTTAGTTAATTAATACATTTTTTTCTTAATTGAACGTCCATGCACAGTGCGCATCAGCTCAACTTTTCTTCTGTGATATTAACGTTCGACTAGCAACCAATTTGTATTGTAAATGGCGCCAAAATAGCAAGCAATATTTGTCAGAGACAGATCTATGTATCTACTTAAGATATAGTTAGATCACATATAAATATATGCTAAAACATGATAGACGAAAGGAGTTGGCCAAATATATATA
>JBCNYH010000025.1:2535580-2556773 GCA_039654325.1 Tandanus tandanus
GACAGTGTGAAGGGTCTGGGTGGACAGTGAAGGGTCAGGGTGGACAGTGTGAAGGCTCTGGGTGGACAGTGTGAAGGCTCTGGGTGGACAGTGTGAAGGGTCAGGGTGGACAGTGTGAAGGGTCAGGGTGGACAGTGTGAAGGCTCAGGGTGGACAGGTGACGAGGGTGTGATTAGTTTGGAGCGATCCGTGATGTGGTGTAGTTTTGTTTTGCTGTGTTCTCTCTGACACAGCTGCATGATTACATGATCAGTGAGGAGTTCCAGCATGCCGGCGTTCTCCTTATCACTCTGCCACATCGCAGTGATGAGCCAGTCTCAGCTCGTGTTCCTGTCTTATTAGTTTAGAACTCAGTAATTATTGCGACATTCACTGTTCACTCAAAAGTATTGGCACCCCGACACTGAAATCTCCTTTAGAAACACTTATGGTCTCACAACAATTCTGAGGTACATTTTACCAACTGTGTGTGTGTGTGTGTGTGTGTGTGTGTGTGTGTGTGTGTGTGTGTGTGTGAAGTGCTTTGGAGTTCATTGAGTGTGTCAGAGTGTTTATGTTAGACATAAACCTGTCTCTCAGCACCAGTGTGAGTGTGTGGGCAAACGAACATTCCTGGCAATAGTTTAGAATATACAATGTCATCACCTGTCTCTCTCTGTCTCTCTCTATATCTCTCTCTCTCTCTTGCTCTCTCTCTCTCTGTCCTACACACACTCTCTCTCTGTCCCTTTCTCTCTCTCTCTCTCTCTCTCTCTCTCTCTCTCTCTCTCTCTCTGTCTCATTTTCTCTCTCTGTCTCCCTCTGTCTCTCTGTCTGTCTGTCTCTCTCGCTCTCTCTGTTTGTCTGTCTCTCTCTTTGTCTCTCTCTGTCTGTCTGTCTGTCTCTCTCTCTCTTTCTCTCTGTCTGTCTCTCTCTTTCTCTCGGTCTGTCTGTCTCTCTCTCTTTGTCTGTTTGTCTCTGTTTGTCTGTCTGTCTGTCTCTCTCCCTCTGTCTGTCTCTGTCTCTCTCTCTCTCTCTCTCTCTTTGTCTGTCTGTCTCTTTCTCCCTCTCTCTGTCTATCTCTCTTTCTCTCGGTCTGTCTGTCTCTCTCTCTCTCTCTTTGTCTGTTTGTCTCTGTTTGTTTGTCTGTCTGTCTGTCTGTCTGTCTCTCTCTCTCTCTCTCTCTCTCTCTGTTGAACTCAGTTTTAATTAAAACATTATTTTACTGTCATGACAAATAGTAACACTTGCATTGCTTCCTGTCTGTCTCTCTCTCCCTCTTTTTCTGTCTCTCTGCACGTCTCTCTCTTCCTGTCGTGTGGAGGTCGCACCTTCCCTGCATCCGTTCTGTGCTTTATTGCTCAGCGAGGCTCCTCTCTGTCTGTCTGTCTCCCAACAGGTCACTCGTCTACACACCAAGCTCTGATAAACTGAACCGTTTACACACACACACACACACACACACACACACACACATGAATATAATGTAACTAATGATAAGGACAATCCCAATTTAAACTGTCTAGATACTGTTTGTCTCATAGACATAAACACGAGACCGGCTCTATTCAGTATATCGCGTGTATTCAGAATGTGCCAAAGTTGCCGCCATCTTACCAGAGACCGGTTACACTTGACAACTGTGCTTTATTCATATAAACAAGCTGCGGGATTGAGAACTTTTGCTTCGTTTTGCGCTTTATTTTGAGTCATGCTGTTATACGTGCTGGTAAAATACCATGATACAAATAAAATTAAACAAATATTTGGACTTTTGATTTTATTTTTTTTTATCTAAAAGAGAATAAATAATAAAGAATGCAGGTATAGATTTAAAAAAGGACAAGTGAAATGTTATTCCTTGCGCTTTAGAGATACTATTTCGCTTGTTGGAGCAAGTTGAGACACAACATTCAACACCCATCATATTGGAATGGAGGATTTTGGCAATATGGCGGCCTCCAAAACACCCTAAACAGCTCGACAAACCATTGCAGGGCCAAAAAACACACCCACACAACCATTCACACTCACTCTCACACCTAGGGGCAATTTGGAACCGCCACGTAGCCTAATGTGCATGTCTCTGGATTGTAGGAGGATGTGCTAACTACTACGCCCACAGCTAGATAATAAAAAAATAATAATAATAATCATTAAAAAAAAAAAACCCTACCTAGTTAAAACATTACTTAGATCTCCTAATTTAGGGACCGCATGCAGAGGCCACCCTCAATTTCTTACAAATTAGCGTGAAATACAGCTTCTCCCACTACGAGCTCAATAGGAAGCTTCTTCTTTAATGTTGAGCTCACTGCTGCACATTTTAGGAGCAGTGTGGTCATGTGTTCATGCTGGGAACAGCCATACGTGAAATCGGTTTTATAGATCGTGGACCAGTGGCTGAGCATGATAGGACAAATGCATCCTCTCCTAGTTAATACCGCGGCTTCGGGTGCGGACACCAGGGTAAATTAAAAAGTGTGATGAATTTATCCTCAATGGAAAAGTCTGCCCAACAAGACAAAATCAATAGATCTGTATATGTTTTTGCCTCTTTTAGCAGCTTATAGCTGTAAATTGGGACTTTATTTCAACATTATTACCAGGACAATCCAGTCCAGATGGCGCATATTAATGTGGAAGGAAGTTTCAAACAAGGATTATTCTTTTGAAGTGGTTATTAACAAAAATAAACAGGCTAATGTGAATGGAAGTTGGTTGAAGCCGACTTGAAAGATATGGTGTGGAGTTTTTGTGTGATGATAGAACTGAACATCTTTGAACTGCTTGAATATACAGGAGGAACTCTGATCCAATGAGGAATGATGAGGGTATCTTATACAAACGCTCCTTGAACGTATTGCATAAGCTGTAAAGGTCATAAACGTATGGATTTTACAACTATGCTGTGAAAGCATATTAAATTCCTATATTTTTTGTGAGCACCAGTATAGAAAGTAATAACCACTGCTTTCTCCAGGAACTCCATCTCCATCAATCACACTCCGGCTTACCAGCATACCGATCACACACACACACACACACACACCTGTAACTCATCTCATGTAATCATCGCTGTGTATATACACCCCTTGACCCGCAATTCGTCTTCTGTTTTTGCTGCAGCTCCAGTTTTGTGTTGTTGATATTGACAACCTTCTGCACCTTTGGATTCTTTACCCGAATATTTATTACCGGATAAATCAGTTCTCTACAGCATTGGGGCTTATCGTAAATCACTGTAACGTCAATTTAGCCTAAAATATCTTCCGTAAACCACCTGAAAATCATTATCTACATCCAAAAGGGGGTTTCGGCGGAGGTATTGTAATCACCTGTGTTTGTTTGTTTGTTCCTTTGTTTATATGTCAGATTGTCTGTGGAAAAAAATCCTGACCACACCCGTGCAAGGATTTTCACCATATTTGGTGGGGCCACTACGCTACCTGGCTCCCAGTGTTACTTTGATTTTCGAATGTCTAGATCAAAGGTTAAGGTCAGAGTAGGGTCACAGTGTTTTGGAGATAGATACTCAAATTGCTCATATCGCAAAAATAAAATTGCAGAGACCCATAAATGCAATGAGGGACAGATAGGAAACCACAAACACACTTTCAAATGACACAGTTACCTTTGACCTTGAGTGACACTGAAAGGTCAAAATCAGTGTCGCAGGATTTTAACTTCATTATAACTTTGAAAAGAGTGCCTATAGATATACTGTTACTATGGAATGCTAATAGGATACCAGATGGGGACTTTTAACTGAGATAATTACCTTTGAACTTAAGTGACCTTGAAAAGTTAAAATCAAGGTCATAAGACAAGGTCATATTTGGATTGTTCGACAGGTCGCATGTTCAGCGACGATTTGCACTATCCTTCCAAATTCCCTGAAGATCATGGGAGGAAGAAAATAATTTCTGTATGATATATACTTTATTTTTAACAATATTGTGGTATTAACTGACAAGTTCATTTTAAGTAAAGCATTAAGAAGTCCTTAATGTCCTCATGCCATTAGCATGGATGCTATTTACAGGAGAATTAACCCAAACTTAATAAAAAGCTTGCGTGCGCCGTCTATGTATTAGCACAAAACACGCTATTGTTATTACAACCTTCTTCGTGAAAAAAATAAAAAAATAAAGCGTAATAAATCCTTATACAGGGGTTCCATTGTACTGCGAAAAGTGGGGTGGAAGTGACATCGAATAAACAGTAAACGGGAAAGTGTGTGCATCAAATGTAATGGAATATATGCCATGTGTTGATGTAAACAAGCAGGTGCCTGTATGAGGTATGTAAATATAATGTAAATATTAATATAGTTTAATATCTGTATACTGTTATTCTGCCTTCTTGGAACTGACACGTATACGCCATATTCTTGCAATTTACATTTATGGCATTTGCTCTGATCCAGAGTGACTTACATTTATCATTTTTATGAAACTGAGCAGTTGAGGGTTAAGGACCTTGCTCAAGGGCCCAACAGTGGTAGCTTGGTAGTACTGGGGATCGAACCCCTGACCTTTGGATCAAGAAACAAGTGCCTTAACCACTGAGCCACCACTGCCACTCTACAATCCCACACCCTACAGATGACGGCCCCTTTAAACATGCTAACGCAAACTATCCAATGCATTTTATCAGATTGCTAATTTGTAGATGTAAATAAAAACCACCTGATGATGAATATATACATATTTTCAGTGTAAGAGGAGAGTTTGGAAGGATTTCCTTTCATTCTGATTTAAGCACATTTTGTGCATTTGGTAATTCCAGGCTAAAAGTGTTGTTTCAACCCGGTTACTAATTTCAAAGTAAAAATAACAAACATCCCAGTGAAACCCTTTTCTTTAATTGCATTCCTCTATGAACCAATTGAATGCCTCAGTCAAATTAGCGCATTGAAATTAGTGGACCTGAATATGGACATGGACAAAAAGCAAAGCGGCAGAAAAGTAAACAGATCGATATTGAATTAGCGAATGAAGGATGAAAAGGCTAAATCTTCACTTTCCACACTTTTATAGGATTGAAGTGTCTGGCGGGTGCGAGAGTCTGGGTGGTTCAGAAACAAGAACTCATTTTAAAGACATGAATGGAGAAAGTCGAAGCAGGTGTAACACAAGTAATTAAAAAGTCACCAAAAGTGAACAAATGATTTTTAAGCTCCCGCCCTCTGGTTCGGCCCGTCTGTCTGTCTGTCTGTCCGTCCGTCTGTCCGTCACACTTTAGTTTCCGGACATTTACTTGCCGTGCGCTGAAGCTGAGACTTTTAAACTTGGTGTGCCGGCTCACTACTCTGAGTGCTAGGATGAGTTTGTGGGTGAGTGACCTTGACCTACTTTTCAAGGTCACAGAAGCAAAACTTTATATTCGGTTTCCGGACATTTACTTACCGCATGCTGAAGCTGGGGCTTTCAAACTTGCTATGCCTGTTCTGTATTGGCATATTATGAAATGGTCCTTTCGGAGGGAGCTTCTGGACCCCTGTGGTCTATTTTGTGCATTGGGTTTCCGCAGGGTCCTCCGGTTTCCTCCTGAAAACATGCAGAATTGAAGTAATGAACCATGAAATGACATTATGGAGGTAGATTTAACAGTCCAACCCAGGGATATATCTAAGAATATGAGAAGGTGAGACACACGGAGACGTGCACCACTGTGTGACATCCGACAGGCTGAGTGGATCTTTTAGACAGTTCTTAATGAGGTGGAAATACGATGCAGGTGTTAATACTCTGGTGAATTGGAGCGCTGGCGCTGGCGCAGTTTGAGTTCATTACACTTTCACACAAGGCAATACACATTTCCTGTTCACATACTGGATGACAATATTTTAAATATTGGCTGCCCGTTTATGCTGTCATGCTGTTATACCTCCTGACTGTGTTGTTATTGTGTTTCTATGTTTTCTGATTCAATGACAAAATAAATATGCCTATGTTTAATTACACCCTCATAGGGAAGCACCAGAAAAGGATCCACGCTGTATTGCTTCTGAATTCACGCCTCTGGTGCTACAAACTAAACCTGAGTGAGCTAACATCTGGTGCAACAATTTCCAAAAGTGCACTTTCTACTGTATAATTAAAAATTATTCAAAAAGCTGAGCTGGATATCAGACTATTCAATTCAGTGACATCCACCGCTTGAGGCGAATAATTGTTTTAGCAAATACTACACAGGAACATAATAGACCACAGGGGTCCAGACGCTCCCGCCGAAAGGACCCTTTCATAACATGCCAATATAGAACAAGCATAGCAAGTTTGAAAGCCGCAGCTTCAGCGCGCAGCAAGTAAATGTCGGGAAACTAAAGTGTGACGGACAGACGGAACCCCTTCCTATAGCTCCTGAACCACTTTGTGGGCGGGTGCTAATGACATTTTTGTGGTTTATTTTCCCCTTTCAGTGCCTGACAATGATCACGCCACCTGCTCCATCTGCCGTTTTGATTCAAGTATTATCCACTTGGGTTAATATCTATTACCTGAGATATCTAACCAATCAGATTGCACCATTTCCGTGTAGTATATAGTTATGCTCAAAACACAGATGTTAACACAATTCTTCAGGTGTTTGACGTAACAACTTCTAATGTACTACACTCTGATCAATTCCAAGCTGGTTAAACTCACTGTCTGCCTTAAACATGCCAGTCAACTCAACTTAAAGTTAAACTCCAGCTGCAGCTTAACTCACAGTTAGTCCAGACAATGGATAACTTTCAGTTTAACTTTTAATAACTTATAAACCTGTGTTCAGTATTCAATCAGAAGAATAAATAAGTTCACATAATTTAATGGAGCTGTCATTTCTTACTGTGTACTGCCACCTGCTGGACTGGCATGGTCACTTCTGCGATCTTGAAAGAATGATTAAATAAATCCCAGTGACTACTCATCACTCACTCATTTGCTGAACCGCATAATCCAATTTGGGTCACGGGAAAGCTGGAGCCTATCTCGGCTGACACTGGGTGAAGGTGGGGTACACCCTGAACAGCTCGCCCGACCATTGCAGGTCAACACACACACACAACCATTCACACTCACACCAAGGGGCAATTTGGAACAAACAATCAGCCTAATGTGGATGTTTTAGGACTGTAGGAGGACACCAGTGTACCCCAGAGGAAACCCAGGCAAATACAGGGAGAACATGCAAACTCCATACAGAAATGCTCAAGCCGGGGAATCGAACCTTCTTGCTGTGAGGCGGGCATGCTAACCATTATGCCACCATGCCGCCCATCCCAGTGACTAGTGAATGGCATTTTTGCTTGACGTGCCCATGCCAAGCTCATGCAAGTGTTTACAAATTGGCTTTAGCTAGACACTGTCTGCGTAGCTAGGAATTTCTTGCCCTGTCTGTCCACGAATAGTCACCATCCCTATATGGTCAAGGGGTGAGCCAGGACTATGTCAAGGCTACCCGAGGCTTGTAGCCTGGGCCTTGAAGCCTCAAGCCAAAAACCTGTTTCCTTTCCTATTATCCCACAAATATAACCAAGTAGTTTCCCCACCAGTCACACGCTGCCTTGCTGTAAACACCACTCACACCGCATCAAAACGCCATGAGTGGATAAAACCTGCCTTTTACCTGGACACCACCTTATGTACCGGTTGGCCTCGTCTGGCCCAAATCCTCAGGTTTGTAGTCTTGAAGTAGCACAATCTCACCTCAATTATTCCAAATTAGTATGCATAAAGGCCAGGAAAAATATTTAATATGGGTGTATATATTTTGATATTCATGCATCTGGATCAGATTACAGATGGTATGTGATTGTACAGGTTAATTATTCACACTGGATTCAATTATGTATGCGAGTGTCAGAGTCACGGGATGTAAAAGCACCACAACAGACATCAGCTACAGCAGCTTCTGCAGCGTTGCTCGGCCTCTGCGTGGCAGGATTAAATGAGAAAATATTGCTATAGTATTTCCCTGGGGTGGAGTGGGTGGGGTGAGGGACGGGGAGGAGGGGTGGAGGGGGACTTTGACAAGCCAGTCGTCCTCTATCTGTCTTTTATTTCTTCTCTTTTTTTTGTTTGAAGTGAGAGAGAGGAAGGCCTCAGGAGCGAGCTGTCATATTCTGTGGTAGTCTTGATATGTGTGTGTGTGTGTGTGTGTGTGTGTGTGTGTGTGTGTGTGTGTGTGTGTGTGTGTGTAAACGTAAGCGCTGATGCTATGCTGACATTTAGCTGGTCTAAGTGAAAACCAATGTTTTCAAATAATAATAATAATAATAATAGGGCGGCACGGTGGCGTAGTGGTTAGCACGTCCGCCTCACAGCATGAAGGACTGAATTTGATTCCTGAGCTCAGGGTGTTTCTGTGTGGAGTTTGCATGTTCTCCCTGTGCTTGCATGTGTTTCCTCTGGGTACTCCGGTTTCCTCCCACACTTCAAAAACGTGCACAGTAGGCTAATTGGCTGTTCCAAATCGCCCCTAGGTGTAAGAGTGAGTGTGAATGGTTGTGTGTGTTGGCCACGCTATGGCCTGGCGAGCTGTCCAGGGTGTACCCCGCCCTCGCCCAGAGTCGGCTGAGATGGGCGCCAGCCTCCTCGCGACCCTAATTAGGATTAAGTGGTTCAGAAAATAAATGAAATGAATAATGGGTGGCGTGGTGGCCTCACAGCAAGAAAGTCCTGGGTTTGAGTCCTGGGTTCGGCGAGTGCGTTTCTGTGTGGAGTTTGCATGTTCTCTCTGTGTTTGCATGGGTTTCCTCCGGGTACACCGGTTTCCTCCCACAGTCCAAAGACATACACATTAAGCTTTTACAAATGATAACAATAGTAATAATAAAAAAGACATGAACTTTTCTTTTCATTATTCTGTGTGTGTGTGTGTGTGTGTGTGTGTGTGTGTGTGTGTGTGTGTGCGCGCGCGCACTCGAGCGTGCAGCCCTGTGCAGCAGGCGTGAAGTGGAGCACGACGCTGCAAGCCTCAGGATGGTGGTCTCTGGTCCGGATGTTCTTCCCTCATCTCTCTCGTATTTCCCGGCGGGACCAGCGCTTGTGTTATGCATCATCTCTCCGCATCCATCCGCACCTCCTCCTCACTAAGGAGATCCTTCGTGCTTCATTTCCCCTGTATAACACCTCATTGACACTCGCTTGCGTGCAATTCCAGATAATAGGCTCCTTCTGTTCGTGCTGTAGTGTATGAGTTCACACTTGTGGTTTTTCCTCCTCCTGCTTTCAAGAGAGGGAAAATATAGAGAACAATGTAAAGTCGAGAGAACGCGATGGTGAGCACTAGTGACTATTTTTCCTCTAATAGCACCCCCGGACGTGCGTTTTATTCCTTGCATAGCATTAATAAGCCATCCCATAATAAGACATGGGAGTTACAGTTACAGGCACAGTGTGTAAGGTTTAGCAGTATCCAGTGACATCTAGTGGTGAGGTTCCAGATTGCAACTGGCAACAATTTCAATACTGATCCGTCCCCTTTCGCCTGCAGGTTCTGGGCTACTGTAGAATCTTGCCGGTGCAAGATGGCGGCTTCTGTAAGAGGAGACCTGCTCCCTATGTACATATAAACAGCTTATTCTAAAGGTTTTTTTCTAAGCTAATGAAAACTTCACTATGAAATATATTTATGGATGAGATTTAATTTATCACCTTTGATAAAGCGACTTACTTTTTTTTTTTTTTTTTACCTTATTTATACAGCTGAGGGTTGAGGGCCTTACACACGGGCCCAACAGTGGTAGCTTGGTGTTACTGAGTCTTGAACCCCCAACCTTCTGATCATTAACCCGAAGCCTTAACCAATAAGCCATCACAGCCCTTAATTTCTGATAATAGATTCTTTAAAATGTTACATACTGTACCTTTAAAGCTCTGGGTGACTGATCAGAGCACTGGGGTGTTGAAACCCCAGGACCACCAAGCTGCCACTGTTGGGCCCTTGAGCAAGGCCCTTATCCCTACCTGCTCCAGGGTTGCTCCTTCATGACGCAGATCCTGCACTCTGACCCCAACTTCCTTAAAAGCTGGGATGTGTGAAGATAATATTTTCACTGTGCTGCAATGTGACAGATATACAGTAGTCTTCTTCTTCTTCTTCTTCTTTTTCAAATAAAACACAAGGTAGAGGTGCACCTAAGGCGCTTGGATCCTGTAGAAATCCTGCAGGCCCGCAATAACGTGTCAGAACCCTCTCTGAAGCACTTCACGAAGTTCAATACTGAGCCGTGCAAAATGTCATTTATTAGAAATTTCACTAAAAGCAAGGTTCCTGTCATTTCAGATGGTGGGACGAATATGTCACCGCCGCAGGTTTCAGGTCATGTTGTTCCTACTTGCTTTTATACACTGCCCTGACAAACAAACAAGCAAAAAAACTAACAAACAATCAAAAAAAAAAACCCCTCTTGATTTAAATAGTTACGAGCTTTTGACTGGATAATTACAACAGTGATAAATAGATTTCAGTTGCAACACATTATTAATCCTGAACTGATGCAGTGAGTACCTTCTCCTTTCTTAAACAGCCATGTCGGATGACATATTATAACTCTGGTGACAGTATTATAATGTGGGGTTGATTTACTTAGTCAGGTTGAGGCTCAGCAACATTCATTCATTCGTTCATTTTCTAAGCCGCTTCATCCTACTTAGGGTCACGGGGAGGCTGGCGCCCATCTCAGCCGACTCTGGGTGAAGGGCGTGGTACACCCAGAGCATCGCAGGGCCAACACTCACACAACCATTCACACTAACACTCACACTTAGGGGCAATTTGGAACAACCAATTAGCCTACTGTGCATGGGCTTTTTTGGGTTTTTTCTGGACGGTGGGAGGAAACCGGAGTACCTGGAGGAAACCCACGCAAGCACGGGAAGAACATGCAAACTCCGCCCAGAAACATCCCGAGCCTAATATTAGAGTGCGCTACTTAGTATTTGATTTAATTTGATATACTGTATTAATCCCGCAAGGGAAATTTAGCTTCTGCATTTAATTCATCCAAAGTGAGCACACACACGCACTGCCACACACATTTCGGCAGCTGTAAAGCAGTTGGGGGTTCGGTGCCTTGCTCAAGGGCACTTCAGCCATGAAGGTGGAGGAAGGGAAGGTGCAGCTCACTCCCCCTGTCGCCACATTTTTCTTGCTTGTTCAGGAATCAGACCAGCGACCTTCAGGTCCCAAACCCAAACACTAACTATTAGGCCATGGCTGCCCCCCATATTAGGAATTCATTTCCAGTTGATTTTATTTATATCTTTGACTTATATTCATTAGATTTTTATTAGATTTATTTATTTATTTATTTTATTAGATTTATTTATTTATTAGATTTTTATTAGATTTATTTATTTATTTATTTATTAGATTTTTAT
Source organism: Tandanus tandanus (assembly GCA_039654325.1). Lineage (NCBI taxonomy): Eukaryota > Metazoa > Chordata > Actinopteri > Siluriformes > Plotosidae > Tandanus > Tandanus tandanus. The sequence continues at coordinate 2,546,935 of JBCNYH010000025.1, forward strand.
TAGATTTATTTATTTATTAGATTTTTATTAGATTTATTTATTTATTTATTTTATTAGATTTATTTATTTATTAGATTTTTATTAGATTTATTTATTTATTTATTTATTAGATTTTTATTAGCTTTATTTATTTATTAGATTTTTATTAGATTTATTAGATTTTGACTTTAGATTTATATAGATTACTAAGAGTTATCTACAGTACTCTACCAGGCGACACGGCGGCGCAGTGGTCAGCACGTCCGCCTCACAGCACAGGTCCCGGGTTCGATTCCCGGGCTCGGGGCGTTTCTGTGTGGAGTTTGCATGTTCTCCCCGTGCTTGCGTGGGTTTCCTCTGGGTACACCGGTTTTCTCCCACATTCCAAAAACATGCTCCAAATTGCCCCTAGGTGTGAGTGTGAATGGTTGTGTGTGTTGACCCTGCGATGGCCTGGTGAGATGTCCAGGGTGCACCCCGCCTCCGCCCAGAGTCGGCTGAGATGGGCGCCAGCCTCCCCGCAACCCTAATTAGGAATAAGAGGCTTAGAAAATGAATGAATACCTCAATTAGGAAAAACCACACACGCCCCCATGACAATGAAAATATGTCCATTTTGTGTTATTGCGGAATTTCCATCTATCAGCAAAATAATTCAACTTTTTAAGCCTGAAAGCTAAAACTGCATGCAAAAAAACCCCTCCAGCACATTTACGCTGCTTATCTCATGCTGTTCCTTTACCCCAGGTTTATGTTTCGCGGTGCCGTGATTAGATTAACCCCATCGACTCTGCGCTCTACCTCCAGTCCCGAGTGATTAATGGAGATTGCTTTGATTGGCTTTGTGATGCATTGAGATTGTTCCAGATGGTGAAGCCAATGATTGGCTGGAGTCAGAATGTGGCTGATGCTCGATACCAGCAAATACAGTATACTTAGCCATGACACGTGAACGGAATACAAATGAGCTTTCCAATGGATCGGAAAGAGAAGGGAGTGAAAAGAGGAACCCACCAGGGACGATTCATCCAGGAACCTGTATGTCCTGGGAATACTGAGCAGCAAGACGTCGTTTCTTGCTCTTATATTCGCACGAATTCGCTTTGCATGCTGCCCATGCTTTGAATTATGCAGAATCGCCATTTCAGCCGACGCTTCCGGCAGTTTTCCGATCTCGAATTCCAAGTTCCGGCTGTAACCATGCAAGGAAAATTGTGAATAAGCATGAATCAAAAACCTGCTAAAAGATTCAAATGCTATTTTTTTTTTTTGTCACATTAAGATACAAGATATCAAACTAATACAAAGGCGTGTCTTCTCCCACTCCTGTTATATTATGGTCTGGAAAAGGTCACAGTCACATGCCGCCGTCACTCCATTTCCATTTTCCTGACTATAGACGTTTCACAGTGACGGCGCAGGTGAAAAACGTACCTGAAACCCTCAGTTCAGCATAACTGAGAATCATGTCTCTCCTGCCATACTGTCACATTCCACCCGGTTTATTTTCGTCTCCTTTTATATCCGGCGTCTCGGAGCTCTCCCGGTGAGGAACATATGATATTTTTGGCAGGATTGCGGATTAAGGTTTGATTCTCACAGACATCAGCGACAGCACTGTAGAGCTGCTGATCTTGCGGCTCTTGGGGGGAGAAAGAGATGGAAATATCATGGTAGGACATGATCTATGACACCATATGGCGGTGCAGTGCACTAGGTTGATGTATTTGTTCCAACGGGAATGCTAAAGGAAATAACCCATTTTCGTCTTGCTTGATGCGGCTCTCCCCCTGGGGCTGATACAACCCCCAAAATGCCTTCTTTCAGCATTTGTACGTGTCTGTATTTTGCCTCTCGTGCACTTTTTTCTTTCCACAACCTCAATTTCCCATGTGTGATTGACACACTGAATTATGACAGCTCCTCGTCGCGGAATCAGGGGTGACGATATCATGCATGTGTGGATTCACCACCAGACAAACACTTCATCGTGTCGCCTTATTCACCCGCACTGTACAGCCCTCAGACAGTTCAGTATTCGTCCAGTGTACAGTGTTAGCAGCATTTCTGTTCGCTATTCCGTATGAGAAGGAAATCAGGTTAGTGTGAAGCAGAACACATTAAGCTTCGCAGTTTTCAAAGTCGAACCCAAGGTCAGCAGTGAAATTGCTTTAATTCAGGTCGATGGTCTGATTTCTGTTTGTCCTGGTGGCTAAACCATGCTTGAGGGGACCCCCCCCCCCCCAACACACACCACCCCCGCCCCTTTATTAATTTGTTACCCAATATTTCTAGATAGTAAACACACAAAACAGGGTCAGTAAGTACAATAAGTAGTGTAATTAGACAGTTATATTTCGAAAAGGACATGAACATGATATAGTTATAAAAAAACCCACCTTTTTACGGCTTTATTACTTTATAACAACAGCTCAGAAAGCAAGCGGATAAGATTTATGGTGTTAATTATTAGAAGTGTATTGTGTAATAGCATGGAAGTGTTTATATGAGCCGACGGTGACCCAAGCGACGGGCAAATATACAGGACAACAGCAAGAGACAAAGAGCACGGCTCAGGAAAGCACTGCTAAACCCCGGCCTTCAGGACAGATTCAAACAGTCAGACAGACAGGTAGACAGAGAGAGAGAGAGAGAGAGAGAGAGAGAGAGAGAGAGAGAGAGAGACAAAGAACCTGAGGGGAAGCGCGAAGATACCTCCCGGTTGTAGTATGATTAGAGCAGCTTGTTTAAGCACTAAGCGTGCGTGTGTGTGCGTGTGCGTGTGTGTGTGCTGCAGTATCAGGTTGTCTCTGATGAGTCATGCTTTTGATATATTCATAATTGTTTTATTTTTTTATTTTTATTTATTTATTTATTTATTGTCAGTCTGCCTCTGAACAAAATCCTGACCACACCCGTGCCCGAATTTGCACCCAACTTGGCGGGGACACTACCCCACCCGAGTCCCAGAAATAATCCGATTTTGGAATGTCTGGGTCAAAGCTGAAGGTCAGTTCAAGGTCACGTCATCTTGGAGGTAGATATTTCCCGTATTAAAATTTAAATTGCTGATATCTCAGAATAAAAAAATTAGATAGACTTATAGATGCAGTGAGGGACAAATAGGAAACTGTATACACGCTTTCAGATGGCACAGTCCCCTTTGAAAAGGACAAAATCAAGGTCACAGGATTTTCAGTGCTAACAACTCCAGAACGAGTGCCGATAGACGTGCTGTTACTGTGGAGCACTAATAGGAAACCATATATGGACTTTCGAATGAGACCTTGAAAGGTCAAACCCCATCCATCTTGTAAAACCTTCAAACGAGAGAGTTTTAAAGGTAATTTGGCCACGCCCATGTACGACAGAACATACTGTAGGTCAAGCCCCTTGGTGAATTTAAACCAGTATGCATATAGAAGGGCCTATTTACTCCATTATCCATCCTACATCTCACATGCACTAAGCATCTACACCAAGCATTTTATCCTGGACAGGGTGGATCCCAGGAATGCTAGATAAAATCTTTAAAAAAAAAAGATAGGAAAACAAATAAACTGTCCCTACCAGGGAAGCTAGCAGGATGTAATCCTACAGTAAAACATCTCTGAGACAGTAAACATTCATAATTGTGTATAGTTGAGTTTTGATGCTGGAATTTGATTACCGTGCCGGTTGTAAGTGGATTAGTTAGGATTAATTTATTTCTTTTGCGGGCGAGCCGATTCATTTTCTGATTTTCCGAATGGCTTGACATTTTTATTAGCTGGTCCGTGTAACGGCTTGATTAATCGCTTATGCGTTTGTGCTTGTATTACAACTAACTCGTTTGGTCAAACGCGGAACAGATCCCTGGAGGTCCTTCACTGGATTGGACAGATTTATTTATTGCTAATTTTGTTTATACCATTTCCTGTTTTACGTACATTGCATGTGGCCTCCGATAAACGATCTTTACTCATTGACTGAAAAGTAGTTGGCGTCTGAAGGTTTCACTTTTCAATGTCACTCAAGGTCAAAGGTAACTATCTTATCTATCAGAACTCGTTTCAAAGTGCTCAGTGCTCTATTTTCAAAACTTTGTGACCTTGCTCTGACCTTCACCTTTGACCTTGACATTCCAAAGTCTACTCATTTCTAAGGCCCTGGTAGGGTAGTGTCCCCACCAAGTTTGGTGAAAATCCGTGCATGGGTGTGGTCGGGACAGACAAACAAACAAATTCCGGTGATTCCAATTCCTTCTCCAGCGCTCCAGGTATACAATAATAGCCATTTCCCTTTTTCACGCAGAGACAGATATGAACACCTTAACCAAAAAATATCACACATCGTAAATACAATCTTGGTTCAGTAGATGAGATTGGCGTTGTTCGAACAAGTGAGATGCCACGCCCACATGATCGAGAGTAATTTGGAGCCGTTGATTCCAAAGAGGCGGCGCAGTGGTGAGCATGTCCGCCTCACAACAAGAAGGTCCCGGGTTCGATTCCCGGGCTTGAGGAGTTTCTATGTGGGGTTTGCATGTGTGCTCGCGTGGGTTTCCTCCAGGTACTCCGGTTTCCTCCCACAGTCCAAAAACATGCACAGTAGGCTGATTGGCTGTTCTAAATCACCCCTAGGTGTAAATGCTTGTGTGTGTGTGTTGGCCCTGCAATGGTCTGGGGACTGAGCTGTCCAGGGTGTACCCCGCCCTCACCCAGAGTCGGCTGAGATGAGTGCCAGCCTCCCCGCGACCCTAATTAGGATTAAGCGGCTTAGAAAATTTATGATTTCAAAGATATATTTAACACAGTCCCCTTTTGCTGGTAAAAAAGCTCCATTATTCTGGGAAAGGCTTCCACTAGTTTTTAGGGGCGTGGCTGTGGGAATATACCACTCCGTCCTTTTGCTAAAAGTAGTAACGATGTCCCACAATCCCACACAGTGTGCCATATCGGTAGGCAGACCATTGTTACTTCCCTGATGTTTAGACATATTTTCATCTCAAATTTGTTGTTAGTAGCTTGAATACAGTTTACTGATCGTAAAAATATTGGCGACTGGCGAAGTATGTGGATTCATTAGATATGATAGCTCGTGCCATATTCGGGGGAAAAACGCTGTAATTGGCGGAGAAGACTCATATCAGATTGCAGATAGAGAGAAGTGAAAACCCGAGAACTTTTCATGTCTTGATGTATCCCAGACCTGGTGAATTATTTAATTTTCAAGTGACACACTGAACCGTTTTCCCCTCGGCGCTTCTATCCCGCACGACTTTAAGTATTTGGTAAAATCCCCTGGCATTGTTCATCAAAGCTCTACTGCTGCAACCGACAACAGGGAATGAGGTCGACGTTGTTCACTTGAAAAATCGGTTGAATGGTCACTACACGAAAGCTTTTGTTTGTTTACGGTGGACAGCTGGTAGACTGCCTACCAACACAGCTGACCGCAATGCACTGTGGGTCACGTGGAAAAGGGCGGAGTGGTCTATTTGTGTTTCTCCACCTACAAAGATCACTAGTGAGGAGACCCGGCGATGATGTCAGGATGTCAAGGACGCTCCAGTTCCAGTTGATCCCAAGGTGTTCGGTGCTCGAAGCTGAGGTCAGGGCTCTGTGCAGGACACTCCAGATCTTTCAAAATCACCCTCGCCCTCTTAGAGCTCAGTCACTTCGGGCCTGGACCTGTTAGTTCCAGTGAAGGAAAACTGTAACACTACAGGGTACACGGACATTCTGCGCACTTCCATGTTTCTACAGTAGCCCAGAACCATCCAGGCTTTAATGTCAGGAATGAAATTTAGGTTGGTTGTAATCTGGAATCTCACCACTAGATGCCGCTAGATCTTACACACTGTACCTTTCAATATAAAATAGCTACTTCTTAACTTTGAAGACTTTCTCTAGCTTGCTAGAAGGCGCTCTGTGAGTATTGCGAGGTACGTGAGCCACAATTTTGCCGCCACACATTTGAAATTAATGCATTTGCCGAACCACTTCATTTGCATATATATTTACGGCATTTGGCAGATGCTCCTATCTCAAGGGCCCGACTTACTCAAGGGCCCAACGGTGGCAAAGTGGTGGTCCAGGGGCTTGAACCACTGACCTGCTGATTAGTAACCTGTAGCCTTGAGCCACTGAGTTTAATCCTACTGAGGACGCGGGGAGGCTGGAGCCTATTTCAGCCAGCACTGGACGAAGGCAGGGTACACCCATAAACCGACCACCACAGGACCACCCCCCCAAACCCCCCCCGCCCCCCCACACACTCACAGACTCTCACAATGTGGGAATATGGGAGGAAACCAGAGAACCCAGAGGAAACCCATGCAAGCACAGGGAGAACATGCACAACTCGTGACCGAGCCCGGGACTCGAACCCAGGTCCTTCATGCTGCGCGGCGGACGTACCAACCGCTACCTCACCGCCGTACGACGTATTTGGAGACCAGACCTGATCATCAACGTCACATACCGTCCCTTTAATGTGTCGGATTCTTTTTTTTCCACCAGTTGAATGAGGTACAAGCGGATGCCGAGTCTTTTTGGAAACGGGTGCCCGCGCGCACGTGCAGCGCCGCTTGTGCGCGTGGAGCGAAAACCAAAACAACTCCATCCCGCCGGCCAATGAGACGCGAGCGGCGGGGCGGAGCGTTTGACCCGCGAGCGAAACGGTAGCGCACAACCTCGCCAGTGCCGCACGCACGCACGCACGCACGCGCTCGCTCCACCATTGCATGGATTACGGCGTTTCGCTGCAGCTTCAGCACGAGCTCACCGAGCCCCCCACGCGCACACCGGACGACTGCACTCTGCAGCTACAGGTACATCCCCTTCCACACGCACGTGCGCTCGGGCTGCCGTGCACGGACACTTTCCGCTTTGATCCCCCGCGTCGCGTGCACACATGCTCTTTGTTGTCAGAGCGGCACGCGCGTCGCACGGTGCCGTGTTTACAAGCGAGCCGTGCTGGCGGGTGATGACATCACTTTTCACCTTCATGCACTTTTAGTGAGATTAGATGTGATGTTGCATGCAGTCTGCAGGAAGCCATGTGCACGCGAGGATGTGTTCTTGCTCTCAAAGACAGAAGTGCACCGTGCAGCATCTTACACGAGCTTCATCTCTTCGCACCGCACGTGCTGAGATGCAAAGTGTGTATGCATGGAGAGAGGTAATGATAATAATGTGTGATGCTGATAGGTGATGTGCTTTGTCTTGTTTCAGTCCAGCTAAGCTGAGTTTCAGGCTTATTTCAGACCTGCATGGATGTCTATCAGAGTCGGACAGTCAGGGGATGTGAACTCATCTGAATCATCTTCTGGTGTCTTGGTGGTTTTGTTTCCTGCGATGAAAGATGCAGCCTGAGGAACTTTGGGGATTGGGTCCTTCTTCTCTCCATCTCCATCTCCATGAAGACTTGAGGTCATTTAATTACAGTCAGAAATAAAGCCGCCACACTTTTTTGTTTTTGTTTTTTTGGGGTGGCACCGTTCAGGACTGGCACATCTTTTGTGGTCCTGTATCTTTAAAAAAAAAAAAAAAAAAATCAGAAGTCCTTATTATGCAATCGAAATATATATATATATTTATGATGCACAATATTCATGCACCTCTTATATTAAAGGGATGACAGCTAGCAGTGTGCTGGACAGTCCCAGCCTTTTGGGAGGCGGCACAGTGGTGGCGCTGTGGTTGTCCTGTCCACCTCACAGCAAGACGGTCCCGGGTGCGATTCCCCGGCTCGGGGCGTTTCTGTGTGGAGTTTGCATGTTCTCCCCGTGCTTGCGTGGGTTCCCTCAGGATACTCCGCTTTCCTCCCACAGTCCAAAAACATGCACATTAGGCTGATTGGCTGTTCCAAATCGCCTCTTGGTGTGAGAGTGAGTGTGAATGGTTGTGTGAGTGTTGGCCCTGCGACGGTCTGGAGAGCTGCAGGAAGGTCCTGTAATAGGATTGAGAGGTTTTGCTATGCAATACAGCTCTCAAGGTAAAACAAAACACTTTATTCAACCTTTGAATCTGAACACAGCGTGCCTGACCATGATCACGCATCATAAAATGTATCGTAGAAATATCATTTTAGGGGCGGCACGGTGGCGCAGTGGTTAGCACGTCCGCCTCACAGCAAGAAGGTCCTGGGTTCGATTCCCGTGCTCGGGGTGTTTCTTTGTGGAGTTTGTATGATCTGCCCGTATTTGAGAGGGTTTCCTCTGGGTACTCTGGTTTCCTCCCACAGTCCAAAAACATGCACAGTAGGCTAATTTGATGTTCCAAGTCACCCCTAGGTGTTAGCGTGATTGTGAGTGGTTGTGTGTGTGTGTTGGCCCTGCAATGGGCTGGTGAGCTGTCCAGGGTGAACCCCGCCTTCGCCCAGAGTCGGCTGAGATGGGCGCCAGCCTCCCTGCGACCCTAATTAGGATTAAGCGGCTTAGAAAATGAATGAATGAAATCTGATTTTAGTTTGCCTTTCTTATGTTGCTGTGTAGTAAATACTAAAACACTTATTCACCTCAGGCTCGGTGGATATCGCGGGATTCCACCCATGTGTAATGCACAGTAACGCCGAACAGCTGACTGACAGGACTTCCTTTGGTTCCAAAGTTTGAATAAACAGTTTGAGGCTAGATTGTGTTTGTTTACGCATACAGTTGATTTGATACTACACCTGAGGCTGGAAGCATCTGTTCGTCATTTCACAGCTTCTGAGGAAAAGTAAAGCAGCAGACACCGGGCTGATTGACTGCGTTTACATTTATCTCTCCGAACCGCCGCGTCCTCACCCAAGCCTTTTAATCCTGTCATACTGTACCTGTGAATTTTACATAAAGATGCACCTGGAGAAATCGCAGTGCTGTTAACAGGAATCTGACTCGAGGTGGGATGGTGGAGGTCATACATCATTTCGTCACCCCTTTTCTTTCTCCCTGATTCCATTTTTAACCATGCGTTTGGCCTCAGAACACCTCGCCATGCTCTGCACAGTCTCTGTGGACGCGCTCCTGCATCCCTCCTGTCCGTGCTTCCCTGCTAATGAGAGGTTATACGATGCGACGATCACATTCTCCACATTGTTTATTTTTCGCTTTTGTCACGAAATTAAGTTTGGGACCATAACTGCTTTAGCCATGCAACCGTGCAGTTTATTTGCATCAGGTTGTGCTTAGTAATTATAAAAAAAAAAAAAAAAAAAGGTAATCAGATCACAATGTTGAGTCACGCTAGCTGGAATATAATATAATATGGTGTCCCAGGAATTATCCATCAGGAAGTGTCTTAAAGACTCTGATTGTCACCATGACAACAAGATGTTTGGAAAAAACTTTGATGGCATCTCTTGTAGTTATCTTATAAAAACCAGTTTAATTGTGTTTTGGGATAAAATGAGCTCCAAGACATTCAGCCCAAACACCAGCAAATCACAGCGGCCAAAATCGTCGCTCTGTCACCTTTATATGAATACGTTACCGGATACATTCACAAATGCATCTGTGACGTCGTACCGCAGGTTATTGTATGGACTGATCCCAACCAGAAGCTGTGGGTCAACGGAGAGGTGCGCGCTGCGCTCGGAGCGGGGACAGCTGCATTTAAATCCGGAGATCCATGTGAGTGCAGGAAAGCCCGGTCTGAGAAAAGCAATAACAACGGCCAAGGGACAGAACAGAGAGAAGGTGGCGTCCTGCTACAGTGGATCTAACATCAGGCACATGTGGAGTGGAATAAAGACCCTCACAGACTACAAGGGGAAGAGCTACAACATGGGGAACTGGCAGATGTCTTCATGTACATATTTAACCTTTCCCTGCTCTTATCTGTCGTCCCCACATGCTTCAAGAGGACCACCATCGTCCCTGTCCCGAAGAAACC
>JBCNYH010000025.1:2567923-2581752 GCA_039654325.1 Tandanus tandanus
AAACAGGAAATGGTGCTTTTTGCCCAGTACATCAAACAGGAAATGGTGTTTTTTGCCTGGTACATCAAACAGGAAGTGGTCTTTTTTGCCCGGTACATCAAACAGGAAGTGGTCTTTTTTGCTCGGTACATCAAACAGGAAATGGTGTTTTTTGCCTGGTACATCAAACAGGAAATGGTGTTTTTTGCCCAGTACATCAAACAGGAAATGGTGTTTTTTGCCCAGTACATCAAACAGGAAATGGTGCTTTTTGCCCAGTACATCAAACAGGAAATGGTGTTTTTTGCCTGGTACATCAAACAGGAAGTGGTCTTTTTTGCCCGGTACATCAAACAGGAAGTGGTCTTTTTTGCCCGGTACATCAAACAGGAAATGGTGTTTTTTGCCCGTTACATCAAACAGGAAATTGAACTTTTTGCCCAGTACATCCAACAGGAAACTGTGTTTTCTGGCCGGTACATCAAACAGGAAATGATGGTTTTACAAAGGGGAAATGGAGGTTGTTACCAGGTACTTCATGGAGGCACTGGTGGTTCCTGTGCAGTACCTCAAACAGAAAGTTACTCAGTAATTCTGTTTCCCAAAACTTCAAAGGGAATAAAAGTGAGTTTATGCCGAGAATTAAAAATGGAAAAATGTGGGCTTTAAGGCAGTGCAGGAATTTTGGGTTCCTGTCCAATATTTTAAAGGGACATTGTGGTTAAGGGTGGCATGTTACCATAGTTACCATTCACTACAGTCTCTTCCAGTCATTTTTCCTTTATTTCTCTAGTATTCTCTGGTATTGATGATACTGTGGTGATATTTATGATTGTTTTTGGTTCAGCTTTGTCTGATCTCCTACATTTGCAAATATTAATAACCCAACCCGGAGGAAAGAGCATCACCATCTCTCAAACCTCACTTCTTCATTATTTTGCCTCTGTGGTGCTAATCCTTTTGATCAGTAAAAGCCTGCTACGTCTTTGATTTCTTTTTTTCCTGATGCTGTTGCTCTTCGTCTCACTTTTTTCCTTCTCTAATATTATACTACGGAATGCTAATGGGCTCAACAGGGACACCGGGACATGAGTAAAAGGACCAGGATTTTGTGTCACACACAAACCAGTGACGGTGTTTCTGTGGTCCTTGAGCATTTGCACCTTCAGCTGATTGCTTCTCGCGCTCACGGCTTTCTTCACAGCTTCATTGGCTGGTTCATCTCTCTGTCGCTCTCTCTCTGTCGCTATCTCTCTCTCTGTGTCTCCTCTTTCTGTCTCTCTCTCTGTCTCTCTCTCTCTCTGTGTCACTTTCTCTCTGTTGCAATTACTCTCACTGCCTTTTCCCCTGTCGCTATCTCTCTGTCTCCTTCTCTTGCTCTCTCTCTCCCACTCCCCCCTCTCTATCGCTCTGTCTCTGTTGCTTTCTCTCTCTCACTGTGCTTTTCTCTGTCCGTCTCTCTCTCCTCCCCTCTATCATGGTGCTCTCTCTATCTCTCCCTTTCTTTCTCTCTCTCTCTGTTGCTGTCTCTCTCACTCTGTCTCTCTCTTTCTCTCTCCCTCTCTCTCTCTCTCTCTCTCTCTGTTGCTGTCTCTCTCTCTCTCTTTCTCTCTCTCTTTCTCTCTCTCACGGTATCTTTCTCGGTCCATCTCTCTCTCTCTCTGCCTCTCTCTCTCTCTGTTGCTATCACTCACTGCCTCTTTTTCTGTTGCTATCTCTCTCTCTGTGTCTCCTCTTTCTGTCCCTCTCTCTCTCTCTCTCTCTCTCTCTCTCTCTCTCTCTCTCTGTCACTTTCTCTCTGTTGCCATTACTCTCACTGCCTCTTTTCCTGTTGCTATCTCTCTGTGTCTCCTTCTCTTGCTCTCTCTGTCTCTCTCTCTATGTCTCTCTTTTTCTCTTTCTGTCTCTCTCTCTCTCTCTCTATTACTGTCTCTCACTGTGTCTCTTGTTTTCTCTTTGTCTCTCTCTTTCTCTCTCTGTCTGTCACTTTCTCTCTATTGCTGTCTCTCTCACTGCCTCTTTCTCTGTCTCTCTCGCTCTCTTTCTTTTTCTCTTTCTGTCTCTTTCTCTCTCTGGCTCTCTGTCCATCTCTTTCTCTCTCTCTGTCTACCTGTCTCTCTCTCTCTCTATTTCTCTTTTTTCTTTTTCTCTCTCTCTTTCTCTTTTTTTTCTGTTTCTCTCTCTGTCCTCTCTCTTTCTCTCTCTCTCTCTTTCTGTCTGTCTGACTATCTCTCTCTCTCTGTTTTTTTTCAGTTTAATAATCTTTATTATCAGGACCGTATACGGTGTATGTACAGTTTTGCCAAAGCGTTTCAAGAAACATGTGTGAACATATTTTAAACATTGTTAAATGACATTAAAAATAAGTGAACTAATTGGTTCGAACATTAGGGGGAGAGGGAGAGAAAAAAGAAAAAGAAAGAAAAGGAAAAAAATATAAAAATAAATAAATAAATAAATAAATAATAATAATAGAATAAAGAATAAATAAAAAATAATAATAAATGAATAAAATAAAATTAATAAAAAAAAGGAAATAAAATGAAAATAAAAAAGGAATAAAGCATTAATAACAACAGTATTGATCTTCTAGGCACTAAAATAAAATGATTTTCAATAATAATTATAAATAGATTAGTCGCAGTAAGAAACAAAAACATAAATAACTTTAAAATCTTAATAGCAAAATCATTTCTTTCAACAGCACAAACGTAGCACAATGACTGAGACCATTTTGGTGAGATTTGGACCCGGTGGGGGGTGGGGGCTGATGGTCTCAGGAAGTAATAAAACCAGAAAAAAATATTTTGCTGTTAAGATTTTAAAGTACTTTAAAATCAGAATTGCAAAATCAATTCTTTCAACAGCACAAACCAGCACAAACAAATGGCAGTGCTATTTTCAAATTTTGAGAAATTTTCAGAGCTTCTTTCCTCTGGGTATGCCGGTTTCCTCCCACAGTCCAAAGACATATTAGTGTAACTGACTGTTCCAAACTGACCCTTAGTGTGAGTGTGAATAGTTATGTGTGTGTTTCCCTGTGTTGGTCTGGTGAGCTGTTCAGCGTGCACCCCGCCTTCACCCAGTGTTGGCTGAGATAGGCTCCGGCCCCCCGCAACCCTAGTAGGATTAAGCGGCTTGGCAATTGAGTGAGTGAATGAAAGTCGTCCCTGTTGCTGCTCTAGGCTCTCACAATACCTTGGATGATGTACGTCGGTGTCCGTTTCGGACCCATTACATGTACGGCAGTTGTACTGCATGTCAGGTAGTGTCAAGTCTACCCGGCAAGTATAGGACCAGGATGAGGAACGCACGAGTCTTCGCCAGGTTGAACGGACCGCGCCTGGTCAAGATCACATTTGCAAATGGAAATGCGAACAGAGATGAAAGGATTGAAAATTTGCTCGCCATCGGACGTCCCTTTACGATATCTGGCAAGGTGTGAGTACCACCAACAGAAGAGACTTTTAAGAGACAGTGTTTTAACTTGTTTTTGTTGGCCACAATTACTTATGTGGTGACATTCCATTCTTGACTTGTGGGCTTGTCTAAAGTGGATCATGCAGCGAAGTGTATTTGGTCCATGTTGCTTTAACGTTTGTACTGTACCAATAAGACAATTTTACATCTCAGAGCATGTGGTTCACGCTGGTCGGGGTTTGGTGTGTTGGAAAGTTTTGAAGGCGTTTTGTAAAAATTGAGGCTAGATGTTTGCAGGAAAACATAAGAAGAAGCTAGTAGCCCTTCAAATCCTCCAATATTATTGCTTCATGATGTAGAAGTTGATGGCTGGAGGAAGTGGCTGGGGAAAGGGATGTCTGGACCTTAGGCTGCTGCCCCCGCGACCCAACCCGGAACAGACGGAAGAAGATGAAGAGGCTTCCACATGCATTTAAACTGTTAGACAGCTGGGGAAATGTTTTTTAAAAAAGTTGGGAAATGGCACCCGTGTATATGGTTGTATATTCCTGAATTTCTGATTAGTCATGGCAAATGACCGATTATTAAATGATTATAAAGAAAGTAGGTTGTGGCAATGAATTAGTCTAGACTGAGATCATCTGAGAATGTCCCCGCCTCCAAAGTCTCAAATGTCAACTAGATGAATGAGCGATTCTGTGATCATGTAGAGTGGAGCACAGTCATCACAGCCTGTGCTCTCAGGTTCTATTCCAGTTTTAATGTGTGCAGGTTCCAAGAATAATTAAACGCCAATGAAAAATGAAATTAAAATAGAGATGAGGCCCTTTATATATATATATATATATATACCTGTCAGCTAGAAGGGTTTTGTAATTTCATGCTTTTATATCAAGCAGTATTGCTGCTATGTTAGCGTTAGTAGACAGTGGTAGACGTTTTATGAAAATCCGCACATAACTTTCTGCATAATCCTGGGAACAAACACATCCACAACCAAACTGAAGGTAAAATCCTAGGCGAAGGTAATACAAATCGATTAACTTATCAATTTCATCCAGTGGGCTCCATTCATGAATAGCAAATATTATTTTTTCCAAACTTTCAGACCACCAGCACCCATGTGACAGCCGTAAGGGACCTTTTAACACAGGGATGTCCAGTCTTCTCCGCAAAGGGCCGGTGAGGGTGCAGGTTTTCACCTCAACCAAGCAGTAGCCACAATTACCACCTGTTTCAATCACTGATTTAAAAAAGACTAGATTGCACGTTAGTGTTTCAATTTTGAAGCCGGGTGGCAGCCATCTTGGTGAGACCACCTTGCTTTAAGATCTTAAAATGGAGCCGCTGAAGGCCAACACAGCTGGAAAACCCTGAAAATTTTACTGCCGACGGTCAGAATATCTTAACTTGACCAATAAGTTTAATGATATTTGTAATTAACAAAAAAATATGAATTCATTAATTAATTCATTTTGTAATTAAGGTCTCGGGGAGGCTGGCGCCCATCTCAGCCGACTCTGGGCGAGGGCAGGGTACACCCTCGACAGCTTGCCAGACCATCGCAGGGCAGAAACACGCTGACGGCAATGCAGCCTACTCTTGACGAAAATCACCAATGGTTCTTTTACATTCCTCTCAGTGAGAGACATGGCCGCGTTTGATAACACAGTTAGCTGCACTGGGGGGACAGCAGTGACAAATCGGTGATAGTGGGGCTTGAACACCCGACCTTCGGATCAGTAATCCAGCACCCTACCACCGGGCCACCCCTGCCCCCTAAAAAAATAAATAAATAAATAAAAAAAAGCTATACATAGCTGAAATTTGGTTAAAAGAAAGTTTTCAAATGAAATGTACATTTTGTATGTAATTATTTTGGATGTATTTATTTTTCTCTTCTTTTCATGCTTCATATTTGAGTATAACGTTCAACAGTAAGGTGGTCTCACCAAGATGGCTGCCACCTGGCTTCAAAATTGAAACACTAATGTGCAATCTAGTCTATTTGTTTTTAGATCAGTGATTGAAACAGGTGGAAGTTGTGGCTACTGCTTGGTTGAGGTGAAAACCTGCACCCAGACCGGCCCATTGCGGAGAAGACTGGACACCACTGGTTTAACAGATAAAACGGCTTTAATGGCTTTAAATAATCTGCTTTCATTGGCTTTTTAAGAAAATTATTAACTCTGTGAAATTATGTGTTCTGGTTTCATTTTTACCTTAAATTAGGGCTGTGATGACATTCATATACAAGTTGGTTTACGAGTACAATTTCCCGTCAGTCTCTGAGCCGGCGTCCCTAATGCGGCACTGACTGAATACCAGGACTGTCACAGTAACTCAGAAAGATTTTGTTATCAAATGAATTTTGTCTGTTTGGCTTATGTTTTTTTTTTTTTTTTTCATTCTCCAAAATTTAATCAAAGTCAAAACAGGTGACAAGATTTAGGTTTAGGTGCGTCCCACCTAAACACACATAATCATAGAGACCTTCGTTACCCAGACTAAAAGGCGTTGATAGTGTCTTTAATGGTGCAGTCCTTTCTACCTGAGCCAAGAATAGGTTTTTTTGGACATCATTGACTGTCTGGAAGGCAGAACGACATCTGAACATCTGCCAGCCCTGTCATGCTCTTTCTTGCCTTCTTGCTGTGACACCCACATGCTCGTATGAAGGATCGTCATATTAAAATATGCGGTTTTCCTTTCTGGTTTTTAGCTTACGTCATCATTGGTGTATCCTTGTCCGTCGAGAGTCTATTAAAGAACCTAGGAACTGGCGCAAGATAGAAATACAGTCTGGATTAGATGTCTTGAATAAAGCAGGAAACAAAATGATACAAACATTCCCAACTCGGGGTCATTTAGAGCAGCCAGTCCTTCTATTAGCATGTTTTGGGATGGCAGTAGGCATCAAGTCTGTCATTGGTGCATGCAGGCAGTTCTAAGAAAATAAATTATCAAAGCTCACATTACGCAAGCTCACAGCTGGACAACTTCCTGCTATAATAATATTAATAATAATAATAATCATCATCATTTGCATATATGCAGATTTGCTTGTGACAGATTATTGTACAGTATTACATCACTGATTTTTAGCCTGGTCCATTTGGTTTCCAAGCAACTGAATCACGGGACGAGGTGCTTTTTCCCCCAGGCTAGCTAATAAATGTATGATTTGTCCACCTCTGATAATGAGCCCAGGCGCACCAGACGCCAAGCCCGTGTGCTGGTGGAGTGTTAATCCATGCCAAGACGAGCAGTGTGGTCCCAGGAAGAAATAGCGGTCCTGTTCCTTTCACTAAAGCAAGAGACGTTTTCTGATTTTCTGTCTCTCTCTTTCAGATGAAGTCAACGGAAGTGGAGCAAGGCCTTTTCACGGACACCTACTGCAAAGTGTGCAGTGCACAGCTCATCTCCGAGTCTCAGAGAGTGGCACACTACGAGGTCAGGACTGTTCTCTTCCAGTGTGTCTGTCATTCTGACTTTCCATCTGTTAGCCTTCCGTTGTATAACAGTGCTGTGCGTTTCTTGTGGTTAGACGGCTGTGTTGATTCACTCCTTCAGTTGGTAGTAATGCACATTGATGTGTGTTGAAGGATAGTTTAAATTAAGGCTTGCTATGTAATAATGTGCCGAATTATCTGTTAAAGTGATTTACATTGTTCCCAAAAACACGTCTCCATGGAGACATCCTACCTCTTCACTCTTCAAGCTGAAGTCTTGATAAGTGTGTGATGTTTTGATTTTTTTAAAATTCAGTTTGAGGCATATTACCCGATATAACGCGGCACGTGGAGAAGAGGTTAGCATGTCCACCTCACAGCAGGATGGTCCTGGGTTCGATTCTCGGGCTCGGCGAGCGCATTTCTGTGTGAAGTTTGCATGTTCTCCCTGTGCTTTCTTGGGTTTCCTCTGGGTACTCGAGTTTCCTCCCACAGTCCAGAGACATGCGACCCGGTGGAGTAGTGTTTAGCACGTCCACCTCACAGCAAGATGGTCCTGGGTTTGAGTCCCGGTTTTGGCGAGGGCGTTGCTATGTGGAGTTTGCATGTTCTCGCTGTACTTGTGTGGGTTTCCTCTGGGTACTCCAGTTTCCTCCCACAGTCCAAAGACATGCACATAGGCTAACTGGCTGTTACAAATTGCGCCTAGGTGTGAGTGTGACCCGTTATATGGCAGCACGGAGACGTAGTCATTAGCATATCCACCTCACAGCAAGATGGTCCTGGGTTCGAGTCCCAGGCTCCAGGAGGGGGTTTCTGTGTGAAGTTTGCATGTTCTCCCACAGTCCAAAGACATGCACGTTAGGCTAACTGGCTGTTACAGATTTGCCCCTAGGTGTGACTGTGTGAATGGTTGTGTGTGTTGGCCCTATGATTGTCTGCCAAGTTGCTCAGGGTGTACCCCGTCTTCACACATTGTCGGCATCCCCATATCCCTAGCAGGGTTAAGTGGTTTGGGAATGAGTGAGTAAATGAGATGAACTGTTACGTTAGCTACCTATAACTTTAGTGTTGAATTATTAATGTTAGGGAAAAAAAAAAAAAAACAGAGTTCAAGGTTTCCCCACCATGCAGCATGGCTAATGTAGCAATCGGCCCTATATGGATACTGGTTTTATTTACCAGTGTGATCATCTTACGATTTGTTAGTCCTTATATGGGTCCCTATTAGTGTCACAAAGGAACCGCATGTCTGTCGGCACTCATTTCTAAATTATTGGCGATCAAAACCCTGTGCCCTTGATTTTGACCTTTCAAAGTCACTTAAGGTTAAAGGAGGTTATGCTTTTTAAAATCGTGTATATGTCACTTTGTCAGTCATCAGTCAGTCAGTCATCTGATGGTCGGGGTCGTGTTGCAGAGGCAGCAGCCTAAGCAGTGAGGTCCAGACGTCCCTCTCCCCAGCCACTTCCTCGAGCTCTTCCGGGGGGACACCGAGGTGTTCCCAGACCAGCCGAGAGACGTAGTCCCTCCAGCGTGTTCTGGGTCGACCCGGGGGTCTCTTCCCGTTTGGAAATGCGCGACCACACCAGGGAGGCGTTCAGGAGGCATTCTTATCAGAGCCACCTCAACTGGATCCTCTCAACGGGGAGGAGCAGCGGTTCTACCGAGCCTCTCACCCTACCTCTAAGGGAGAGCCCCGCAACCCTGTGAAAGAGGCTCATTTCAGCCGCTTGTATCCGCGATACACGATGTCACTTGGTTTCCAAGATATGTGCAATTTTATTTTAACATGGGAAATTTCTATCTCCAAAATTCTGTGACCTTGCTCTGACCTTAACCTTTGACCTAAGCATTCCAAAATTAAATGATCTCTGGGACTCTGGTAGGGTATTTGTCCCTACCAAGTTTGGTGAAATTCCTTGCACAGGTGTGGTCAGAATTCAGACTCACAAATGTCTCCTGTTTTCATGCTGAATGATGCCTGTAATGATTATGGTTGATTTGCATGGGATATGTGATGTTCGATATATAATTTATAATGATGATGCAAAAGACCTTCCTTTGTAATGAGTGACTTTCACAATACATATATGAAACGCATGTCATGGAGAGCGTCAGCAAAGTTTAACTTCTTCTTGCCTCTGAGGCATCTAAGCTAAGCTAATCTAAGATAAGCTATTCGGGACATTTGTTGTAGCCAGGTTGTGGTGGTAAGGGTGGGGAGGCGGTGGTCAATGTGGTCAAGAGGGCAGAGTTTGAGGCACCCATTGATGACATGTAAGCAGTCTGAGAGGTCTATAGTAAGGTCTGTAGGTCATAACTATACAGTGTATAGTCAGGTATGATGGAATATGGTGGAGTCTCTATCATCATGTCCATGGTTATTTCTACTGCTCATTTTATAGAAAGTAAAATACAGAGTAGTCTTTCCTGATGCATGATGAAACACTTGCCCCAAACTGTGGATATGTGTAGGGTGGTAAGGCGGCATGTCGTGCACCAACATTAAGTCACGGTGACCTTGACCTTTGACCCTACTCCAGAAGAAGCTTGTTTGGGCCGTATTTCCTATATGCATCTTGAAATGGGGGAGGTTAACGTACCAGCATTAGATCACTGTCACCTTGACCTTTGACCCCACTTAAATGGAAACCGCTTGTTTGGGTCATATTTCTTATATCTGTACCCTCACATGTATCAAACTAGGCATACTTATACATTTTGGGAAGGGTGAGTGTTATGTACCAACATTAGGTCACTGTGACCTTGACCTTGAAAAAAGTTTGTCCAGGCCATATTTTCTATGTGGTTGGCCTTACACATACAACATTAGGTATGGCCTATTCACTTTCTTCAAGGTCAAGGTCATGACCTATCTATGTGTCTTTCCCTGCATCCTTATCCTTGTCCAGGCTGTAACGTCCGAGTCATAAGATTCACCTGCCACAAACATGGTGGATGTATGAAGGATGGTGAGACGGATAGTCCTGTGTTATGTCCGGGTCACTCTCTTCAAGCTCAAGGTCAAGGCTGGACAAGGCCTATAACTTTGGATTCATCACAAGCATATGCCTCAATCTTGGTGGATATTCATAGGGTGGTGAGGTGGAGTGTCACATGCTCCGACCGGGTCACTTGCTTCAAGGTCAAGGTCATGGCTTACAGTCAAGTGTCAGATTACCTTTGGTGGGTTGAAAGATACATACTGACAAGGGTACATTTAATCACCTTTACCCCCTACCTTAACCTTGATGCAAATGACAGAAGGTCAGAGTGTGTGTGGTTCATGCTGTGTCTTTAAAATCCTGGTTTACAGATTTTGAGTGTCTGTGTACTTCAGCCAGAGTGAGACCCTCCGTGATGGTTGTCATTAGTAATTATCCGGGATGAATCAGTAACTCTGATAAAAGAAAAAACAAATAAACTCAAAATAAATCCCTGTCTTGAGGTTGCTTAGTGTTGGATTTCACCTCAAAATCCAGCCTGTAAAAAGCAGCAGGCTTAAAAATCTCTCCCCGTCTTTTTACAGGAGAAAACACTCGGCTGTGATTTCTGCTCCTCCACGTGATCGCTTGGCCCGTGTCATTACCCTGCTGATGATCAGTGTGACTGTTTAATCGTCCTCCCTAAATGCGGCTGTGATAATTAGCTCCTTCGCAATTGCTGAGGATCTTCCCCCGAATTCATCCACGTATTAGCCGACTGCGCGGCACATTAAATACAGCCGTAATAGTCACATGCTTCAGTATGGCCTTTGCTCCAAGCTTCATTTGGACGCTACTCAAAAATCATTTGAATGCAGCAGATGCACGCGTTATTCCACCCACGATATTACCAGCGGAGCCAAAAGACGAGCTTTGTACAGAACAAACCACTGATAATTGGCTTCCTTTTTTAAAGATTTTAAAGCTAATGGTAATTTGCCCTCAACAAGCCCTCACCCTGTTGTCTGACGCCCCCCCCCCCCAATGTCTCCCTGATTATTCAGCAAATCATATTAATTGCCATTAATACAGTATGTGCTGATAACATGCCCAGCTTTTATTTAAAATGATCAGAGATAACCCTGCAGATTGCAGTATTTTAAGATTGATGTTGACACTTTTAGTATTTTGTCTACACAGGATGTTTACGTCTTGTTTTCATCCGTACAGACGCTTTCCCTGAGCAGCACCGTAAAAAAACAACAACAAAACAACATTGATCAATGTTAGTGTTTCAAAACAGTCTCGAGCACACACACACACACACACTGAATGCTTGGATGTGAATAGTGACAGCTGAAGAAAGCAGAGAGGATTACTTTAGGTTTTGAAGACAAAACAGGTTGTACGACCTTCACTCGAGTCACTCGAGACATGTGACACTTTAGAAAGATGAGAGCCAATTAAAAGGACTTGTAAAACAACAGCGAATAAAAATACGCTTCGTTGTCGTGTACAATAAAAAATGTGGGATGGATTGAGCATAAAACCTTTTAGTAGAAGTTTTTTTTTCTAAATAAATCTTTAAAGCTAATGTTTGTTTCTAAGATAAGATAAAATCATCCTTTATTGATCCTCAAAGGGGAAATTTAAATAAGACATTTTTAGTTTAATGCCCATGTTTACTTATTTGGGTCATCCCCTGAAACTGGGTCACATTTAATGATTCACATTTTGGAACTAACATTTTCCAAAAACTATAAAGAATTAAAAGAGCAATCCCTGCCCAAAACATCCCACATGGACACATACAACATGTCAGACAAAATCATTCGCATACATCCAGCGGATATTTATATATATATATATATATATATATTTCCTGTGAGGGGTGAGGGGTCCATGTTACGACGTTCTCTGTGCAATTGAGTTATTCCGGAAGTGGATTTATAGCACACGTAGTCCAGTGCTAATTCATTTCCTTCATTCATTTCATAAGTAGGGTCGCGGGGAGGCTGGCGCCCATCTCAGCCGACACCGGACAAAGATGGGGTACACCCTGAACAGCTCGCCAGACCATTGCAGGGCAACACACACAACCATTCAACACACACAAACAGCCAGTCAGCCTACTGTGCATGTTTTTGGACTGTGGGAGGAAACCCACGCAAGCACAAAGAGAACATGTAAACTCCACACAGAAACACAGAAACTCCCCGAGCCCAGCAATCGAACCCAGGACCTTCTTGCCGTGACGCGAACGTGATAACCACTGCGCCACCGTGTCGCCTCTAATTAATTTATTCACCAGAAACAAATGGGATGAACTTGGTGTCCATACGTGGATGAATCTGAAGATGAACTTGGTGTCCATACGGATTTATTCCTGTTTGTTCCTAATAAAAGTGCAGTTATGTGCATGTTCTCTCACTGTCTCTGTAACAATAGTTCAGGAATTTATGGTCAATATAGAGGGAAATAAACTGCACTACTTTGAAATTTGGGGATCGTGAATGTCACACTTTATGGTACCAGTTTCTGAGAATGACCCATTTCTGAATCAAGCATTAATTTTTAAATTTGTATTTAATGCACAGTTATGTGAATATTATCCTTGACAGAGTGCCTCTGCGGTGTTTTTTTCTCCGTATGCCATGACAACTTTTAAAACCAACTAATATGTTTAATAATGATGAATGTCGCTGGAAAGTTCCTGAGACAGAACATCAGTGACATCCACTGAGGCGCATAATTGTTTTAGTATATACTGTGCTATGCAGAAACACAAGAAAAATAGAGTTTATTTTTACTTATTTTATCCATGACAGAGGCGGGTCAGGTGAGCCCCATGCTCTTCGGGCTGAGTTAAGCGCGATGTGTCTAACAGCATCATTTTTATACTCATTCAGAGTTTTAGTGTATACTGTACTCCATGGTAACGAACGTTAAACCATGCTCCTAAAAGGTGTTTAGTGTATACTACACGGAAACACAAGAATAACAAACGAAAATGAGACTTTTATGGTTAATTTTTCCATTTTAAAAAATTCAGTGATAATGCTCTGTGTGACTGTGAGAGTCTCTGCTTGTTTGTAGTTTTGATTCTATTGTTATCCACTCTGAATATTTTTTACTCCCCAGATAACGGGCCATATAGATCGCTCCAGCATGGTGTAGTATATTCATTCATCAGCCGAAATGTTTAATATTACTAGGGTCTCGGGAGGCTGGAGCCTGTCTCGTCCAACTCTAAGCAAAAGCGGGGTACACCCTGAACAGCTTGTCAGTCCATCATAGGGCCAACACACACACACACACACAACCATTCACTCTCACACCTAGGGGCAATCTGGATGTCTTTGGACTGGGAAAGGAAACCAGACAACCCGGAGGAAACCCACGCAAGCATGAGGAGAACATAATCTCGAATTCCTGTTTTTGCAAGTTAAAATAGAGTTAAAACTACCGTTAATTATCACGCACTTTGTTTTCTTAATGCTAGCCGAGGTCCTCTTCTAGTTCTTTTTCTTCTTCTTCCTCCTTGTTGTTTTATGGTGGTTGGCAAACAGCTATTTAGTGCATTACCGCCACCTACTGGTATGGGGTGTGGCTCATAATGATTTATTTACCCCTAATCCTGGGAGGAATTATAACAAAGTTTTTCAGGATTTTCATTTTGCAGGCGTTATCATCCCTGCTTCACAAAAAAACACCCTCACCGTGTCTGGGACCCGCATGCCTGCGACTGCTGCCTCCCATGTAGTAAATATACTGATTGTATTTATTAATAAGTGACACATTTTGTGTTTTTTTTAATGCTATACTTCCTGTAATCTCTTGTGTTACAGCAGCTACAAAGTCCATAAAACAAAAATTAAAAATGCCACAAATAAACCAAATGAACAGTGAAGTGCTAAAAACATCTAAAAGAGAATTAAAATGAATTAAAAATGAAGATTGATGTGTAAGATGATCACCTCATTACTCTCTTTGCATTTTTAAAAATTATGAATATTATCATACATATTATATATATATATATATATATATA
>JBCNYH010000025.1:2589384-2603021 GCA_039654325.1 Tandanus tandanus
TCTCTTTGCGCGTTTAAAAATTATAAATACTATCATACATGCTATATATATATATATATATATATATATATATAGATATATATATATCTAACTGCTTCAATGCCTGCAGTGATGGTGAAACTTTTCGTCTAATTACATTGAACTGATCTGTATTTTCTTTTATTTTTTTAGTGATCAGATTTGCACACAAAAATAGCTTTGTTAGATCACATTACGGGTGAAAGAATGGAAGAATAAAACTTTCTGAGCTTATTTATCCTTGTTTAGCCCTCTCTGCATGACAGATCGTTAGCAGAGGTGCAATATATATTTTATTTATATGTGCAAACTGAGCTTAAATTCCCTAAAAAATTCCCATAAAGTACGGGGTACATTTTCTACAGCTAACCCTAACCCTGATTCTCTGGCGAAGCTTACGTTTGGGTAGACACGCCGGGGTTTTTGCCCGTACCTGCATTAAAGCATCATGAGATGCCTTTTTAATACTGAGTTATATTTATACACTTCAGTGAACCTCGCAGGCAGAAAACAATCCCTGTGCATGGTGGTATAGCTAATAAAACTTTTTATCCCATCCACCATTCGAGGCCAAGCGTGAAACAAGTAGAACGGAAAGCGTGCTATTAAATGGAAAACGATCCCCGAAGCCACTGGGACGAAATAGCACATCCCTGAGCATCACGCTGGAGTTTTTGTATGGCGGAGACTTGTGCGGAATTTTAACCAAGATGTTTTCAAAACACGAAAAAGTTCCCTGCTGGTTCTCTGTCGGCGATGGAGAAAGATATAACGTTGGATTCGCACTAACTGGAATTCATTCATCTGGAGTATGTACTGTAGGTGCCCCTGCAGGTGACAGAGGAAGGATCTTTTGTGCGGCGATTCATGTATCAACACACTGATCCAAAATGTATTTTTTCTTTACTCACTCACTCATTTGCCAAACTGCTTTATCCTATGAGGGTCGCAGGGAGGCAGGAGCCTATCTCAGCCAACACTGGGTTAAGCCTGGGTACAGCCTGAATAGCTCACCAGACCCTCACAGGGCCAACACACACACAGCCACTCACACTCACACCTAGGGGCAATTTGAAGCAGCCAGTTAGCCTACTGTGTATGTCTTTGGACTCTGGGAGGAAACTGGAGTACCCGGAGGAAACCCATGCAAGAATGGGAAGAACGTGCACATAAAATTAATTAATGTGTTTGAATGCGTCGTTTTCTTCACAGTACAACAGACCGCCATGTTAGGCTCTGCCCTGTGAAAATTAAATAAAGTTTACAGCCCAGGGCCGCAGTGCTTTGGCAATCTGCTGCAGGGCACAGTCTATCTATATTATATGAAACCGCGTCTGTGAGGTGCAACATTGGCACGTTCCAATTGTGCAATAATTTTGTGCCAGTTAACCAATAGTAACAATGCAATATCAAGAATTCTTAGATGGCTTTCTACCAATCAGAGATGAGAAAATCTTTGAATGAATAATAATAATAATAATAATTACAACAACAACAACAACAACAACAGCAACAAAACAACAGCAACAATAATAATATCATTATTATTATAATTAATATTATTAAAAGGTTAGGTAACTCGTCTGGGATCTGAACCTTCTCGGAACCAATGCTAAGTGAGGTTTTAGCAGTCACTCGCTCTGCTTATCTCTCCAAAAGTCGTTGTTGTGCAGTGAACGTGCTACCATTGCAGTTCGACTCATTACTGGTTTTCATGGATGCCATCATTTCCAAGCCAGTTCCTCTGGCTATTAAAAAATTAGTGTCTACCCGTATGGATCCCTATAAAACATAACTGCACTCATGAGCACTTCCTGACGTTTTGCACAGACACTTCTAGATATAGTAAGATTATCAGCTTGATAAAAGAAAGGAATTAAAGATTTAAAATAAAAATAATCTATATACTATACTAATATATTAGAGGGCATTGCCAACCCCCCCCCCCCCAATTCCATGAAAAATGGGACATGATACTTTTTCGAAAATGAGTTTATGCACAACACAAACACGAGATTTTCCGTGCTCGGGACGAGACGACCTGCTCTAGCCAGCGGTGGATGAATTCTGAGACAATGGGGTGGGAGGTTTCTTGTCTTTGACTCACTGCAGACGCTTATCCATAGTCCATGGACCTCAATGATTTTGTGTATTCGTTTGTGTGATTTTCATGATTATTTTTTCGGGTTTGATATATGTTTTTATTACATGTACCTTTAGAAAGGTCGGGCATGTAGAGGGATTAGTGTAAACAGGGTGGGACTTGATGTAAAATCATCAATAATTAGATCATTTCTCCTTTTCGAAAGCAAA
The DNA here is from genome assembly GCA_039654325.1 of Tandanus tandanus. NCBI lineage: Eukaryota > Metazoa > Chordata > Actinopteri > Siluriformes > Plotosidae > Tandanus > Tandanus tandanus. Next base: position 2,591,716 of record JBCNYH010000025.1, read on the forward strand.
TCAGTAAAATATTTTAGAAAAAAAAAGGATTTTTATCTGTAAGTCATGTTAATGAATCAGATGCAACGTCTGTCACATAGACATTTTTCCCAACCCTGAAGCCGGTGCTCACTTCTTGTTCTCTACTGCAGTCAGTATATTAGCGAGCCTCCTCCCCTGTATACCTCGAATTTACAATCATGTATCGTTGTTGGTTTTCAGAGAATTTTGAAATAAAGTTCCATGAGTCTTTTTCTTGTAACGTCCGTCACACTCATATTTTGTATCTGACACATTTTTGTTGAGCATGGTGTAGTATGTACTAAATTCTGCCGGAGGAGGCTCGAAGTGCAGAGCTCACCTGACCTGTCTCTGTCACGGTTAAAATATGTTAAAATGAAGTATAAAAATCAGGTTTTAGTTTATTTCTCTTTGTTTCCGTGATGTATGAACTAAAACCTTTAACGAGAGTTAAAAGGATGTCGTTACGCCGTTCTGCACTTGTTCTCGTACGTGCTTGGAGCTCACCTGCATCCGTCTTGATTTAAAAAAAAAAAATGTAAATAATAAACCATACAAATTCTGTTTTAGTGTGTTTTTTTGCTTATGTTTCCATGTAGTATATACTAAAACCTTGTCTTTCATTATACTTTATTCTCTCAGTCATAGATTAAGCAGGACGTTCACTTTATGAACGAGCAGTTAATATGGAAACATTATTAAATTAGCCTATCAGAGCCTGTTAAGTACATTAGAGCCTGAGTGGTTGGAATATCACACATGTTTGTGACACTCTGTCTGTAGCTCTGTGGTCCCTGCCGCTGTGAGCAGGATGTCCTTAATGAAATAAAATATGGATTTTCAGCCTGGCACAATTTGTATTGAATTAGTCCCACGAGCAAATAGAGCAGTTTTAAAAACAGATAAAGGGAAAGAGAGCACACTCCTTACAATTCTAAAAAGTCTCGTCTCATTGGTTTGGTGGCAACCCCCCACCCCGCCCACCCGTACCTCTGTATATTTGCATTCATGTTCTTAGTCTAGAACCATATAAATTAGCCACACCCATCAGCAAACATGGCTGCTGTAGTTAGGACTTTCCCATAAAGCCCTGATTTGGACAAACGGATTAATCATTTATCGGCCCCTTTTCAGGCAGTGCTTTCATCTTTACCTGTGCCGAGGGGTTTATGTTTCACCTTCAGTTTGTATATTTGTTTATGTTTGTTAGCAGGATTATGAAAATTTATTTCAACCAGTTGTGGGGCTTTGGACAAGAAAGACTTCATTACATTTTTGGTGATGATCCGGATCAAATTCTTCATCCTGGAATTTTTTTAAGTATTCTTTAACATTGCGAGAGATGACAATTTTTTTGAAGTATTTTTGGTACTACGGCAGCTCCAGCAGGAGGAGCTGTGTACTTAGCTTTTTTATTTTAATTTTTTTTGGCTTGGCAGAGGTTTACACTCCCCGAATGCTCTTGTCTGAGTTTGTGTCCTCTTTCTGCCATTTATCCCGACTCTATGTTTCTTTTTCTTGGTTTAAATTGATTTAGTTTGCTGAGAACTGTTGTTTTATCCTGTTTTATTATTAGCTCTGGTTCTGGTTTGTGATTATGTCACATATTACTTCTTATTTCACCGACAAACTTGAGTTTAGATGCCCGCTATGAAATGAATCCTATCATCAAATTCAGCCTAGGCTCATTCTCATCTATAGATTTGCCCTCCATGGCCCAAGGAATATCTAAATATACCATACGTATTCCTGAGTTTGAAGGTTGCAGTCTTATGACCTGCACATTATTTATTTACCCCCCCCCCCCCAGAGGGGTGGGAATGGGCCGCTCGGGAAAACAAACTAGGCCTTAAAAAGTGTTCGACTCTCAAGCAACAGATGGAAGTCTTGTTTCAAGGCTAGTTTGGTTCTGATCCTTTTCACTGCAAGTGCCTTGCTGTTGTTGTCTCTTTTCTACCATAAAAAGGTGCTTGAATCATGAAATTTGGCCGTTCGATGACTACGAATGATTTCCCAAAGAAAATGGTGCTGGGGCAAAAACATTGTCTGGGCAAATCAATTCAGCTCACTGATCTTTGATGAATTGTATGGATTTATTGATTAATTGACCTCTTGGGATATAACTTTCTGTTTGGAAGTTAGATGGCATTTTTTATGAGACAGACTACAAAAGACTGCAGTTTGGTTCCTGTATGTCTGTCAGAGGGATCTCGCCATGAGGGCACACCATCCCCGTCCCATCAGTTACACTTTGAATGCCGCTAATTCATGCATCCTGTCGTCACATCCTTCTTTAATGTCAGCTGGGAATATGCACTGTCTGATAGGAACAATCCTGTGCAGCATAAATATAAATATGACATACAGCATTTATTTCTTCCGTGGTCACTATCTGGACACGGATATCACAGCGGGGAATGTTTGAGGCTGGGGGTTGGTAGCAAAACAGATTTTAAAACCGCATCAGCAAAAACACCGAGGTAGAGAGAAAAGACTGATATCATGAAAAATGTAGAGGAACAATAGCGAAATGGAAAAGAACCAGCGCAAAAGCCTGAGCAGGCGGTTATTTTTATACGAGAAGACAAAGTCACATATTATTTTTACTCCAGGCTGACAATATTGACTCCTGAGGCCTGTGAAATACTGAAGAAGAAAATCAATATAGCAGTAGAAGAATGTCATCCAAGCGACCAACTCCTCAAGGAACACTCTGAAACAAATTGATGTAGGCTGCCAGCCTTGAGATATGACATTTCTGATAGGCTTTTCTGCTTACCGTGGATGTAAAGAGTGGTTATTTGAGTTACTGTAGCTATCCTGTCAACTCAAACCAGTTTGGCCATTCTTCTTTGAACTAGCTCATCTGTAAGGGTCTTCAGTTCACTTCTCCTTAGATGCTGTGTATGTGTGTGTGTGTTTTCTTAAGAGAAATTACATAGAAAAGTGCAAGAGAACGGACAGATTTGTTTGTAAATGTACACTCCCTTTTCTCCCAGACTCCGGGAGCTCACAGGTTTCCTCCTTTTTTGTCTTTTTTCTCTTCTCGTCCCTGATGATGGCGTTAGGTTGAGCTGCACAGCAGATGTACATCAACCGAGTATCACAGGGATATCATACGGAGATTCTTTTTCTTGCAATAATCATATCACTTACAGACCTGATCTATTTCCCCATGACAGACGTACAATATATATTTGATATGTGAACACAACTATGCAGCTTTTAAATCCACCTCACCCAAACCTCCACCAGTCCCTTCTGTCTTAGCCTCACTAAATTCATACAGCAACAACAACAACAACAACAACAATGCCTTTAATCCCCTGTTGAGTAGTTATGCTGTTTATGACTGACAGTTTGCCATTATTTGTAAACCCCGCTGTAATTTCTCTCTTGACTCAGTTTTCTCCGTTTGTACACCGTTATCCTGCACCAGTATAGTTGTTTATCTTTTCACATTTCCGTTGTTTTATTTTCTTCTTTCGGCTCTTGTTCCTCAGAAATGGAGAAACTCTGTGAGAAGTTCCTTTAAACCTTGGATCCTATTCAGTTTTATTTGTGCAGCACTTTTTATAATTGACAATTATAGCAAAGCAGCTTTACATAGTAAAAACAAATTTAGTAAAGAATTTAAACTTATGATTTTAACCACTTCTCTATAAACCCTTTGCAACCTTAATGAAAATGCCTGTAGTGATGCTGGCAAGAAACCTTGAGAGGAACCAGACTCGAAAGGGAAAACAGTCCTCATTTGGGTGAAACCAGATAAAAATACAAACCATGCAGCAGAAACTTCACTGTAGTTTAACATGAAGTCTAGTTGGGTATCTTATAACTGTAATGGGAATTGTAGTTCTAAATCATTTCAGTAAAAGAGTTTATAGCACCAGCAGTGAAAAGTCATCTTCACAGTTTCTGAGTGGATATTTAGGTCCATAAGGATCATCATCAGCGGGAGGGAGGGGCTTCTAAGATCAGAACCACAACCTGTAGTAGAATATCAGGACAGATCACAGGATTCAGAGTGCAGAGGCATCAGTATCACTGGTGTCTAAGAAGTAGCATATGTACCTCAGCAAAACAGAGAGAGAGAGAGAGAGAGGGAGGTTGTTAGGTATGCTCATAACAGTATAATGGATAAAGAAGAGAGTTTATTAGTGCTGAGTGCAAGCAGGGACTCCCACATGACTGACATTTTTCATTTAAATTTCCAGAGCGACTTATATTTTCATCTCATTTATACAACTGAGCAATTAAGGATTAAGGGCCTTGCTCAAGGGCCAAACAGGGGCACCTTGGTGGTACTGGAGCTTGAACCACCAACCTACAGATCAGTAACCCAGAGAGCCGTAACCACTGAGCCACTACTGCCATGGCTAAAACTAACTATGACATCATGACTAAAAAGATCTAACCAGAAGGAAGATAGATTTAAGGACAACAAGTCCAGAAACAGCATCAAGGCTCCAAAATTCTCTTCAATAACGTTTTCTGGACTGCCTATGTTACTGTCTTAATCTCATTCATTCACTGGTTTTTTTTGAACCCACAGTTTGCCAGGCCATCACAGGGCCTGTCTTAATCTTTTTCTCTTAAATAACCACCCTCCTTATCTATGACTTCCAAGATAAAAGAAACGAACAGGAAAGTCCTGACAGACTTTCACTCATCTATAAAAATTAGAAGAGGAACTGGTGAGATCTTTCTCTCACACTTTCTTCAGTTAATGGGTGTTAATCTCATTCAGTTAATCTCTGTGTGTGTGGAGGACATTTCTTACATCCTACACAAGCCCACTCCCAGAGGATTCTGATAAATCCCACCTGTTCCCAGAGGAATACTGACTAATCCCACATTCTCCTACATCTATCATTTTGTGTGCACCCACCTGCAATATTTTCTAAAGAACTTTGTTGGCTTTATTCTCCAACATATGAATCAATGAGTTATTTGAGCCACTATGACCTTGACCAGAACAAAACATTTACTGAAGATGAATGCACCAACCTAGGGTTTGAGCAACGTCCTGCAATCAATGCGCTTCTATATTAATGCATGTGACCTTTCTATGAACCTTTCACTTCTGGTCACCCACTCGTACCAGCATGAAATTAAAAACCACCCCCTCCCACACGTTTTTGTTGGGCTCTGGGTTTTGATGTACACCTCCAGCTCAGGCTACTGTCTAGCATCTTTATCCTAGCTACATAAATATGTGAAAATGGTCAGTGTGCCAGAGTCAAGACTTTTTTAAAGGTCCCGGTGCAGTCTCCCTCTTTCCAAGACAGAGGCGCTGTAATTTCCAAGAAAAGGTTCCTCTGCCTGCTTCATTTATTCATTCATTTGCTCGACCGCATAATCCTTCCTTAGGTCATGAGGAGTGAACATGCTAACCACTACACCACCATGCCGATAGATTCTGAGTGTCTTTATATGAGTCTTTCCATCTCTATCCAAGTGCTTCGGTCTGTTTCACAGATGGCTGTCATCTGTAAAATGTGAGATCTGTAGAATGAGACAGAAGGTGAATTTTCCTGAATGTAACAGCTGCATCAGGCCGCAGGCAGAGTTGTTGACTCAGTTTTTTTTATGGCCGCTCAATGACTTTGAACAGAGTCACAAATACTTTCATTTGGTTCTGTCCGGGTTACCTCAGCGCATATTCCTGAGACCTGCTTGCAGTTAGTACTTTAATGTTACTAGCAGTGGTCAGGCCCACTGTTGGGAGGCAAAGGGGACAGATGACCCTCTCCACAGCCTGGGGCTGCCCTGGCAAAGGTTCTGGATTGTTGGCATGTGTCCATGAGGGGACCAACTTGGAAGATTTCACCCCCGCTTCCAGAATGTTTCATGGCTTGACTGTCAGTGGTATGGGGTATATGTTTGTTACTCAATCAATAATGGTAATCATCTTGATCTAAAATATCAGACATGAACCTGGGGCCTCATTCACCAACCGTTCTTACGAAGAAATTAATTCTTCAATCTCACTCACACACTTTTTTTAAACATTCACCAATGTTTTCTTATCTGGGATTTGTTCCTAGCTATCAACAAAATGTACAAACATGACAGCACCCTTATGCACATATCGGTGCTGAAATGGTGTAAAATATCTACTATCTACCTTTTTAAAAATTTTTACAAATAATGTGATGTCAGAGACTGAAATATTTTAAACATAAATTAAACATAAATTGTTTTTGTTATGCTACAAATCATCATGCAAATAAATATTGCTTCATGACATATCAACCGGGAAGTAGGTACATTATTAATGATCAATAATTGATTACTCAAGATTACTCTTCTTCCCATCCATTTCGAATATGTAACAGGTGACAGTTTCATTTGCTTCATGCTTTTCAGTGTTTATTATTATTATTATTATTATTATTATTATTATTATTATTATTATTATTATTATATATGTAAGTATATAATACTTACATATATAATACCCTAACCCTAACCCTATTCAAGATATTCTTAGATAACTTTTTATCATTATTAGTATTATTATTGTTGGTGGAGGTGGACGGTACAATGGGATATTTACTCTTATTAAAATAAATTACAGCTCATGCACTTAGGAGAAAACGCATCTTCAAAGTCAACGCTGATTTATCAAATATCTTATAAGACGATATCGGCTATGAAAGAACTGTTTTTATGGAGCTGTGCAACACCAATACTGTGGGTCCACACCCAACACTCCAACTTGGTACCACCACATGTTCAGGTATTTGGTCGTTTTGGGCAGGGATATTTTAGAGGGAACCCGGAGACCGAGAGGGTATAATATCACGAGCATCACTGTCCACCCGCGAGTCCTGGAGGCACTGATCAGATAATGCATTAAATTCCCCTGTACTGAACATAAACAGCTCCTAATCAAGATTTCATTCCTGTTGCTGGTCTACATGATTTTATAGGAGCAATAGACTGCACACACGTGCAAATTAAGCCTGAATTAAACAAAAATTAATTGAACGTTTGTAAATTTATGCCTTAATTTCATTTATGGTATTATAACTTTACAATAAACATTTAAAGTCACTTAAGAATGACACCAGTCTCAGTGCATGTTTTATTTTAAATGTTTTATTTCTTTAAAATTGATCCGAATTCATTTTTAATGTATCGGAAATTTTTGCCCAGTGCTGCTTCTGCTTGTGTTGGTGTTTGGGAGATTTATTCTTGGTTGTCTAAGACTGTCTCCGAGATCAGGCGAGGGGAATGAGAGCAGGCGGCATGAGTGGAGGTCCTGCTGTCGGTTCTAAATCTTCAGGTTCCGCTTCAGTGGATGTTGGCTGGGGTGAGCGATCTGTGAATAAATTTTAACAATTTAAAATCATTCTTGTGATCCTTTGTTACTCTACAATATTTGGCTATTGGTGCAGAAGCAAATGTCTAAAGGTGGAGTACAAGCTATGCATTGAAATTTATGAAAGGGTTAGCAGCCTTCCTTGAGGGCCCAACAGTGGCATCGTGGTGGTACTGGTGCTTGAACCCTCAACCTTCTAATCGGTTGCCCAGAGTCTTAACTCCTGAGCCACTACTGCCAGTCCAACAGACCTGCTTTGCCCGATTGGTTCTATAGGACTGCGGCAGAAAAAGTAATCCCTGTTTGAAGGTCAACCTCCAGAAAGAAGGTTAAAAATCAGTGATATGCTCCAGGATTATAGCTGATGCCAATCAGCTTTAGAATGTCTGTATGCTGATAAAGGGTTCAGTTCAAAGCCAAAAGGTCTCCTCAGAAGAGATGTTTCTACAGGCAAGGAATACCTTCTTTGACCATTTCTTCTGAACAAGGTTAAAAGGATTGATGGAGAGAATGAAGAGGGGTATAGTGTGAACCTGGGGTTTCCAAGCATTGTTGGGTATTTGGTTTCATCGTCCTTACATTGATCTGACATGTGCATGTCTCCTGACGTCTCATGTTTTCATTAGTGTGATTACACTATGCTGTGATCTGTACTAAGCAGCGTTCATGACTAAAGACAAAGTTTTATGTAACTGTTTTTTGACTCATTAACAAAGAGCAGACTTTGCTTGGTACTTCCTGTTCCAGGGCATCAGTATGCAAGGCTCCTGCGCCATCATTTGTCACTAAATTCTGTTGGCTTCCTCATGCTGCTTGTGCCATGACAACCTCTGTGGTGTTGACATGGCCATTGGGCACTGTACCAGCAACAGGAGGCTCTGCAGTCAAACCCACACCACTTCCGGTTTTCTCTGAGTTAGTAACCCTGTCTCTGCTGAATGGACCCCAGTTTGAGAACCAGTGTACTGCAAACCTGTATAACACAGTGTGAAGATGTGTAGCGTACGCTGAGGGTTTGAGGCCCCGCACTGCACATGTATCTGTTCTTCTTCCTAATCTTTGGATAATTGCAATTTTCTGACTGTTGCCTCAACCCATCTGCCTCTGCCTACCTTCCCCCTTCCTTTCTTCCGTCTTTCCATTTTCCTCCTTCCTTCCTTCTTTCCATTTCCTTCCTCCCTCCCTTCCTTCTTTCCATTTCCTTCCTTCCTCCCTTCCTTCCATTTTCTTCCTTCCTTCCTTCCTTCCCTCTATTTCCTTCTTTCCTTCCATTTCCTTCCTTCCTTCTCTCTATTTTCATTTCCTTCCTTCCTTCCTTTTTTTCCCCTTCCTACCTTCCCTTCTTCATTTTTGCAGTTTTTGTTTTGACTGTTACCCCAATCCAACTGTCCCTGGCTAGCTTTCTTTCTTTCCTTTTTTCTTTTTTCCTTCATTACTTTTTTCTTCCTTCCTTCCCTTCCCTTTCCCTCCCTTTCTTTTTTCTTCCCTCCATTCCTTTCCCTTCCTCTTTCCTTGGATCTTTTTTCTTCCTTCTTTTGTATCTAAACATCCCCCCCACCCCCCCAAACCCCCAACCCCCACTCCGTTTCTTTCTACCTTCCTGCCTGGCTGCATTTTTTACATTTTCAGCTTTTGACAATTGTCCCACCCCATCTGTCTCTGGCTAGCTTCATTCCTTTTTTACTTGCTTCTTTTTTCCCTTCGTTCCTTCATTCCTTTGTTGGTTTGTTAGTTCGTTCATCCTTTCTTCCTTGACTCCTTTTTTCTCCTGTCCTTTCCCTTCCTTCTTTCTTGCATCTTTTTCCTTTATTCATTCCATTCTTTCTTCCTTCCCCTTTTCCTTCTTTTCCTTCCTAATTTCCTTTTTCCATTTTTGCAGTTGTCGTGGCAGACACAGGTCAATTCACCAGGAGACGTGGATTTAAATTTAAGAGCAGTTTTATTCAAAGTAGACAAAACAGCAAATTGTTTAGCAGTTCAAAAAAGTTCAGGAACAAGTTATTCAGTCAAAGTGAAAATAATAGCAGTTCAGCGCAGCAGGTGTGATCTCCAAAATGAGCATTCGAAGACACCCAAATCCACTCAAGGCCAGGTATATATACATTCAGTTTGCTAGTGTTAAGCGTTCACCACCATTATTTCTTGGCTTAGGAGAGAAGACAGCGGGTCAGATATTGTTTACAACAGGTGGTGTGGTGTTGACATTACGTGGTAGACGTTGGACAGACCTTAGGCTTTTTATGCATAAATCACCATTTAACAGTTCAACTACAACTTAATACACTTTTACCAATCGTAATTCAATCATTCATTCAAGCCGCCAGTGGTGCCTGATACCCCGATTTCCTCCACTACACAGTTTTCTGCTTTTTGACTGGTGCCCCAATCAAATTGCCTCTAGCTAGCTTCCTTCCTTCCTCCATCGCTCTCCCTGCCCCCCCTTTCTCCCTCTCCCTCCCGCGCTATTTGCCCTAGCACAGGTACATCCAGACTCTTCTTGTCACATAGCGTCACTTTCACACAAATGGATGGAGCGAATCGATTTTCCGAATGAAAGCATCCACACCATCCGGCTGAAAGCATTGATAGATTTGTGATTCATTATGTTGTAATAGTGCCTGTGATAATAATTTATCAGAGCGATCAGTCTTGTTTCTTTTCTCCTCCGCCCCTTTCCCTCCAAATCCCTGGCTGTTCCAGCTGTGCATAGGATTTGTTCTGTCTTGGGTAACAGAACTAAAATCATTATCTCTGCAAAGAACATTTTATTTAGAATTCCCTTAGTATTCATTGATGTCACAAAGATATTTTTACACTTTGTCCCAATGAAAAGTCAAACTCCACACAGAAACGCCCTCGCTGAGTACGGGATTCGAACCCAGGACCTCCTTGCTGTGAGGTGTACATGCTAACCACTACACTGCTGCTACTTCCTCACCAAGCTTTATTTGTCTTAATAATGTTTTTTAAATATGCATTTGTGTTTTTTTGGAAGTATAACTTTGGTAAGTTAATGTGGTATAAGTGGAATAAAACACTTCATGTCAAGTGGTTTCTTTTTACTTGTGGAGTTATTGTTATTACGGCACACTTGCAAAGGTTTTATTCCTTATATGTACCTTCAGAATGTGTCCTGATCTCTATTTCCTGCTTATTCCAGAGTCGAAAACATGCAAACAAAGTGCGTCTCTACTACATGCTGCACCCGGTGGATGGAGGCTGTCCAGCCAAGAAACTACGGACACACAACGTGAGTATTCTTATTGTTATAATAGTAATAATCTTAGTATTTATAATCATTATGATCATTGTCATCATCATTCTTCTTCTTCTTCTTCTTCTTATTGATGGCATGGTTATATATTTTCTAAAAGCATTTTGATTCTGTGTGTGTGTGTGTTGAATGGTTAACCAGTCATGATTCTGTCTGGCTGAAGGTACGAGTGATGTGGCTCAGCAATTTGAGCATTATTGCAATTTTCCATCAAGCGTGAGAAGAAAATGCGTCAAGCTCAAAGTAAGACAGGGTGCAATTCGAGTTATGACAGCGGGAACAGTGTCAGGCTGTCAGCTCGCAGCCAACAAAAGGCTGGAAATTGGGTGGCAAACAGAGAAGCTGTCTTAACATAGCGAGACCTTTTCACACCAGTGGTGTTTACGGGCTCTTGTTGCAGTTGTTGTTATTGTTGTTATTGGAGTTAGATTTGAGTTGCTATGCAGAGTTCAGATAAAAACCTGATTAGACTTTTGCACGATGGTTTAGGATAACTTTAATATCAGTCTCAAAACATTATAATAATCTATTTGTGTTTTTGATGAAACCCATTCAATCGTTCATTTTCTGAAGCACTTAATCTTAATTAGGGTCGCGGGGGGGGGGGGGGGGGGCCCGAACCCCCCCCCACCCACCCCTGGAAAAGGCAAAATCCAACATGGGAAGCCCCCCCAGCCCCCCCAAAGCCAAAACACCCCTACC
>JBCNYH010000025.1:2613978-2627466 GCA_039654325.1 Tandanus tandanus
GGGAACAGGGGCGTGAGAGGTCCCCATTACCCTCTCCCTCCCCGCTCTTGACTGTGTGCTGATTGTAATTAAAATTGAGGGGCAGTCTGAGTTCTTGCTTTGCCACAATGTTGTTGCTCCTCCTGATGAAAATAAATAACTATTTGAATATTCTTTTTGGTCCCTTTCCTTAAATTCTGCCCAAAAAGTCATAGAAGTGTAAATTCATCAAAAAAAAAAAAAACCCTACACGTTTCCTGACCAAAGGTTTCCAATGAGACATTAAAAACATGCCCGGCTTTTAAATTGCTGTCCTTTTTTATTTATTTATTTTGCATTGTTCTCAGCCTCCTGCTCTCCTCGCTGTGTTCCTGCAGCGGGCGATGCCTGTGGAGTTCACAGATGCTGCGTTTAACATCCCATTGCCTCTAAATACACCCGCGAAGAGCTCTCTCCATGTGGCCTCCTGGTGTGTCCTTTAAATGTTGATTTGAAAGAGAAACCCGAGATTGTAGAGTAAACGCTATAACGTGATTAAATTACGGGATTTTAAAACAAACCGTCTTGAGCTGCTCATCTCAGGGAGTTTTATGTCACTGTAGTGAACAAAAAATAGATGGCCTGGAGTTATTAGAGAAATGGAGCGATGACTCGACGCCACCTTGGAAAAGAACCTCGGATAAACGCGCTGTCGACAATGAAGACGTCAGACTCGGCTGAATCGAGCGTTGAGGCTGAACTCCCTGTGGTGTTTAATCTCCATCTGCCATCTGTTAACAGAACGATTCACCAGGAAATCAAATTTCCACTTCAGATACAGTCAGTCAGCCAAGACGTGATTAGTGTGTTGGGTTGTTTACCAAAGCTATGACGCTAACATAGCTAGCAAGGGATGCTAATTATAATTTCTCTTTGTAAATACCTGCCACGTGTTGCATCCCTGTCTCCATTTCTTTCTTCATGAAGATAACCTGCCGTCATCTGAACAAAACTTCCCCATGAAAGTGTGGAAGAAAGTAATAAATGTGCTAGTTAGCTCACCAGTTTAAAACTGGTGGATTTCTTTGGTTTATTTGTTAGTGCAGGTTTTTAAATTTGGGCGGCATGGTGGAGTAGTGGTTATCACGTCTGCCTCACAGTCTGGGTCTGGGTTCAAGTCCCGGGCTCGGCAAGGGCATTTCTGTGTGAGGTTGCATGTTCTCCCCATGCTTGTGTGGGTTCCCTCTGGGTACTCCGGCTTCCTCCTAACATTTACGGCATTTGGCAGACACCCTTATCCAGAGTGACTTACGTTCATTATTCTTTTTTATACACCTGAGCAGTTAAGGGCCTTGCTCAAGGACCCAACTGTGGCTTGGTGGTACTGGTGCTTGAACCGCTAACCTTCGGATCAGTATTCCAGAGCCTTAACCTCTGAACCACCAGACCCTACCAGCTGTGTGTGGCAGCCCTCTGCTCCGAGTGTGTGTGCTCATTTTTTACGTGTGTGTGCTCACTTTGGATGGGTAATTGGCTTTCCAAATTTGCCTTTAGATGTATGTGTGAGTGTGAATGGTTGTGTGTGTATTGGCCATATAACAGTCTGGCGAACTATTCAGGGTGTACCCTACCTTCACCCAGAATCAGCTGAGATGGGCTCCAGCCTCCCTGCAACCCTGGTAGGACCCTGGTTTGGCGAATGAATGGGGTTTGAGAGCGAGTGGTTTTCAATTTCCTTCAGAAGTTTTTTTTTTACAGTTCTGACACCAACACTGACTCCTGTCTAAGTTCATTTGTTTTGTTGTATGTTTTCTGTTCAATTCATTTTGCATTGAGTGTTCTGTCCTGATGCTTTAATGTCTTCCTTGGTCTACCTGTGTAAGGTGTAGTGGTTAGAGTGCTGGGCTGATGATCAAGAGGTCATGGGCTCGAATCTCTGTTATACCCCCACTATGCTAATACCCCTGTGCCTCTGTCCACCGAGCAGTATATAAAGGTACCAGTAAAAATACTGGAAAGGTAACCTGCGATGGACTAGTGTCCCATCCAGGAGTAGTTGAACTCCTAGTCACTCCGGGATACAGAACCTAGAATAAGCTCCGGCTCTGATGAACAAGGCTCAGGTGTAAAAGCCCAACAGTCTTTACCTTACTTTGGTCCACCTGTATGTCGTTTTTTTGCTTTGTTTTGTTTGTTTTTTGTTTATACTTGCACCAAATTTTAGACATTCGTCCATCTGTCCGTCACACTTTATTTTCCAGTCATTTACTTGCCGCGCACTAAAGCCGGGCCTTTCAAACTTGGTATGCCGGCTCACTACTATGAGTGCTAGGATGAGTTTGTGTGTGAGTGACCTTGACCAATTTTTAAGGTCACAGAGTCAAAACTGTATATTATGTTTCCAGACATTTACTTGCCGCGTGCTGAAGCTGGGGCTTTCAAACTTGCTACGCTTGTTCTGTATTGGCATATTATGAAATGGTCCCTTCGGCGGGAGCATCTGGACTCCTGTGGTCTATTTTATTATTAAAGGTACACTGTGTAAGATTTAGTGACAACTAGTGATGAGGTTCCAGATTGGCACCATGTGAAATGTTATTACCCTCCCCCTTTATAGCCTGTATGGTTCTGGGCTCCTGTAGAAACATATTGTGTGACATTTACATTTAATGCTATTTGGCAGATGCCCTTATCCAGAGGGACTTACACTTATATGTCATACAACAGAGCAATTGAGGGTGAAGGGCCTTGCTCAAGGGCCCAAAAGTGGCAACTTGTTGGTACCAGGGCTTGACCCACAGACCTTCTGATCAGTAACCCAGAGCATTAACCACTGAGCCACCACTGTTTCCTTGCTGGTTAAGGTCTGTGAACACTCTCGTTTAACTGCAGACTCATCTGCGTTTGTAGACTTTAGACCAGTATTTGTTTTAGGAGTGAAAATTACAAGACGATTCTACAGAACATTTGAGTGATTCCGTGTTTTTGGATTGCTTCGCAGTGCGGGAATGTTGCTCCTGTGAGAGTGGTTGATGATTCTGTAGTGTTTATCCAGAGGTTTTATTATATCTATGTGGGACGTCCATAAAACAATCTGGAAGTGAGCTCATATCGTTGGTCTCTTGCTACCGTCTTGGTTTTCAGTCAGTGTTTGTAAACGTAAGGTTTAGTTCCTTTCGGTCATGATCCCGGCAGAGTTTAAAGTCAGCACTTTGCTGATTGGAAGGATAGGAAAGAGTGTCGAGGTGAAAGCAATTATTTTTGTGCAGCGTTTCTCTGTGCAGTAGTTTGCAGATCAATGCGTTTGCGTGGCTGGTGTTGCATACATGCTGATGGAAAGTGCAGATTACTATGATGCACTATTATGTTATTATAATGTGTATAAAGTTTTACTATAATGTCGAGCTTGTTTTTATTCTCTGAACATTGGGTTTCTGCTTGAAGGCTAAAATAACTTTGTGTGTGTGTGTGAGTTCTCTTACATTTTCATATTATTGCAGTTGGATGCCGGAAAACCGCTGATACTTGCAAAAAGTGAGATTTAAGAATATTAGTCTGTAACTGTTTCTGAATTTTAAAGTTCTGCTTCTTAATATTTCCTGTAAAAATGTCACTAGGAATCTGCCGTCACAAAGATGTCGAACAGTTGTGTTATTTATTATGTCACTTTCTCTACATATCTGTCTGGAATGAAAACGCTGCCGAGCTCAGGTTTTATCGAGTCAACGTTCTGTATGATGAAATATAGCTTCTTAAAGACATGAGAGTAAGAGCAGCCTGAGGCAAATTCCGAGATCTTTTACCAATACTCTCCACCAGGAGCCTATCTTTACCCACTCGGGGTGGTGTGTATGATAGTTGCGTGAAGGGAGCCATGCCATACGCCTGTGAGTGCTGGCCGCTAAAGACGAGCGGATCTGTCTTGGCTTGGAAAGAAAGAACGGGCCATGTTCCGTTGGATGTGTGGTGTCAAACCCACGGACGAGAGAAAACCACAGTTAGACTTAGCTGCTTAAGATGGTTTGGCCATGTTGAGAGAAGAAGCAACTGGATTAACAAGATCTGCTTTCTGTGTGCCAAGAAAGACCTGGCAAGAGTTAATCTCTGAAGATCTAAAACTTGCTGCCCTCCGCCCAGAAGATGCTCTGAATAGATCAGAATGGAAGAAGGCACTGACAGCTATGCAACGTCATTCCCGCAATTACACTGGAAAAAGGACTTCATAGACAGTATGCACCATGCAAGTAGTACCACACCGCAGAATAACATCTGCCGGACAAGAGTTCGCCATTCCATCACAGATCAACAGTCAGTTGTTCCTAAGGGGCAATTTGAAACAGCTAGTTAGTCTAATGTGTATGTCTTTGGACTGTGGGACGAAACCGGAGTATTCTGAGGAAACCCACACAAACATGGGGAATGCATGCAAACTCCACACATAAACACCCTCACCAAGCCTGGGACCCAAACACAGGACCTTCTTACTGTGAAGCAGACGTGCTAACCACTAGGCCACAGTGTCCCCCACAAAGTGTGCACTCACTCACTCACTCACTCACTCTCTCACTCACTATCTCACTCTCTCACTCACTCACTCACTCACTCACTCACTCACTCTCTCACTCACTCACTATCTCCCTCTCTCTCTCACTCACTCACTCTCTCACTCACTCTCACTCACTCTCTCGCTCACTATCTCACTCTCTCACTCACTCTCTCACTCACTCACTCTCTCACTCTCACTATCTCACTCTCTCACTCACTCAATCACTCACTCGCTATCTCACTCTCTCAATCACTCACTCTCTCAATCACTCAATTACTCACTCACTCAATCACTCACTCAATCATTCATTCACTCACTCACTCATTCACTCACTCACTCACTCACTCAATCACTCACTCAATCATTCATTCATTCACTCACTCACTCAATCACTCACTCAATCACTCACTCAATCATTCATTCACTCACTCTCTCAATCACTCACTCACTCAATCACTCAATCTCTCAATCACTCACTCACTCAATCACTCACTCTCTCAATTACTCAATCACTCACTCACTCACTCAATCACTCACTCACTCACTCAAGTACTCACTCAATCACTCACTTACTCACTCACTCACTCACTCTCACTCAATCAATCAATCACTCACTCACTCAAACACTCAATCACACACTCACTCACTCAAACACTCACTCACTCACTCACTCACTTAATCACTTACTCACTCATTCAGTCACTCACTCAATCACTCACTCACTCAATCACTCACTTACTCACTCACTCACTCTCACTCAATCCCACACTCACTCACTCACTCTCTCACTCAATCACTCACTCACTTAATCACTCACTCACTCACTGACTCACTCACTCACTTAGTCTCTCTCTCAATTACTCACTCACTCTCTCATTTACTGACTCACTCAATCACTCACTCACTCACTCACTCTCTCTCATTTACTGACTCACTCACTCACTCACTCACTCAAACACTCACTCACTTAATCACTCACTCAATTACTCACTCTCTCACTCAATCACTCACTTAATTACTCACTCACCCACTGACTCACTCACTCAATTTCTCTCTCAATTACTCAATTACTCACTCACTCAGTCACTCACTCACTCAATCACTTAATCACTCACTCACTTACTCAATCACTCACTTACTCAATTACTCACTCAGTCACTCACTCACTCAATCACTTAATCACTCACTCACTTACTCAATCACTCACTCACTCAATCACTCACTCACTTAATCACTCACTCACTCACTGACTCACTCACTCACTTAGTCTCTCTCTCAATTACTCACTCACTCTCTCATTTACTGACTCACTCAATCACTCACTCACTCTCTCTCATTTACTGACTGACTCACTCACTCACTCACTCACTCAAACAATCACTCACTCACTCACTCAATCACTCACTTACTCACTCACTCACTCACTCACTCTCACTCAATCCCACACTCACTCACTCTCTCACTCAATCACTCACTCACTTAATCACTCACTCACTTAGTCTCTCTCTCAATTACTCACTCACTCTCTCATTTACTGACTCACTCACTCAATCACTCACTCACTCACTCTCTCATTTACTGACTCACTCACTCACTCACTCAAACACTCACTCACTTAATCACTCACTCAATTACTCACTCTCTCACTCACTTAATCACTCACTCACTCACTGACTCACTCACTCACTTAATCTCTCTCTCAATTACTCAATCACTCACTCACTCAATTACTCACTCAGTCACTCACTCACTCACTTACTTACTCAATCACTCACTCACTCAATTACTCACTCACTCAGTCACTCACTCACTCAATCACTTAATCACTCACTCACTTACTCAATCACTCACTCACTCAATTACTCACTCACTCAGTCACTCACTCAATCACTTAATCACTCACTCACTTACTTACTCAATCACTCACTCACTCACTCTCTCATTTACTGACTCACTCACTCACTCACTCAAACACTCACTCACTTAATCACTCACTCAATCACTCACTCACTCAATGACTGACTCACTCACTTAATCTCTCTCTCAATTACTCAATCACTCACTCACTCAATTACTCAATCACTCACTCACTCAATCACTTAATCACTCACTCACTTACTTACTCAATCACTCACTCACTTAACCACTTAATCACTCACTCACTTACTTAACCACTTAATCACTCACTCACTCACTCACTCAATCACTTAACCACTTAATCACTCACTCACTCACTTAACCACTTAATCACTCACTCAATTACTCACTCTCTCACTCAATCACTCACTTAATCACTCACTCACTCACTGACTCACTCACTCACTTAATCTCTCTCTCAATTACTCAATCACTGACTCACTCACTCAATTACTCACTCACTCAATTACTCACTCACTCAATCACTCACTCAGTCACTCACTCACTCAATCACTTAATCACTCACTCACTTACTCACTCACTCACTCACTTAATCACTCACTCACTCACTTAACCACTTAATCACTCACTCAATTACTCACTCTCTCACTCAATCACTCACTTAATCACTCACTCACTCACTTAATCTCTCTCTCAATTACTCAGTCACTCACTCACTCAATCACTTAATCACTCAATCACTTACTCAATCACTCACTCAATCACTCACTCACTTAACCACTTAATCACTCACTCACTGACTTAACCACTTAATCACTCACTCACTCAATCACTTAACCACTTAATCACTCACTCACTCACTTAACCACTTAATCACTCACTCACTCACTTAATCACTCACTCACTTACTCACTCAATCACTCACTCACTTACTCACTCACTCACTCAATCACATAATCACTCACTCACTCACTTAACCACTTAATCACTCACTTACTTGCTCACTCAATCCTTCACTCACTCACTCACTGACTTACTCACTCACTCACTCAAATGCTCAATCACTCACTCACTCATTCACTCATTTAATCACTCACTCACTCACCCATTCTCTCAATTACACACTCACTCACTCACTCAAGTACTCACTTTCAATTACTCACAATCTCACTCAATCACTCACTCACTCTCAATTGCTCTCTCTCACTCAATCACTCACTCACTCTCTCAATTACTCACTTTCTCACACAATCACTTAATCACTTACTCACTCATTCAATCACTCACTCAATCACTCACTCACTCATTCACTCACTCTCACTCAATCACTCACTCACTCTCTCAATTACTCACTTTCTCACACAATCACTTAATCACTTACTCACTCAATCACTCACTCACTCTCACTCAATCACACACTCACTCACTCAAACACTCACTCACTCACTTAATCACTTTCTCACTCAATCACTCACTCACTCTCACTCAATCACTCACTTACTCACTCACTCTCACTCAATCACTCACTCAATTACTCACTGACTCACTCACTCACTAACTCAATTTCTCACTCACTCATTTACTCTCACTCAATCACACACTCACTCACTCAAACACTCACTCACTCACTTAATCACTTTCTCACTCAATCACTCACTCACTTAATCACTCAATCACACACTCACTCACTCACTTTATCACTCTCCCACTCACTGACTCACTCACTCTCAATCAATCACTCACTCACTTAATCACTCACTCACTCAATCACTCACTCACTCTCACTCAATCACTCACTTACTCACTCACTCACTCACTCTCACTCAATCACACACTCACTCACTCAAACACTCACTCACTCACTCACTCACTTAATCACTCACTCACTCAATTACTCACTCTCTCACCTAATCACTCACTGACTCACTCACTCACTTTATCTCTCTCAATTACTCACTCACTCACTCTCTCATTTACTGACTCACTCACTCAATCACTCACTCAATTACTCACTGACTCACTCACTCAATCCCTCACTCACTAACTCAATTTCTTACTCACTCACTCACTCACTCTCACTCAATCACACACTCACTCACTCAAACACTCACTCACTGACTCACTCACTCACTCTATCACTTTCTCAATCACTCACTCACTTAATCACTCTCTCACTCAATCACTTAATCACTCACTCACTCAATCACTCTCTCACTCACTCTCACTCAATCACTCACTCACTCTCACTCAATCACTCACTTACTCACTCACTCACTCACTTAATCACTCTCTCACTCAATCACTTAATCACTCACTCACTCAATCACTCACTCACTCACTCTCACTCAATCACTCAATTACTCACTCACTCACTCACTCTCACTCAATCAAACACTCACTCACTCACTTAATCACTCACTCACTCAATTACTCACTCTCTCACTCAATCACTCACTCACTCACCTAATCACTCACTGACTCACTCACTCACTTAATCTCTCTCAATTACTCACTTACTCACTCTCTCATTTACTGACTCACTCACTCACTCTCACTCAGTCACTCACTTACTCACTCACTCACTCACTCTCACTCAATCACACACTCACTCACTCAAACACTCACTCACTCACTCTCACTCAATCACTCACTTACTCACTCACTCACTCACTCTCACTCAATCACACACTCACTCACTCAAACACTCACTCACTCACTCACTTAATCACTCACTCACTCAATTACTCACTGACTCACTCACTCAATCACTCTCACTAACTCAATTTCTCACTCACTCACTCACTCTCACTCAATCACACACTCACTCACTCAAACACTCACTCACTCAAACACTCACACACTCACTCACTCACTTAATCACTTTCTCACTTAATCACTCACTCACTTCCTTACTCACTCAATCACTTACTCAATCACATAATTACTCACTCAGTCACTCACTTAACCACTTAATCACTCACTCACTTACTCACTCAATCCCTCACTCACTCACTGACTCACTCACTCAATCACAATCACTCACTCAGTCACTCACTCAATCACTTATTCCATCACTCACTCACTCACTCACTCACTTACTCAGTCCCGAACAGCTCAGCAGACCAGACCTGAACAGCTCACCGGGCTGACACACAACCATTCACGGTCACCCTTCCACCTAGGGGCAATTTGGAACAGCCAGTTTTATGAATGTGTATGTCTTTGAACTGTGGGAGGAAACTGGAGTACCTGGAGAAATTACATGCAAGCATGGGGAGAACATGCAAACTCAAAAACACAGAGCCCAGGAAATGAACACAGGACCTTCTTGCTGTGAGGCAGACGTGATAACCAACACACCATCGTACCGCCCAAGTGTGCAATAATTATTAAATAATCAAAAGACTGAATCATGAGCATCGTCTCAGCAACAGAGCCTCGATGAGCCGACAGTAAAACCTCCATGAATCAGCACTCGGGCTTGCAATTGGCTTTCTGCTCTGATACTTACACCTATACCATATCATCCAGAGGATGAGTTAAAAAGCACAAAGAACTGATAAAACTCCACACAGGCCTGTTAAAAAGGGCACAATTAGCATCCTGGGATGTATTTCCGAGCCGCCTTGATGTCATGTCTAGGGTTTAATTAGCCATCTAATTTGCTGTGTTTAAATCGACCCAAACCTGGTCTCGTCTTTCCAAAGCAGGAGTTCAGGACAGAAACTGATATGTCGAATTCTAAGAGTATAAAAGTCACACAAGCTGGGTTTAATTCTAACCCTGTCTATTTGCGGGGTGTTTCTTTAGGTCCATAATGCAACATAGGAGAGCATGAACATGAGACTCTGCATTAATTCGAATGAGTGTGTTTTTATTATCAGCAATGCAGAGGGTCTGGATTAAAGTAATGCTGTGATCAGACATAAGCCAGTTACAGGAAATAGGTGAGAATCAAAAGCAGGAAGTAGAACTCGAAACAGAATACAAGGATCAGACCTATCAGGACCAGGGTGTAGCATATTAAGACTTTGTGAAGAGCTCGGTATATTTAAGCCTTGACTCAGTTTGGGCATACTTGTGCTTGTGAATTATGTCAATTCAGCACTTCCAGTCAGTGCAATGACATCATTTCCTGTACATTTGGTAGTGCTTGATTTAGGACAACACTACCCTGTCAGACTTACACAGTATTCAAGAAAGTACAGAGTGTGCATAGTGTATTACATTGAAGTACACTAATGGAAATCATCTAATTGAGTCACAGAACAAGTACAGAACAAACTGATGAAAGAACTGACTCAGAACAGGCGAACACAGTCAGGTAACGAACGCATCAACAGAGAGTGGACTAGAACACAATGTGCGTTATGAGGATGATCCAAGTGACGTATTGTCATTCACTGATTCATTCATTTTCTAAGCTGCTTAATCCTAATTAGGGTCGCGGGGAGGCTGGTACCCATCTCAGCTTACTCTAGGCGAAGGCGGGGTACACCCTGAACAGCTCACCAGGCCATCACAGGGGTGATGTATTGTGTAAAAGTT
The DNA here is from genome assembly GCA_039654325.1 of Tandanus tandanus. Classification (NCBI taxonomy): domain Eukaryota; kingdom Metazoa; phylum Chordata; class Actinopteri; order Siluriformes; family Plotosidae; genus Tandanus; species Tandanus tandanus. Next base: position 2,624,909 of record JBCNYH010000025.1, read on the forward strand.
GTATAAAACAGTAAATACAGTATAATAAATCGCTCTCATTTACTATTTTGATAGTAAGTAGTTAGAGGTAGGGTTTTTACGCCCTTCTATTATTTTTGTGTCTCCTCCGTAGCCGGATGGACACATAGGGATCACTTTATACCGTTTTGCATCTGTCAGTGTCACACTTTTATTCTATCTGCTACTCCTCCTGAACTGTACAGTGGAATTCAACCAAACTTGGTCAGTAATGTTGATATAACCTGTACATTACGTTTTTGTGTCGCCTGTCAGCAAACCTGGAGCGACACATGGGGATTACCATCTGTCGTCATGCCTCGTCCACGCCATCGTCATCGTCATCCATTGTCACAATTACTTCTAAACCTCAGCTGCTCCTCAACCTGTCACCTTCCTGGAAACAGAATCTTATTTATATTTCTATTCTATTACTCTGCACCTGTTTGAATTTTTTTTATCAGGGTAATTTTTGAGTTGTTCCCAGAGCAAAACATGGACTTTTTCGCTGCTCTACAATGGGGTTGCCATCCTTAACCCAAAACTCCTCCTACATCTGTGAATAATTTTTTATGAAACTTTCACAGAATCTTCTGAACATCATGCTGTTGTGCACCTCCTATTTTTTTCAGTGCAGGCGGAAATAAGCAGTGCACGCAACACAAGTCTTCCCTGGAAGACTGATTACCTTTTATGAAAATGATCATACGTTCCTGTGGTAGTGGGTGTTCTGGTCAGAGTATGTATATATCACTGTATGGCCTAAAATACACTTCATGAGAGATAAAGAGAGAAAAGGGAAGCTGCTGAGGGAACCGTATATAGAGCTGCATATCCCTTATGTAATTTATAAGACATGAACCTCCTGAGTACCTCAGTACTAGCAGCAGCATCCTTAAAACAAATACTGTAGCTGCAGTTGGTGCATGAAGTGGTCCGGGATGATTTAATGGCAGAACCAAAAAAAAAGTATGAAGAAAATGTTCACTCATTCTGCAGGCAAAGTAATTACCCCAGGATCAGGAAGTGTGAGGAATAAATATGGTGTAATTTTCTCTTTTTAACTGGGTGTTACATGTTTTAATGACACTCCATGGCTGTAATAGAGCCAAATGAAATAGCCTTCATGATGATCATGGAGCTCTCAGAAATCCCCCCACTCTATATTCATTCTGAATTAAAAAAACAAAAACGCATCCACGTTAAAGGGACGTCAAACACGGCGACTTTCGAGGCAACCTGCATACGGAGAAAGACATTTCGAGGCAGATGCCGCTCTACAAACACCTGGCAGCTAGTCAAGAACTCAGGCCAAGTAGTTCTCCAGAAGAAGGCGTGTTTATTACTGCCTCTCTGATGTCTCCGAGTTAAATTCCAACTCTAATTGAACGCACCTGATCCACGCACTCATGGGCCATCTCAGAGCGAGAGATTATATAAAGCAACTTCTGTACTACTGAAGTAATAAGTGTACAAAGTGTAGCGCAGTGCACAGAAGTTTAAAAAGTGAACAGAAGTTGTTTCTGGGACCCGCTTCAGTGGGAGGAGAAACCAGTTGGCATCAAAAAGTAAAGATTAAGTAAAGAAGGGCCTTTTAATAACTTTATTGCTCCTCTTTACTAACTTGATTTTAATGCAGATTTAGGCACGGTCTAAAAGCCATATCAGTAATAACAACCATAACATAACAGCCAATCAGTCATAACAAGCAGCATGATGCATAAGAGCAAATCAGCATTGTAACAACCAATCAGCATCATGAAGCATAACAGCCAATCAGCACCATGATACATAACCGCCAATCAGCATCATAATCCATAACAGCTAGACAGCATCATAATACATAATAGCCAAACAGCATTGTGATGTATAACAGCCAATCAGTATCATAATGCACAACAGCCAATCGGTATCGTAATCCATAACAGCCAATCAGTATCATGAAGCATAACAGCCAATCAGCACCATGATACATAAAAGCCAGTCAGCATCATGATGCATAACAGCCAATCAGCATCGTAATACCCAATGAAGCATAAGAGCAAATCAGCATCATGATGTATAACAGCCAATCAGTATCATAGTCCATATCAGCTATGAATTATGGTTTAGAAGAAAGAAAGAAAGAAAGAAAGAAAGAAAGAAGAAAGAAAAAAAGAAAAAGAAAGACAATATAATGAGAAAACATATTTTACAAGGACAGAAGAAAGAATAGATTTTATTGTAGAAGGATAAATACCAAAGAAAGAAAATTGATTTAAGGGAAAAAAGAAAGGAAAACATCTGAAATAAAAAAAAAAAATGTTAAAGATAAAGAAAAATGAAAATAAGAGTAAATTATAATTAATATTTCTAATCAATAATGTGTAAGTGTGTGATCTGAGGCAGATCCCTTTCTTGTCTTTTTATTTTCAGACAAGTGTGGGTGCAGTGATAGCAGTTATTCATGCCTCTGTATTTTACACACACACACACACACACACACACACACACACACACACACACACACACACAGTGTCCTCATGTATCACCGTGTCTCAAGTGATGCTCGTTGTTTCCAG
>JBCNYH010000025.1:2640961-2657472 GCA_039654325.1 Tandanus tandanus
GAGAGAGAGAGAGAGAGAGAGAGAGAGAGAAAGAGAGACCCAGAGTTACCCAGAGTACTAAATGCTTTTTGAGTGCTTTTTATGTAAAAAGAGCCTCAGTGTGATTTCTTTAGCCAGCAGAGAGATAGATGATGATACTTCTCAGGCACGAAGCAGCATGTTGCTAATGATAGCTACCATTTTGGGAGATTATTTATTGGGATCCTCATTCATCTACCTGAATCCCTTGCGTCGAGCACTATGAAATTGTGAAGACACATTGTGACACAGAATTGACTGACGGCAGCGCGTGCTCTCATATCTATAGGAATGTAATCAACGACCAGCACAGTGTGATGACCCCGGGTTAGCGGTACCACATTCCACACCAATTACTTTCTAACAGCATGTCCCGAAGTGTTTTATTGCTGTCTTATTACACGGCTCATTTGAATACCCAGATTCTGATTGGTCAGTCATGCATTTAGTGGTCTGTTATTTCTTTATAACACTCTGTTGTTAGTAACGTCGCCGTTAACAGCCTGTAGCAATGGAGCTCCTCATTACTGGAAGGAGTAAAATAATTTTTTATCAATATTTTGCACCAACTTATTGATTTATTTCAGAAATCTCTGTGTAATAAGTGGGAGTGAGCTGGGCATTATTGTAAAATTTAAGAGATTTAAGATGCTGCTTCAGCATTTCGGAGTACAGACTGCTCTGTCGGGTTCATATCTCCATAAGAATCTGCTTAGGTATGTGTTTAATTCCTTTTTTAATACAGCATCGTTTTTTTATTTAATCATTCATCCATATTCTGAACCAATTAATCTGACTAGAGTTGTGGTGAGGCTGGAGCCTATCTCAGCCGACTTTGGGGAAAGGCAGCATACACTCCGAACAGCTTATTAGACCATCGCAGGGGCAACATGCACACAACCATTCACACTCGCACCTAGGGGCAATTTTGAACAGCCATTTAGCCTAATGTGCATGTCTTTGGACTATGGGAGGAAACCAGTATACCCGGAGGAATCCCATACAAGCCACAGGGCAATCATGCAAACTCCACACAGAAGCACTCTTCCCGAGCTTGGGACTCGCACCCAGGACCTTGCTTTTGCGAGGAGGATGTGCTAAGCACTGCACCACCATCCCCCCCTTCCCCCCTGTTTTTTTTTTTTATTATTTGCTAAATGACACCTCATGTCACTGACACTGGAGATGTCTTCACCTCCCAAATCAATCGGATTCTAATTTGACAGCACTGAGGTATAACTATAAAAACCTGATTATGGGTGTTTTGAGTAAAATCTTATGATCAAATTGGTTTGAATGGAAATATTTCGGAGATATTCGAACAGTACAACAGCTGTTAAGTGTTGAACAGAAAAGAAAGGGTTAAATGTAGCTGCAAAACAAATGGCCGTGTCCTTCTCCCTGCTGACCCTAAGGACGTTAACAAAAACTGATTTGATACTAATGGATCGTTCAGCGCCAGTGGAGTCTCCCTGCTAAGAAAGGGAACTTAATTTGGGACCTCTGAAGAGCCATTAAGGCAGAAGTGAAGAGCTTCTAATTCCATTGGGTGAGACAGTAGAGGAGAGGGAAGACAGCAGTGATGACAGATGGTGCTGGTCAGAACCGACGCCCAAGAATAGCACCAGTTTTGGGGGATTTACACCTACCAAATTTCTCTGACAACTGCTTGGTTACAGAACCACCTTTCTGAGAATATCTAAACTTTTCAAAGGAGTACTAGGAACATTAAAACCAATTTGGGCTTGGGGGATATAAAAAAATAATAATAATAACAGCAAGTCATTCTATGTAATCCACAGCAGCTTGCCCATGCCCCCAGCCATCAATTATCTGTACCGCTTGTCTGTCAGGGCTGCAGGGGAAGTTGGAGCCAATCCCACATGACTTGGGGCTGACTATGGTGGTGTATCTGCTAGCACTTTCACCTCACAGCAAGACGGTCCAGGTTGGAGTCTTTGGCTCGGTGAGGGTGTTTCTGTGTGGGGTATTCTCCTTGTGCTTGCATGGGTTTCCTGCCAGTACTCTGGTTTTCTCCCACAGTACAAAGAAATGCAAATCAGGCTGTGAATGCATGTTGGTCCTTGGGAACAGGCTCTGCAAGGTCCTTGTAACCCTTCATTCATCTATTCATTCATTTTCTAAGCCACTTAATCCTAATTAGGGTCGCAGGGAGGCTGGCACCCATCTTAGCTGACTCTGGGCAAGGGTGGGGTACACCCTGAACAGCTTGCCAGGCCACACCTAGGGGCAATTTGGAACAGCCAATTAGTCTCTAGGATACCAGAGTACCTGGAGGAAACCCACACAAACACAGGTAGAACATGCACAGAGAAACGCCCGAGCCCAGGAATCGAACCCAGGCCTTCACGGATGGATGGAACCCATTCCTATAGCTCCCGAGCCACTTTGTTGGCGGGAGCTAACAAGTGCCCAGTTTGGTTGTATTTCACTGTAACTGGCGGTCAGGTTTATAATGTAAGCCTGTTGTAACCGTGTCTTCCAAATGATTTTTGGCAGGTCTTAAAGCTTTTATTTAGGATAACAGGTGTGTCCAGTCTTATCCGTAAGGGGCTGGTGTGGGTCCTGGTTTTCATTCCAACCATGCAGGATCCAAACTTTCCACTTGTTAAAATCAACTGATCTCCACTTCTGAACAGGTGACAGGTGTGGCTCCTACTCAGGTGGAATGAGAACCTGCACCTACATTGGCCCTTTGTGGATAAGACTGGACACCCCTGCAGTTTTTGAAAATATGTACTCGAGTATTGGTGGGGCTGGTGGTGTAGTGGTTAGGGTGTTGGGTTCATGATTGAGAGGTTGTGAGTTCAAATTTTAGTAGATCATGCTAAGACCCCTGGGCAAGGTCTCAACCACAAGTATACAGAAAAGTATAAATGGGCACCAGTAAAAATGCTGGGAAGGTAACCTGCGATGGACTAGCGTCCCATCCAGGAGGAGTTGAGCTGCTAGTTGCTTCAGGATACAGAATCCATCCTAATGAGCCAATAGGTTTGGATGTTTAAACCCCAGCAGACTTTACTTACCTTTACCTTCTCGAGGTTGTAGGTTTAGGTAGCGGGCGGGACAGTGATATAGTGGTTAGCAATACATCACGGTGCCACAGGGGTTAGCATGTCTGCCCCACAGCAAGATGGTCCTGGGTCCAAGTCCTGGGCTTGGCGAGAGTGTTTCTGTGTAGAGTTTGCATCTTCTCCCTGTACTTGCATGGGTTTTCTCTCACAGTTCAAGCACAGGCATCTCAGGCTAACTGGCTGTTCCAAATTGCCCCGTGTTTGTTTGTGTGTTTGTTTTTGTGATGGATTGGTGAGCTGTTCAGGGTGTACCCCGCCTTTGCTTTGAGTGGGCTGAGATAGGCTCCAGCCTCCCCGCGGCCCTAGCAGGAGTAAGCGGTGTGGCATATGATTGAAAACAAGGTTTGATTGAGGTACAAGTCTGAACATCATGGAAAAGGATTTATAGCCGTTTCAAAGAGCAAAAAAGACTGAATATTTTCACACACAATTCAGGCAAAACCCATCACGCCCAAGCAAAGACCTGAGATAGATCATCAGTGTGGAGTCTGAACTGAAAGCTGAAGGATGACACCGACGTGACACGTGGTTCAAACTCATTTCTTTACACAGTACCACATGCTGGATACCACACGCTGATTGATTAACGCCCTTCCTGTTCCCTGCTCTCAGCTCTTAGAGCAAAAGATTTCATTTCCTTCATATATTACAACATGGTGGACTGAGTTTTCCTGGAAGCGACAGTCTCACCCCTTTTCTTTCTGCCAGATGGATGTTTTCTCCTAAAAGGCCATACGCCAACTATGCTTCAGTGCTAGCACCAGCATGTTGGTGGTCCTGCTATGGAAAAGACACTGCGTGAGTGAAGTGCCTACATTTCAATTCAAACGCACTCCTCAGGCATTTACACAAACACAAAATAGTGGTCAGCTAACCAGGGTACAGAATTAATGCTAACTTTCAATTACCTGGTTGGGTGCTTACTTACTTTACTTATCCTCTTCTTCCCCGGTGGGAAACGAGGCTGTGACACAGCGACGCCATTCCAGGCGGTCCTTAGCACGTTTTTGCGCCTCGCCCCAAGTCAAGCCCATTTCCTGAAGCTCTGTCTAGACTGTCCTTCGCCAGGTTTGTTTTGGCCATCCAGGCTTTCGCCTCCCAACAGGGGCCCACTGTAGAGATGTTTTTGCTATCTGACCTTGTTCCATCCAAGCCATTTCAGGCGGCGGTGCTTAATCTCTAGCAGGATGTTATTGCTGTTCGTTCTTTTTGTTACAGAAACTACGACAACGACATCCTGGTTGGGTGCAGCTGTAAAAATCTTCGTCTACTTTCAGACTGCTCTGTTTAGGAACCACCCTTCTCTATCTCACTCTGACCTCTCCGTCACGCCAATCACCTGCATGTCCTCCCTCACCACATCCATCAATCTCCTCTTTACCCTTCCTCTTCTATCTGTCTCCTCCTCCCAGGCAGTTCCATCCTCAACATTCTTCCATCAATATACCCTTCATCGCCTTTCTGCACAAGTCCAGACCATCTCAATCGGTTCCCTCTCACTTTTCCCCCAAACACTCCTACCTGTGCTGTCCCTCTTACATATTCATACCTAATTCTGTCCATTCTTGTCCCTCCAGAGAAAATCATATCGTCTTCTTCTCTGACACTTCCAGCTCCACCTCCTTTCTTCTAGTCAGCACTCCTGTCTCCAAACCGTACAGCATAGCTGGCCTCACTACTGTCTTAAAAACCTTTCCCTTCACTCTTACATCCACTCTTCTCCACCCATTCCACCCTGCCTGCACTCACTTCTTCACTTCTCTACCACACTCCCTGTCACCTTACATAGTATTTAAATTCATCCACCCTTATTGCCGCTACTCCTTGAAGCAGCACTCGTCCATCACCCTCCCTCTCATTTATGCACGTCCTGTACATGCTGTAAAAAAATCAACGGAAGCCTAGTCTCAGGTTAATTGCACCTTTTTCTGTAATTTCTTTTTATTCGACACGTCAGTTCAATAGCGTTATTGTGAAAATGTCAGAAAATATCCCAATATAACATTTCAGTCAAATCATTCAGCCCTTATATTTCATATCCTGGTTCTGTCCGCCAAAACAAACAGGTCCCCACAATCTCACAGTCATGAATAATTAAATTGCACGCGATGCATCTGGACGCAGCAGCTGTACGAATACCTTGGCGTTAAAGGAAAAAGCGAATGCGTGCCAGTTTGGATGAAATGAATCACTGTCACGCTTCACCAAATGCGGTAAGCCACATTTCTATGTCTCAACTCTTGAGTTAATTCACTTTTTGAACTCATCGGCATCTCATTCACCACAGTTAATTACCGGAATTAAGATTTTTGCCCAAACCAAGAGTCTTAAGAACAATGGCACGTGGGGGAGAAATGCTGAAAACAACAGACGGAAGAAAGAAATCGCAGCTCTTGGCATGGTGCGATTATCTCAGTGGGGATGAAAGGATATTTCTGCGTGCCTGCTGTTTACGGTTGTGTCCCAGATCCTGTGCTCGTGCTGATAAAAATTAAAGTCTTCTACTAATCAGCCTGGGTATTGTCTACGTGATGATGATGATGATGATGATGATGCAAAAAAAAAAAAAAAACATTAGCTTTGCGTCCCGAGTGATGACGAATCATTTCAAAGTCTCAAATTTATTCCTGAGAACAAATTCCACTGGAGTGTGTTGTCTTGTAATGATAAACTTATTCAAAACGCGAAGTCAGTTAGCTTAGTTCTGTATCTTACAAATACGACCATTCACACCTAACACCACGATCCGGGGGGAAATACAACAGCTGAGCTGAGTCTGTTTTCATGGCTTGGTGCTTCGTACCAGCACAGGACCAGCCATGGTAACAGTCAGACACACAAAAGATAAGCGAGCAGCAATAAGCAGATTATGGTTCAAGTTTTTTTTTTTTACCCTCCGATTTCCAGGCATTCTTGCTTATGCGACAGATTAAGGCGAGAGCTCATTATTTCCAGGCCTGTGGCGATGCTGCAGATGGCAAAATCAGGCTGAAGGATCTGTCATCACACAATTCCTAGTCATTTCTTCTTAAACTTTTAATAGGAATGGGAAAGGAGGAGAGAAGGATCGAACAGCAAGGAAAAGAACGAGGAGGAAAAGCAAGGAAAGTACCATGACAGAAAATTTCCTCGGACAGTCGTGGGCATGTCGTGCGAAACTAATCTAATATGTGATGAAAAATGCAGTCATGGACGCTGGTCACAAAGTTTTGCATTGTTTTCTGTCTCATATAATTTTCGACATCAGGTCCATTTCCTAGGTCTATTGCGCGATGCCCTACAATGTCCTATGGCTGTGTTTTTGGGTCATCTGTTGCACTCAGACTCGTACAGTTTTCATACCACAGTCCTCTGATTTCATTCATTCATTTTCTAAGCCGCTTGATCCTAACTAAGGTCACGAGGAGGCTGGAGCTTGCCAGGCCAATGCACGGCCAACATACGCAACCATTCACACTCACTCTCACACCTAGGGGTGATTTGGAACCTCCAGTCAGCCTACTGTGCATGTCTTTGGACTGTGGGAGGAAACTGGATTACCTGGAGGAAACCCACGCAAGCACTGGGAGAACATGCAAACTCCACACAGAAACGAGCTCGGGAATCGAACAGGGGACTTCCTGCTACGATGCGAACATGCTAACCACAATGCTACTGTGCCACCCTAGTCCTGTGATTTCTTGATGTTAAACCTATGAGACTTCCTAATATACCCATGTGTATCGTATGGCATTTGTACGACAGTGTTAGATTGAGATGCACAGCGATCGTACATCAACCGAGTATCACAGGAATATCGTACGAGGATTTTTTATTTTTATTTTGCATTAATGGTGTCACTTTCATATGACCATTGTCCGGTTTTATTTTCCCTGCGACAGACATACAACACATAATTTATACATGAAAGCAGCTTAGCAGCTCTTAAATCCACCTCACCCAAACCTACATCAGCCCCGTCTGTCGTATCTCCGCTAAATTCATACATACGACAAAAAAAAGGAACCTTGTTTGTTAAAGACATTTAAGAGAAAACATACTTTTCATTCTTGTTGTCTTCCAGAAAAAGATGAATGGAAAGGAAAACCTTTTAAAGCTGTACAAAACTCATCTTCAAAGATTACCGACACCTTTCATTCTCTCTGTTCCTCAGAGGTGCCACCCAGACCGGTTAAAATGCCGTCAGAAAGCTGGCCTCAGCTGAACGGGGACTCGGATCGCTACTGCCAGCTGTGCCACGCGTGGTTCAACAACCCGGGCATGGCGCGGCAACATTATGACGGCAAGAAGCACAAGAAAAACGCCGCACGCGCCGACCTCCTGGAGCAGTTGGGCAAGACGCTGGACATGGGTGAAATGAAGGGTAATGCTGGAGTGCTTTTCCACTTTCTTTGTTTTTTTCCATCTTCCTAAAGCATGCCAGTTGGTAGATTAGTGAATTGGCTACATGGGACTTCATGGGTGTTGGTGTGGTCATGGTGGACTGCCATGGATTGGCATTCTGTCCAGTGTGTACTTCCAGTATTGCCATGATGAATGAAAAAGAAGCGTAAATATAATCTGTACTATCTCTGTAATCATTTCTGGCCATAATTTAATGCCCTCGGGTTGACACCCCCCCTTAGAAGATCTGAGGGTGAGTCAGAGACCGAATCTTTTATTTACTGCCTGGCTCAGGCTTTTTAGTGTGCAAGTCTCAACCATTGTTCATTGAGATTGGAGCTGTATTCTGGAGCCTTCTCACGTAACTGAGTATAAATGTTAAGCTAATCGTCTGTATCATTATAAGCATGCAAAACTGCTATACGTGATATATAACCAAATAGAGTTTGTTAGCATGATCAAATAAACACAGTGAGCGTAAAGCTGATTATCTGCAAGAGCGCTTATTAAAGCCGTGCTGGTACCCGGCTACACTGAGAGTCTTTGCCTTGAATAAATTTCCTCGCATATAAATACACGCCAGGAAAAGAACTAAGAGGCCAAACACGGCCGTGTTCTACAGTGCAACACTTCATTTTTTGTCAAGGGTGAATGTTTTCACAACAGGCTTTATAAAGACGTGATGAGCCACAACGGATTAAATGGCTCACTTGTTTTGTTTCTGAGCTGTGATAAGAAACTAAATACACATCTCTATCATCTACAAACTGAATCAGTGCTTGGGAAGATGGAAGGTGTTTGACCAGGACTTGAATTTAAGAAGTTTAACTCCTATTAATCTGAAGGAGCATAATGAATATTACAATACTGTATGGCAGGGGGGCGGCACAGTGGTGCAATGGTTAGCACTTTTTCATAGCAAAAAGGTCCTGGGTTTGAGTCCCGGGCTTGGCGAGGGCGTTTCTGTGCTGAGTTTGCATGTTCTCCCTGTGCTTGCATGGGTTTTCTTCCAGGTACACCGGTTTCCCCCACCACAGACCAAAGATATGCACATTAGGCTAAATGGCTGTTTCAGATCACCCCTAGGTGTGAGTGTGAATAGTTGTGTGTGTTTTGGCCCTGTGATTGACTGGGGATTGAAGGTGTACCCCGTCTTCTCCCAGTGTTGGCTGAGATAGGCGCCAGCCTCCCCGTGACCCTAGGAAGATTAAGTGGTTCAGCACATGTGATGTATAAAGATTTCCTCCTCCTTTTAAAGGTCATTCATAATTGCAAGTTAGTCTTTTTGGTTTGCTGACATTTACATCCGATCCTGATCTCAATACAAATGTGTAGGACCAATAAAATGCTAATCGATTAACTGAATTTCATGTAAACCGAAAAAAAAAGGTTCAACACCTCATTAACCTCAACTTGTCAGGTTGACCCATAAGTTCTTTGTGTTTAAAGATGTTAAAATAATTCATGAACAAGTCCTGTTAGGTTCTAGGTGGGGCAACATGCCTGACTGTCAATAAAATGGCTAGTCTGGTTGAGCCCTAGTGGTTAGAACATCCGCCTCACAGCAAGAGGGTCCTGGGTGTGAGTGTGGGAGTGAGTGTCTGAGTGAGTGAGTGTTTGAGTGAATAAGAGAGGAAGTGAGTGAGAAAGTGAAGGAGGGAGAGAGTAAATGAGTGAGTGAGGAAGTGAGGCAGGGAGAGAGTGAGGGAGGAAGTGAAGGAGGGAGTGAGGAAATGAGTGATTGGGGAAGGGAGTGAGTGAGTGAGCGAGTGAGGAAGAGAGTGATTGAGGGAGGGAGGAAGAGAGTGATTGAGGGAGTGAAGGAGTAAGTAAGTGAGTGACTGAGTGAATGAGGGAGTGAGTGATTGAGGGAGTGAGTGAGGAAGGGAGTGAGGAAGGGAGGGAGAGAGTGAGTGAGTGAGTGAGTGAGGGAGGAAGAGGGTGATTGAGGGAGTGAGGGAGAGAGTGAATGAGTGAGTGAGTGAGGGAGGAAGTGAGTGACTGAGTGAATGAGGGAGAGAGTGAATGAGTGAGTGAGTGAGTGAGGGAGGAAGAGGGTGATTGAGGGAGTGAGGGAGTAAGTGAGTGAGGGAGTGAGTGAGGAAGTAAGTGAGTGACTGAGTGAATGAGGGAGTGAGTGATTGAGGGAGTGAGTGAGGAAGGGAGTGAGTGACTAAGTGAATGAGGGGGAGAGTGAATGAGTGAGTGAGGGAGGGAGTGAGTGAGTTAGAAAGTGTGGGAGGGAGGTAATGAGTAAGTGAGAATGGGAGTAATTGAGGGAGAGAGTGAGGGAGTGACGAAGGGAGTTAGTGGGGGAATGATTGAGGGAGTGAGTGAGGGAGGGAGTGAGGGAATGAGTGAGTGAGGAAGGGAGTGTTTGAGGGAGTGAGTGATGAAGGGAGTGAGTGAGTGAGTAAGTAAGGGAGTGAGTGAGTGAGGAATGGAGTGAGTGAGTGAGTAAGAGAGTAAGTTAGGGAGGGCATGAGTGACGGAGTAAGTGAGGGAGTGAATGAGTGAGGAAGGGAGTGATTGAGGGAGGGAGGGAGTGAGGAATGGAGTGATTGAGGGAGTGAGTGAGGGTCTGAGGGAGTGAGTGAAGGCATGAGTGAGGGTGTGAGTGAGGGAGGGAGTTAGTGAGTGAGTGAGTGAGTGAGTGAAGAAGTAAGTGAGGGAGGGCGTGAGTGAGGGAGGGAGTGAGAGACAGAGTGAGAAAGGGAGTGATTGAGGGAGGGAGGGAGTGAGGGAGTGGCGAAGGGAGTTAGTGGGGGAATGATTGAGGGAGTGAGTGAGGGAGTAAGTGAGGGAGGGAGTGAGGGAATGAGTGAGTGAGGAAGGGAGTGTTTGAGTGAGTGAGTGATGAAGGGAGTGAGTGAGTGAGTGAGTGATGAAGGGAGTGAATGAGTGAGGAATGGAGTGAGTGAGTGAGGGAGGGAGTAAGTGAGGGAGGGAGTGAGGGAGTGAATGAGGGAGAGATTGAATAAGTGAGGGAGTGAATGAGTGAGGAAGAGAGTGATTGAGTGAGTGAGTGAGGGACGGAGGGAGTGCATGAGTGAGGGAGTGTGTGAAGGCATGAGTGAGGTAGGGAGTGGGTTAGTGAAGGAGTGAGTGAGTGGGTGAGGGAGTGAGTGAGGGAGTGAGTGAGTGAGTGAGTGAGGGAGGGAGTTAGTGAGGGAGGGAGTGAAGGCATGAGTGAGGGTATAAGTGAGGTAGGGAGTGGGTTAGTAAAGGAGGGAGTGAGGGAGTAAGCGAGGGAGGGAGTGAGTTAGTGAGGGAGTGAGAGACAGAGTGAGTGAGGGAGGGAGGGAGGGAGTTAGTGAGGGAGGGAGTGAAGGCATGAGTGAGGGTGTGAGTGAGGGAGGGAGTGAGTTAGTGAGGGAGTGAGAGACAGAGTGAGTGAGGGAGGGAGTGAGTTAGTGAGGGAGGGAGTGAAGGCATAAGGGAGGGAGTGAGTTAGTGAGGGAGTGAGTGAAGGTGTAAGTGAGGGAGGGAGTGAGTTAGTGAGGGAGTGAGTGAAGGTGTAAGTGAGGGAGGGAGTGAGTTAGTGAGGGAGTGAGAGACAGAGTGAGTGAGGGAGGGAGGGAGTGAGTTAGTGAGGGAGTAAGTGAGTGGTTAAACCCTTGTCACATATATCACACAACAGGTGCACAAAGTGCAAGTGGCAAACAAGGACACATTGCTAGGACAGCTGTGGGTGTTGTGTGAAACTCACCTGTTGATGATGGAAAAGGCCTCCCTTACCGTGAAGTTTTAAATATTTGTTCTGTCTCGTGTGTAATTTTCAGCCTCAGGTCCATCCCCTGGCTCACTTGTGCATTGCCCTACGTCGTCCTACAGCTGTGTTGCGATAGACATATGAATTTCATACTCTTTTTGACCATATGTTGCACTCAGATTTGTAGGATTTTCTTACAGTAGTCATATGATTGCTGTACATTAAACCCACCACATTTTTACGACAGTGTTCGGTTGAGCCATACGGAGATTGTACATCAACGGAGTATCACAGGATTACAGTATGAGGATTTTTTTTGTCTTTCTACAATCGTATCACGTTCCTATGAACTTTATACAGTTTAACTTACAGGCCTGATCTCTTTTCCCTTCCACAGACGAACAACATCTATTTTATATGTAAACGTAGCTACACCGCTTTCAAATCCACCCCACCCAAACTTTCACCAGTCCCTCCTGCCGTAGCTCCACTAAATTCATACAACTTTGGAGACTTTGAGATGCCCCTGAGACAATTTAAACCAAGGTCACATGTTTAGAGGAGGAACAGAAAGCTGTGTTTATAGAACCTTTTGAACCATATAGTTGGAGGTCAAAGCAGGTGGACTTGCTGATGAAGCACCTCTGATGAGGGGTGCACTGTCCTTATCTCAGTGACCTTTACTAACAATTTCCTAGGTGTAGATTAAACTACCCTTCTAGCAGTGATTCATCGCTTAAAATTATTTTCTTCATTCTTATCTCTGACTGGGAATACTTCCAAAAACTCCTCAGAGTCGTGTGGATCCACCTTTGTATCAGTGCAACAAAAGAAGTTCCACAGTCATCCCAAAATGTCCCCTGCCAGTCTAGTTCCAGCTCATTGTGTGGGAGATCAGACCAGTTCCTAAAAGCTTATGCGTTTACTCAAGTGATACTTTATCAGTCATCATTTGTAGACCTACTCATCTACTAATGGGGTGGGTTTTATATGCTTCAACTGAGTATAAATGGTCATGCTTGGTATAACTTGATCGTCTGGTCTGCTAAAGATTTATTGGACCCCGGCAAGACAATGGAATGGAAAGATTGTTGGGGAAAAAACCAACATGGTAATTCTTGACTTTAACTGAAATGATAGAATTGAAAATTCTTTTGGGGCAGCACAGTGGAGTAGTGGTTAGCACGTCTGCCTCAGAGAAAAAAAGGTCCTGGGTTCGAGCCTTGATCCCAGAGAGGGCGTTTCTGTGTGGAGTTTGAATGTACTTCTTGTGCTTGCTTGGGTTTTCTCAGTGTACTCCAGTTTCTTCCCACAGTCCAAAAACATGCACAGTAGTCTAATTGGCTGTTCCAAATTGCCCCTAGGTGTAAGAGTAGGTGTGAATAGTTGTATGTGTGTTCCTATGATGGCCTGGCGAGGTGTCCAGGGTGTACCCTGCCCTCGCCCAGAGTCGACTGAGATGGGCGCCAGCTTCCCTGTGACACTAATTAGTATTAAGCGGCTTAGAAAATGAATGAATGAATTACAGAATTTAATTTTTTTTTTGGGGGGTGCCACAGTGGTGTAGTGGTTAGCATGTTTGCCTCAGAGAAAAAAGGTCCTGGGTTGGAGCCTTGAGCCCAGTGAGGGCGTTTCTGTGTGGTCTGTATGTTCTCGTCGTGCTTGCTTGGGTTTCCTCGGGGTACTCCAGTTTCCTCGCATAGTTCAAAGCCATGAGACGGTCTGGCAAACTGTTTAGGGCACCAGTCTCCTCTTGACTTTAATAAAGAATAAAGCGGTTCAGAAAATAAAATGAAAAATATTCCTTTCTCGTCAGAGCTGGTTTAAACCTGGGCCCAAGGCCTGATTGCCTCGGCAAGGATGGTCAAAAAAAGACAGTGAATCCAAACATACAATAAAATCAACACTGAAATGGTCTCTGGAGCTCAAAATCTGCATTTGGCAGTGACCAAGTCTGAAGAACCCTACTGAAACCCCGTGGCCTTCACGTGGACAAAAATCCGAGCTTCAAATTTTCTGCATAAAGGAACGGTCAGAGATCCGTCTCCAAACTAGGAGGTTCCTGAATCACATTAGACGTTACAGGAGGAAAAAAGTGTTTAGATGGAAAATCCCAAAATAACCTTGTGTAATAGAATGTTTCTACACTTTCTTCCCTGTGAAAAATGTTCCTAAATTAGGACTGGGGCCATAACGAGCTTTGAGGATAGGTATTTTTGGTTTTGTCTATATAAGGTGTTTGGCACTAACCACTAGCTGCCTGTGGGGGAAAAGCTTCTCCGTATTTGTTTTAGTTTAAATGGAGGCTCTTGAGAAGTTTACCCACATGCTTTATCATTAAAAATATTTTGATCCTGTTTTATAGCCCTGTGGGCCAAAGAATGCTTTATGATCTACTGTGAAGACTGTTGGACCAACATCCATTCCTGAATAATGCAAATCGGAGATTTGAGAATTAATTCAGCACAAGCAAATCAGACGTCTTGCAGTAACTGCAGACTCGTTGCTCCGTCTCCTCACTCCTGATAAGATAGTTAGTGTTTGTCTTGGCTTGCTGTTTGTTAAAGTTGTGTGGCCGTTTCCTCGGGCTGTAAATGTCAACATGGTCCTAATGAGGGAGCCTCACCATGACAGTTATCAATTAGTAATGATGTAGCAAATCATTATAACCTTTTAAAGGAGAGTGAAACAATGGTGTGATGGTTGAGCAACTCAAGTAGAAGGAGGCAAGCAATGGGGCTGTGTAATTCGGCGGACTGCTGGAGGCAGGCTCATCTTTCACACAATGAGTGTACAGTCAGCTGCAAGATCAGCTTGTTTTCGCTCATTGTCTCCCTCGCCATCCTTCCCAGCGTCTGGATTTTTTTCTTTTCTGCCCATTCTTAGCTCTGCAGTGTCCTTTCTGTGTTTAGCAGGAGTAGCTGCTGTGTAAAGGGAAGATGTAAGAAGACTTTGAAGATTGCCGTATGATAAAATATTCATTGTTTTTCAATGGAGTGACTCACCCTTGAGTTGTGTTTTTCTTGGTTGTTTGTTTGAGTTTGTGTGTGTGTATTTCTCTGTGGGTGATGGTCAGATTTGATACCGACCTAAAATAATAGATCCTTCTATTCCCTCAAATTATTGCCAGAACATTTAGTTCGCTTTTCTTTGTGGCTGGACTGTCCTTTTTAGTTGATATGATATGTTGATTGAGCTTGATGAAGGTGTTATTGGAATTTTTGAAATGTATGATTTTCAACCCCAATGTTAAATGCAGCTGTAAAGTAAGCAAAACTGTAAACCCTAATTTGAGTGCCATACTAAAAAGTATGGTATCCAAAAGACTACTGTGGCATACTAAAAACATGGGAGTGAAAACTCTCATTTGGGTGCAATACTGACATTATGGGAGCAGAAACAATTTCATGGTGCCATACTGACATTATGGGAGCAGAAACAATTTCAGGGTGCCATACTGACATTATGGGAGCAGAAACAATTTCAGGGTGCCATACTGAAATTATGGGAGCAGAAACAGTTATAAGGTGCCATACTGACATTATGGGAGCAGAAACAATTTCAGGGTGCCATACTGAAATTATGGGAGCAGAAACAATTTCAGGGTGCCATACTGACATTATGGGAGCAGAAACAATTTCAGGGTGCCATACTGAAATTATGGGAGCAGAAACAATTTCAGGGTGCCATAATGACATTATGGGAGCATAAACAAATTCAGGGTGCCATACTGAAATTATGGGAGCAGAAACAATTTTAAGGTGCCACGCTGAAATTTTGGGAGCATAAACAATTATTGGGTGCCAAACTGAAATTATGGGAGCATAAACAATTTCAGGGTGCCATACTGATATTATGGGAGCAGAAACAATTATAAGGTGCCATACTGATAATATGGGAGCATAAACAATTTCAGGGTGCCATACTGAAATTATGGGAGCAGAAACAATTATAAGGTGCCATAGTGAAATTATGGGAGCAGAAACAATTATACGGTGCCATACTGAATTTATGGGAGCAGAAACAATTATAGGGTGCCATACTATAATTTTGGGAGCAGAAAAAATTTCAGGGTGCCATACTGAATTTCTGGGAGCAGAAACAATTATAAGGTGCCATACTGAAATTATGGGAGCAGAAACAATTTCAGGGTGTCATACTGGAATTATAGTAGCAGAAACAATTATAGGGTGCTATACTGAAATTATGGGAGCATAAACAATTTCAGGGTGCCATACTGATATTATGGGAGCAGAAACAATTATAAGGTGCCATACTGAAATTATGGGAGCAGAAACAGTTATAAGGTGCCATACTGAAATTATGGGAGCAGAAACAATTCCAGGGTGCCATACTGAAATTATGGGAGCAGAAACAGTTATAAGGTGCCATACTGAAATTATGGGAGCAGAAACAATTCCAGGGTGCCATACTGAAATTATGGGAGCAGAAACAGTTATAAGGTGCCATACTGAAATTATGGGAGCAGAAACAATTCCAGGGTGCCATACTGAAATGATGGGAGCAGAAACAATTATAGGGTGCTATACTGAAATGATGGGAGCAGAAACAATTTCAGGGTGCCATACTGAAATCATGGGAGCAAAAACAATTTCAGGGTGCCATACTGACATTATGGGAGCATAAACAATTTCAGGGTGCCATACTGAAATTATAGGAGCATAAACAATTTCAGGGTGCCATACTGAAATTATGGGAGCATAAACAATTTCAGGGTGCCATACTGAAATTATGGGAGCATAAACAATTATAAGGTGCCATAGTGAAATTATGGGAGCAGAAACAATTATACGGTGCCATACTGACATGATTGCAGAAACAATGATTGGGTGCCATACTGACAATATGGAAGTAGAAACACTTTTATGGTGTCATACTGATATTATGTGAGCAGAAACTCATTTGGGAGCCATACTGCTTACAGCTTCTTCAGTAAAATTACAAGAGGGGGACTTACTCAACATGTGCCCGGAAAGACTTTCGGAGCAGGAAAACCTTCCATAGTTGGCATGGTGGAATAATATCATTCACTCGCCCCAGCCTGCAGTTTACTATAATGGAAGTATTAGGAGCAGAAACTTTCATATGCCATACTTGAGTTGTTGGAGAATAAAATAAGGTCCAGCCCCTCTCAAGAAGGGTGGTTAAAGAGCCTAAGCTATGTGTTGAGGTGAGCCCAACTATATCTAGTCGGTATCTCTCAATCTCACGCACCAGCTCAGGCTCCTTCCCCGCCAGAGAGGTGACATTCCATGTCCCAAGAGCCAGAGTCAGTAGCTGAG
>JBCNYH010000025.1:2663721-2683409 GCA_039654325.1 Tandanus tandanus
GTGTGTGTGTGTGTGTGTGTGTGTGTGTGTGTGTGTGTGTGTGTGTGTGTGTGTGTGTGTGTGTGTGTGTAACACACTGGTGATTCACACTGGTGATGATGGATCATTTTCCATGCTCGGTTTAATCACCCTTATGAAATTGCGCATTATGGAAATGGCTCTGGATTCATTATTCTGTGACTTAATTCTGTGTCTCTTAATGACCTCTGATGTCACATTAATAAAGATCTCCCGACATCGTACATTTTAATTATGTTTTTCTCTCTAGAGCTCGTTTCTGTGATTCCCCGACAATCCCATCTGAGCTACACGACTGGCTTGCATATTATTTATGTGCGCGTGTTTGTGTGTGTTTCTGGTTTGTCGTTGCAGGTCTGAAGCGTAGCTACACTTGCGACATGTGCAGCATGACACTCAACTCGGTGGCACAATACCACGCACACCTGCAGGGCTCCAAACACCAAAACAAGTGAGGATACACTCGTCCGCCACACTGCATACACACTAATGCTAAAAGAATCGCTGTATCCAGGTTCCAGAATAACAAGGAGATATGTGTGTGTGTCTGTGTGTGTGTGTGTGGGTGTGCATGCGTGTTTTGTAATAAGCTCCCATCTGGGCTTGTGTGAGTGTCTGTGTGTGTAAACTGTCAGTTCCTATATCCGTCACACTGTCCCTGATAGATTTTGGCTCACAGGTGGTGCAGATTAAATTCTCTTATGCTTCAGCAGCCATACAATGCAGCTTAATATAGGAAAACTTTCTTCCATGCATAAATCAGCCTCCAGTCATATCAGAGACGAGGGAAATCTAATTCCATCCCTTATTATTGAACAGAAAAATGGTGCCACCGTAAAAATTGGCGCTGATTGGCACCCTTCCAACAGGCTCAAAACGGAAGCAGTAGGATCTACACTCACTACCAGTACCATGCAATGGGGGCCTTAGGTTCCTTCTCAGTGCTCCATATCCTTCGGTGGGAGTCCCCCTTGGTATTTATTTATTCATTTACTTTTGTTTGTTAGCAGGATTATGCCAAATTTATCCTCCTAAGATCTAAACCATAATGCTGTTCACTTGTGTTCCTTAGGGGGTGATGACACTAGAGGTGCGTTAGAAAAGCGACTGACGCAAATTGATTGTTTTGCGATTTTTTTTTAGCGATTTTTGCAATTCATGTCAAGATGTTTTGCGAGTCCACATGCAAGTGAATATTTTGTTCGTCGCGCGAAAGTCACTAGAAGGTCATGTGACAATTTTTGTGACTGATTTGCGAGTGATTAGCAAGTGATTTGCGAGTGATTTGCGGATGTTTGGTGGGAAAAAAAAGCGAATCTGTTGTAAATCAGTCACGTTTTGTTCGCTTTTTTTTCTCAATTCATTCGCTTTTTATTATCGCATTATCAGCACAAACAAAATATGAATAAAATATGAATAAACACAAAATATACGGAATACTTCTCGATTTTCCTTGCGATTGAAAAATGAATAATTTGTGAGCAAAACGACAACTTTGCGACCTTCTTGTGACGTGTGCGAACTGTTTGTGAAGAGTTTGAGATCATTTCTTGTCAGAGCCTCGTTTTGTGACAAACATGTTTGAACTTTTTTGCGATGAGTTCATGAACCAGGGGACCAAAATGCAATGCTGTGAATGTCGTGAGGCAAATTTGAGAAAATTTTGAGAATGAAAAGCGACAGCCCTGAATTGTCATTCACATCAGTCGCTTTTCTATCGCACCTCTGGTGTGATCACCCCCTTAACACCTGATGAGGACAGAGGGGTCTCGAGAGGTTAAGTACAAATGTTCATGAAATTTCGACCAGAGATGGGGCTTTGGATGAGGAGGGACTCCATGTGATTTTGGAGATGATTCTGGAGTCAGAAATGTTTTTAAGAATTATTTTTGGCTTGGTAGAGGTTTGCGCACTCTGAGTGCTTTTGGTTACTCATGGAATGTGCTGTTTTTTAGAGATGGTACTTTTTCGATGGTCCTGAAAATCTGGGAGCAGAAAAATTGTTGTCTGGTCAAATGCACTGGAGAAAAAAAAAACTTGAATTATATTTGAAATGTGGCCATATTGCCTAATTAATATTACCAAGTTTCCATTCAAATGATTCCCAGATATTTTATTACCAACTGTTGTAATTTCCAATCAGTTAGAAACCAGTGCAAATGTCGCAAATGTGTAATTTCTTTAAATAAGGAAAAGAAAGGGATTTGCTCCAAGCCTGTGTGAACTGGTTAAAAATGCTCAGTATGGAACTTTGGTATGCTGGATTTTATCATCAGTACCTCGTGCTCTGAGATGACATCGTTCCCAACTCATCTAAAATAACGATTGCAGTTTTCTTAACTCGGTGCGAAATTCTCTTGCCTCCCGTAATCGCCTGTTGCCATTTCGGATGTGGAACGGAGACCTGCGGTGTATCCATGTGAAAAATAAACACGTCTCCACAGAGAAAAGAGACAAAACAAAAAGTATCGATTGTTACTTTCACTCTGGCCTTTTTCCCCTCGAATGCCAGCATATATTTTACATGCCGTCCTTCGGGAAGATGTCACAAGATGCTTTTCTTTTTTTGGATTGCAGCAGAGTTCCAGAGTTGAAGGAAGTTCAACTTTTCTGGAAAGCAAAGTGCAGAATGATGCCAAGCACATTTTTAGATCCTGAACAATAAGGTCACAATTTTGGGGTAAAGTCAACAATGTGATCTCATATCCAATATTTCAAAATTTTCGTGTAATGAAAACCCCTCCTCATCACAAGTTATATATAACAGGAGCTCTCCGAGAGCACAGATGCTCTCACAATGTTAAAGAATACTTTAAAAAAAAATCCTGGATCCAGAATTTCATCCAGAGCATGTTCTCCCTGTGCTTGTGTGAGATTTCTCTGGGTACTCCGGTTTCTTCCCACAGTCCAAAAACATGCACAGTAGGCTAATTGGCTGTTCCAAATCACCCCTAGGTGTGAGTGTGAATGGTTGCCCTGCAATGGTCTGTGGAGCTGTTCAGGGTGTACCCCACCTGTGATTGGTGTTGGCTGAGATAGGCACCAGCCTCCCTGTGACCCTAGTAGGGTTAAACAGTTCGGTGAATAAGTGAGTGCGTGAGAATTTGATTCGGATCATCTCAAAATGTTCATATCCACAGCCCCATCTGTGGTAGGAATGTTGTAAAAATCCGCACATAAGTTTTTGTTTAATTCTGCTAACACACATATGCATAAAGTGTAGGTAAACATAACCCTCCTTGGTGGAGGTAATAAATAGAAGAAATAAATATGTAAATATGATAGTTAGGTCAATAAATTCTTTACCAGAGGTCAAGCTATTGTAGTGAGAGGCACAACTTTAGCTACAACTTCAAGCTAACAGAGTCAAAAATAGATATACTGATTTATACATAACTATAAATGAATGAAGGTAAGTTACACAGCTAAAAACATTAACAGCTTTCAGCTTGGATCCTTTTCCTCCGAAATCCCCACAGTAATACGGATTCCTGTTGATATTTTTAAACTCTTCATGTGTGAATGGTATGCCTGAGCCTCTTACAGTGAGTTTAATGCTAAACTGGCAGGTATGAGCTCCGTTTTCAGGCTTTATTTCGTTTTCTGGCTTCCTTGTGTCAGAATGCCGCAGAATGTGACTCATACTCGGAAATCCACCTTTATTCCACCCGCTTAACCCTCCAGCTTTGGTGGAAAGATGAGCTTTTGATGTTTGACTTTGATGGATGTAGCTTGAGACTCTGCGATCTCGCTAAAGCCCGCAAGTGTGACTTGAGCATGCCTCGGGATGGCTGGTTTATCGCCAAACACCACCCCTCATTTCCTCCGGTGTAAAACTCCGAGTCCTGCTCATAAAGTTATGGAGAGGACAGGAAGCTGAGTAGGAAACAGGAGGTGATGAGAAAGCGGTCGATGGAGATATCACTGCAGATGGTGTTGAGTGTGAGGATAAAGATGTCAGTGCTACAGTGCAGTGCTAATCTCTAATGTTAGTGGATACAGTAATTATTCCCCAATAAATTATGGGGAAAGTGAGACTGAAAGACAAACCAAAGACTAATAATAATAAAACCCTCTAGTGAGTTCTGGGTCTACCCCGAGGATTTTTCTCAGTTAGACATGCCTGGAACACCTCAGACGCCCGAACCACCTCAACTGACTCCTTGCGATGTGGAGGACCAGTGGCTCTACCCCGAGCTCCCCCGGATGTCTGAGCTCCTCAGTCTGAGCCCAGACACTCTCCGAAGGAAACTCGTTTTGGCCGCTCATATCCACAGCCTCGTTCTTTCGGTCACTAACCAAATCCCATGACTATGGGTAAGGATTGAAACATAGATGGACTGGTTAATCAAAAACTTTGCCCTTCGGCTTAGCTCCCTCTTCACCATAACGGTGGAGCGCCCTCATTACTGCTGGTGCAGCACTGATTCGGAACTCACTGGAGGGATCCCGTCTGGCCTGGGAATCCTCTGCAGGAGCTGGAGAGTGTTGCAAGGGAGATGCCTGGGTCTCCCTCGTAGACATGTTGCCTACGTGACCGGAACATAGACACGCAGAAGAAAATGGCTGGATGGATGGAGGGATTATAATAAACCATAGCAATGTATACAAAAGGAGTTTGCATGTTGTTCCTGCTCATGAATATTGGGTTTTTTATTTCACTTCTCCGGTTTCCTCTCACAGTCCAAAGGCATACATATTGGGCTAACTGCCTGTTCCAAATTGCCCCTGGCAGTGAATGTAAGAATGAATTGTTGTCTGTCTGTGTTGGCTTTGCAATGGTCTGGCAAGCTGTTCAGGGTGTACCCTGCCTTTTTCCCGGAGTTGACTGGGATTGATTCCAGCCAACCCCAATAAAGAAAAGAGCAGTTTGGAAAATCAAACGAAATGAACATGTATAATTTAATACAAATTAAATATCAAACAATTGCTTATAAAATGTTAAAACATCAAATTTGAATAACAAATACATAAAAATGAAGAGTACTCCGACTGTACTACCACGCTTCCAAAAAATGTTCGTATCTCACAGTGTTAAAGAACCATAAAAAATTCCTGGATCCAGTCTAATAGCATCTTCTCTGTCCAGTGTCCCGCCTCTGGTAGGAATTTTATGAAAGCCTGTAAATAACCTTTTGCATATTTCTCCTAACAAATACACTTTGTAGTGAGAGCTGGCACAGACCGAAATAACCCATATGGCAGGTGGATCCTCACTCCTTAGCAGAGATAAAGACATCAATACAGTAAAATGGGAAAAAGCATCAAACTGATAAAATCAAAGTTACAAAGTTTAAATATATAGTTTTATTTTAATAATAAGGATGTAGCTGCGATGGCCTGGCGAGCTGTCCAGGGTGTACTCAGGGTTTTACTTAATGGATTTATTGCGATTTGACAAAAATGTGGATATAGCACAAGAAAAAAAGATACTTTAGTGTTACTGCCAGTTCTAAATAACAAATCCTAGATTTGAATTTTTTAGTTGAGAGGGTGAAAACCAAATTAAATAAAGTATTAATACAAAGAACAAAGGTGTTGTCAAGATACTGGGCAGCGGGTAGAAAAATCGTATTTCTCTTGAAACAATAGAAATGGATTTATGGCGTTTTGGAAAAGAGCTCTTCATATATTGTGTTTTGTAAATGCATAATAACATTAGTACACTGTATTATATCAAGTCATATAGAACCAAAGCATTTCTACATTCAAATGATAAAAAAATACACCACGCTGAGGAATCAATCCAGGTGAGCCGTATCACACACATTTAGAATTTATAACTAACAGACAACATCCAATCTAATTACTAATTTCATGAACAGATGTTTATTTAATGTTACTTAACTGATTTAGTCACCAACATTTCTTCTCTATAACGCCCAAAGGAAGTAAGTGACAATTAGATGATTTTGAGATATAGAGCAAAAACGCACTTCATCCTGGCTCTCTGTGGTGAATAATAGTAACCCAAACTAAATGTGTTGATCGAAGGCATAATAAATCAGACGTCTAAAAGAGATCTGAAATTCCTCTCACCCACGACTTTAATGTTGCTCACTTCTTTCTTGCACTGTAAAAGCAGAACTTGTTTATTGAAAAAACAACAGCAAAAGGAAGCAACTTAGTTGTGTGCATGAACATATTAATTAATAGTCTTTTCAGCAGCCTAGTAAAATATATCACAATCCAATAATATAGGCGTGAATATTATAATTTCGGTCGCCAAATGGTGCCCAATAATATGTTTTATTAGACAGGCAGCATTAAATTGATCAAAATGCTTGATGCATTTGTGATTTTCCAATAATGTCAACTTGCACAAAATAGTTGAATTATTTACATCTTAAGAAACAAATTACACACTTTTTAGATGTTTATTATTAAAATCCCACAAACAAACAACAAGGCAAAAATACCAAAAATAACAAAACGACACCATAACATGAGATAAAGACAAATGATTGGTTTAATAGTCACCGTGTATCTCGCACACGTATAAAAGTGCTGAATCTTTTTTAAATTACTCAGTGCCTCGCAGATCTGGTGAACTGTCACATACTGGCAGCTGTTCCCAAAACTGCCGTCGACTCACTGGCATCAGCTTACAAAGCTTCCCTGCTGTAAGCCATAATCTTCAAAATTATAACAAATAAAAGCTTTGCATGTAATGAGTCGATATAATATATTAGTTTCACCTTTTAAGTTGAATTACTGAAATAAATGAACTTTTGCAGGATATTCTAATTTTTGGAGTTTCACCTGTATTAACAGGGTCAGTACAAGGCTTTCAACACCTGTGAAAACATTGACAGTCAGGTGACCATGGGGCTACGGGGATCAAATCTGTTGCACAAATTGCCAAGAATTAAAAAATAATTTATCATTGTTTTATTTTCACAAAATTTGCATCCTTTGGACTTAAAATGGACACATCGTTGTTACTTGCTTCTATGTGGTATTGTTTTAGCTTCTCAAAAAATACTATAATACAACAGAGCCCATTCATAAAGATGTAACTTACTTCCAGTGCACTGGCTTCCTTTTGGCGATGTAATACGTACAAACTGTGTCACTTACTTCTTTTTTCAAATTTCATTCTGCACTGCTGGTTTTTTCACACAAACACACTTTTAAAAGTTGTAATAAGCTACCCAGAGCCCATTTATTGCAAAATCTCATTTTTGACCAAAATCTCACTTACTCCCTTTTTACGTTGTAGGGCAGATTTAAAGCATCAAATGAGAATTGTTTTTTTTTTAATTTAGTGTGTGTGGGAGAGAGAGGTTTAAAAACCAACAAAAACTCGTTCAGTTGTGTGTTTAATAAAACAATGTCTCTGTCTGACTTTCCTGCAGTATCGGCATTAACTGTTTTACGGGTATGGGAGCGGGGAGCGTGTGTGTGTGTATGTGTATGTGTGTGAGACAGAGAGAGAAGTGCGCACTTTTTAAAGTGCCAGCATACTGTGTGTGTGTGTGTGTGTGTGTGTGTGTGTGTGTGTGTGTGTGTGCGTGCGTGTGACCTGTACATGCAGGGAGATTAAACTGGCAGTTACTGACAGTTTTAAACTGCCTTTTAAACTTAAGTAATGTCTTTACTTAATTTACGGTACAGCTGTCAGTCAGAAGCTCGCCATTTAACTTCTACAAGCGCTGTTGACTCGAAGGTTTCATGGTTAGAACCAGCACACATTTTGCCCCTTTTTGATGTAAAATTTATTGATGTAGAGTGAAAAGTATGGGAGTAGGAGTGAGTTGAAAAACTTTTTCCAAGATAATCTTTTGTTCTGTGCCTCTCTGCTGATGACATCACGCACTCTAACCTAGAACATTCCATGCAATAGACACCCATTATAGATACACAAACAGACTTAGAAATCCTTATGACACTTGATCAAAGTTTAAGAGAAAACCATAAAAGATAGCAAAAAGCTGTTTTGACCATCAAAATGTCGACTTCAGTGTCTACGTTTTAAAAGTTTGGAGTGGTTTTTGGCTAATTGTGTCACCATGGTAAGGCAAAACGCCAATAAAATTAATAGCACACTTCACGGCTCTGAGACACACGTTTTGATATATACATTGTGTGGGCGCACTTTGCTGTTTGGGCCACATTAAGTGCGATGAAAGAAGAAAAATAAAAATAAAAAGAACCGTTTTTCTGGGCTCTTAAGCAGCCACATAATAATAATAATAATATTAATAATAATAATAATAATAATAATAATAATAAGGAAATAAGAAAGAAGAAGATAATAGAGAAAATAAATTTTTATAACTCCCCTGAGATTCTTATCAGGCAAGCCTGGCACCACCACGGATACCTGCTTACATGCCCAGTGACTCGAGAACATCTGAACAGCTGGGGAGGTTCTCCTGACTGTGCCATGAAAAACAAACCACCGGTGGACAAAGAGTAAAGAATCTGTCCCTGTGTCTTTGCTGGTAAGCTGAGAAGAAAAGAGGCTTAATGCCGTGGAGAGCTCTGAAGAATCCGAAATGTCTTTTCATCCTCCATGATGCAGGAAGCGAGCGCAGTACCGAGTTTCACCTGATAATAGACACCATCTGTTCCATCTTTCTGTTTTAATTCGCGAACAAAGTCGAGCTGCTTTCCCTTGAGTAATCAGATATTCGCTTTGTAGTGAGAGCCGGCGCAGACCGTAGTAAGCCGCCATATGGCAAAAAAACCTCCTCTGACAAAATAGGAGGTTGTGAAAAGTTCCTCAAAGGTTCAGTGAAAGTTGCACCTCAGTGTGACCAACCATCCAAACACTGAGAAACATTCCGTCCACTTTCACACCTGCTAGTATTTTTATCCTCAATCATTAGAGCATGCATACTCTGTGGTACTATTGTGCTCCAGTGAATGAACTTCATATTTCACTCATTTGCCGACCTACTTAATTCTATTAATCCTATCTCGGCCAACCCTGGGTCAAGGCGTACACCCTGAACAGCTCACCAGACCATTGCAGGGCCAACACACACACACACACACACACACACTCACACCAAGGGCCAATTTAGAACAGCCAGTTAGCCTAATGTGCATGTCTTTGCACTGTGGGAGGAAACCGGAGAACTGAAGAAAAAAAACACACAAAAAAAAACAACATTCATGAGCCCATGCAAGCATGGGGAGAACATGCAAACTCTACTCAGAACCTGGGACTCGAGCCCAGGACCTTCTTGCTGTGAGGGGGATGTGCTAACCACTACGCCTCCCTGTCGTAGCTGGAATAGTAATTTCCTGTCATTAATTCAATTAAATTACAAAAAAAAAAAATCACAATAGCTCTAAGCATGTTGGTTGATGAGCAAGAAAAGCAAAATGGAGGTTGTGCTTGAGTGCTTGTGCTTGCGAAAAATTAGAAGCAGTATGTATAGCTTTGCAGGTGGGATGTCCCCGTGTGGTAGCACCTCTTTCTGTGACATCATCACAGAATGTGTAGATCAAACTGTAGGTGATGTCACAACGTGTGCAGGTCATGTGACACACTGGCAGCACATCATGACAAAAGAAACAAACAGCTAGACAGGAACATGGATTCTGGACCCCGGTAAAGCCCAGCTAAGTGATCTGTTTGTTACATGGGAGGGACATCCTGCAATTACTATTGGCAACATCACCATAAATATTATCTGGAGACCAAGCAAAGCTGTAAGATAGGATTTGTATCATAGTACCAGTGGGCACATTATGGGATAGAATCAGCAACACCGACTGTGGAAGCAGCCTTATAGTTACTGTTACCAAGATTCGAGAAGGAAATATATATTCCATCCTTTTTTATTTTTTCAGTTTGTTTAAACACCACATTTCTAGAACAAGCAGAGTTAACTGCACCGCCTCATTGATACAGCACATTTAAGCTTGTATTTAAGCCAACACAGCACTTCCAGGAGCAGCTTATCCCCAACTTTCTGGTTGGAATTAGTAGGAGTCCGCAACAGATAATGCTTGCAAATTCGCCCATCTTTAAAGAGACACACGTCTTGTGGCACACTGAAATGCTCGTAGCTCATGCATATTAATGAACCCTGAGCCAAAGAGCATGGTACCTTTTCATTAGGATGAACCGAGCATCTGGTTTCTTGTACAGTGTATTAATATGCAGATGGAACATGAAGGAGATGAATCATCTGCTGTCGGCTCTCAGACCAGTCTGCAGATAAAATGAATGGTGAGGGCAAGTGAAAAAAATGTGGAAAAATTGTAGACACATTCAAAACAAAAAGTTTTTAAACCGTCTATAGCTGTTTTTACACTGGCACTTGCACTGGACAAGCTTAAGCCCGGAATAAGTTGCCCCGGTGCACCTGCCTGTGTAAAAAACGATTTATTCCTGAACAACTTGACACTGGTGGGCACAACATTCTCCACTTTTTGTTCCAGAACATCTTGTTCCAGGCACTTGCTGTCTGAACACAATTGGTGTCAAGACAGTGGGTTTATATGTGCGCAGAATCGTTCATCAGGGTAATTAGGTCATTTCACGGGCTTTCGTGGCAGATCTTTCGTGGTTCTTCTCCAGTGGATTGCTTGTGTCTTGTTCCTCTAGCGTCCGGTTTGCCACTGATTTGAGAGTGACTGTGTAAACATGTAGGAAAGTAGGCACAACTTGCCCTGGGCACAAGTTATTCCAAGGGCAACTTTTTCCAGTTGGCCATATAAAAGCTTAGTAGCCTCGTTTCCTTCACAGCCCCCATAACCCACAGACGAAGACCTTGAAGACCGCATTGTGTCCTGAAAAGTTTCAATGACTGTTGTTTTCAATGAAACATGCAAACTTTTCTAGTTCATTCTATGTCCTTGCCAGGTTCTCACAGCATCTAACATTTGAAATTATTTACAAAATGCTGTATCTTTTATACCTGCGAAGGTGGGGTACACCCTGACCAGTTCGCCAGACCATCACCAACACAGACACATAACCATTCACACTCAAATTTACATCTAGGGGCAATCGAGAATCTCCAGTTAGCCTAACGTGCATGTCTTTGGACTGTTGGACGGAACTGGAGCAAACATAAGAAACCCACACAAGCGCAGGGATAAAATGCAAACTCCATACAAAAACGTTCTCCCCAGGCATAGGGCTCAGACCCAGGACCTTCTTGCTGTGAGGTGGAAATGCTAACCTCTATGCCACCATGCCACTCTGTGTCTAGCATGTTTCTGTTCATTTGTATTCTTACTACAAGCAGTCAGTGGGAATGTGTGATTATTTAGCAAATTATACATAAGAAAGAAGAACGCCTCTTTGTGTTTTAGTCAGATGACTGCATTATGAAGCAAATGCTGCCCTTTAAGCCTGGCATTTTGAACGAGATGAACAATTGACTGGGATATGCATACTGTCCTGTCAAGAAGCATCCGAATTCTTCTATTGCCAAGGCCCCTCCCTGTCTCCCCGCCTGCCTAAAATGGACCTTTAAAATGTCATGCACGTAACTGATGAGTTGTTTTACCTGCTTTGGCTTTTTGTTTTGAGTAGAGGTGTCGACTAATTAAAATCTCAAGGTGTCTTCCTACAGAACTAGTAATGCCAATACTTCAATACAGTCCATTATTAAAATAATATTGATTTATTGCTTTGGGTCAATGTCTTTGATATTTTGAAGAAAGTTAAACGTACCAGAAGTTGAAATGTCCTCAGTGCAAACACGCCTGTTTGTTTTGCTATAAAAATGCAAATTGGTGTTTTCTTGAGATAATTTTATTCCTAACAACTCCCTGCATGCACATGCTGTATAGGGGGTTTCACTCATGGATTAATCCTTCCTTCTTTCATTTGCCAAACCTCTTTATGCTACTAGGGTTGTGGGTGGTCTCTCGGAGAAGGTGGGGTACACTCCGAACAGCTCACCAGTCTATTGCAAAGCAAACACATATACAAGCATCACCCTCACTTTTACACCTAGGGGCAATCGAAAAAGATTATCCTAATGTGCATGTGCTTTTGGACTGTTGGAGAAAATCTGAGCACCCAGAGGAAACCCACTTAAGCACTGGAATAACATGCACACTCCACACAGAAATGCCCTCGCCGAACCTGGGAATCCCCAGCAGTCATCCTTCACTGGTTGATCTTACCTTGATATTGTTGACTTGTACCCAAGAACAGCTGCTGTCCTGATAAAGACTGTCATCCCAGGACCTCTTGTTAACCATCTGCTCATACTAAACATCCTTTTATGACACTTGACAAGTACTACTGCTTGTCTTGATTTATATCTTGGTATGATTTATAACCCAACTGTCCTGCATCAGCCAGGTGAGGATGAATTCTCTTTTCAGTGCCTCTGAAGCTATTCTTTTGTTTCCAATGAACACCAACATGTAGAAAAATCTCTAGCTCTAGTATGACGTAATGAAAGACTGTATTGGTGACGCTAGCATGATGGGAAGTGTCGTATGAGTAATAGGTGTTAATAAGGTTTATGAGAAAAATGCGATCCATATTGCTACCATCCGTGACTTCAGTTGGAGCTCTCACACGATAGGCACAGTCATAATACGGTCCTGCTGCAGCAAATCCATAATAATTAACAACATCTACAAATGCTAAACAACTATTTACCCAGCAATTCTTGGTAGATGGATTTATTACTGATTACAGCAGCAGCACCAAGGTTCGTTGAATTAGTCACTCCTCCTCCATGAAATATCTTCCCTTGGTTCTGAGGGTTTGCTATCTTTATACATGATATTCTCAGTGCATCTATATATACCATACACATCAGCTGGAACTAAAACTGTCCTCGGAGTTTTATGGAGATCATTAAGAAGATATGCTTCAACCCCATACAGACATTCCTCCAGCACAGCACTCCAGCCAAGGTGCCATTATCCTGAGTACACTTAAATGACACTCAATTAACCTCCAGTTACTGCACAAGGACTACGAGGGCCTGTTGTTAAACTCCTCATGTGCGATAACAGCTTCGATAAGAAGGATGCTGTTAACAGAAACAAGACAGAGCAGAAGTGTGAGAGTGTGTCCATTTAGATAAGGTTTATTGTGAGGGTGAAGACAGCTAGTTAAGAGGTGTTGGGTTTTGGATCTGATGGCCTCATTAAAGGAGGTGTGGCCTCTCACAAGCATGCCACAGCAATAGAGCATTCTTGTATTTATTCACTACAGGCAGGATTTTATTACTTTTTGCTGAACTATTTAATCCTATTAAGGTCGCAGGGAAGCTGGAGCCTATCTCAGCCAACTATGGGTGAAGGCAGTGTACACCCTAAACAGCTCGCCAGATCATTGCAGGGCAACACATACAACCATTTACACTCACACTTACCATTATACCAACTATATGAAAACATCTGGCCAAAGTTGCAGAGCAGAACATGACATATTGATCGATTGACAGTATCCAGGAAGTCCACAAAACTTGCAGGGGAGTGCTGGATGTATGCTGTTGGATCGTTTTTTAAAGATTCATGCACATGGCATGGAAATAAATAACTGTAGTGTTGGTCAGTCATAGTCAATTACAGCCAATATGCATGTTTTTGGACTGTGGGAGGAAACCGGAGTACACGGAGCAAACTCACACAAGCACTGGGAGAAAATGCACATTCTGCAACTCCACACAGAAACGCCCTTTCCATGTCCAGGACCTTCTTTACTTTGAGACGGACATGACATGCTAACCACTACGCCACCATATGTGCTGGATGAAGTGATATTGTAAAAGCTGTAGAATAATTAGGGGTGGTCAAGAGGCTAGGTGTTATTTAAATCTAGAAACATTAAGTAAAGGTCTGCAGGTGGGATATCCCAAGGTGCCAGCGCCCCTTTCTGACATCACAGAGTGTATAGGTCATGAGTCACTGGCAGGACATTGTGACAAAGAGACAGAGGGACATGGAGTCTGTATCCCATATGAAGTGATGTATCCCATTACATGGGACATCCCGGAATTAAAAGGGCAATTGAAAAGTGCAGAGCTCAGGCCAAACACAGCAGTCGACTCTTTTGCAGGCACAATGACTTCATATGCCTTTACAGTATTTCCAAATTGATTAGAATTGTCTGCCTGCATGTGTTTCCCAGAAGATTACTGGTACCTGTGAATGTGTATTGTGATGTGGATTGATCAACCCAATTTCAGTTTCCCACCTTGGCCCCACCCCTAGGTATGAAGTGCCCTCAACTGAGTAGTGGCCCTTCAGAAATGGCGCTACATGGGGTAGGGTTGGAAATCCTTACCTGGGAGTTGATATGTCATGAGTTGCTGACACGGGCACATATACAGTTCCCCAGCGATGAGGTGTTCCCATTCCGGGATGGAGGTCTCTATGATGTCAGTGCCAGTAATGGGGTTAGCTTTTGCATAGATTGTAATCATCATGCTCTGTTAGATGAATATCCCAGAGTACAGTATTATACATGATATATGATTAGCCTGTTTCCTACTATTATAATGACACATCTGACCTAACAGCAACATGACAGATTGATCTATTGACAATGTCCAGGAAGTGCACAAAACTTGCTGTGGAGTGCAGAAAATATGCTGCTGGATCATTTTTAAGATTCCTACACAGGCCATGGAGATGAATAATTGTACTCATAGTCACCCATTGTCATTTACACAAAGATCTATTGATGTCATGGATATCGATTTGTCCGAAAAGCTTGCTATAACGGCCCAGCTTTATTTTCCTGTGCATTTACAGTGAACTAAGATTTTTGTTCATATTTAATAAACTATGCAGTGGGGAAAATAAGTATTTGATACACTGCTGATTTTGCAAGTTTTCCTACGTACAAAGAATGGAGAGGTCTGTAATTTTCATCGTAGGGACACTTCAACTGTCAGGGACAGAATCTAAAATAAAATCCAGAAAATCACATCGTATGATTTTGAAATAATTAATTTGCTTTTTATTGCTTGAAATAAATATTTGATAGAATAGAAAAATAGAACTTAATGTTTGGTACAGAAACCTTTGTTTACAATTACAGAGGTCAGACGTTTCCTGTAGTTCTTCACCAGGTTTGCACACACTGCAGCAGGGAACACGGAGTTTCAGCTCCCTCCAAAGATGTTCTATTGGGTTCAGGTCTGGAGACTGGCTAGGCCACTCCAGGACCTTGAAATGCTTCTTAGGGAGCCACCCCTTAGTTGCCCTGGCTGTGTGTTTCGGGTCATTGTCATGCTGAAAAACCTAGCCATGACCCATCTTCAATGCACTTACTGAGAGAAGGAGGATGTTGCCCAAAATCGCACGATACATTGCCCCATCCATCCTCTCCTCAATACTGTGCAGTCGTCCTTTGCAGAAAATGTGTTTCCACCCCCATGCTTCACAGTTGGGTTGGTGTTCTTGGGATTGTACTCATCCTTCTTCTTTCTCCAAACATGGCGAGTGGAGTTTATACCAAAAAGTTATATTTTGGTCTCTTCTGACCACATGACCTTCTCCCATGCCTCCTCTGGATCATCCAGATGATCACTGGCAAACTTCAGACGGGCCTGGACATGTGCTGGCTTAAGCAGAGGGACCTTAATTTTTAATCCATGACAGCGTAGTGTGTTACTAGTGGTAAACTTTGAGACTGTGGTCCCAGCTCTCTTCAGGTCATTGACCAGGTCCTCCTGTGTAGTTCTGGGCTGATCCCTCACCTTTCTCATGATCATTGATACTCCACGAGGCGAGATCTTGCATGGAGCCCCAGTCCGAGGGAGATTGACAGTCATCTTGAGTTTCTTCCATTTTCGAATAATTGCACCAACAGTTGTTGCCTTCTCACCAAGCTGCTTGCCTATTGACCTGTAGCCCATCCCAGCCTTGTGCAGGTCTACAATTTTGTCCCTGGTGTCCTTGGACAGCTCTTTGTTCTTGCCCATGGTGGAGAGGTTGGAGTCTGATTGATTAAGCGTGTGGACAGTTGTCTTTTATACAGGTAATGAGTTCAAACAGGTGCAATTAATACAGGTAATTAGTGGAGGATAGGAGGGCTTTATGTAGACGAATTAACAGGTCTGTGAGAGCCAGAATTCTTGCTGGTTGGTAGGTGATCAAATACTCATTTCATGCAGTAAAATGCTAATTAATTGTTTAAAAATCATACAATGTGATTTTCTGGGGGTTTTTTTAGATTCTGTCTCTCACAGTTGAAGTGTACCTACGATGAAAATTACAGACCTCTCCATTTTTGTAAGTGGGAAAAATCAGCACTGTATCAAATACTTATTTTCCCCACTGTATGTATTGGCTTCTTTCCCCACACTACGTACTCTTCCACTGCCTCGAGTCACAAAGCAGACAACATCCTGTGTCTCTTTAACCCCTTTTAAGAGATTTAGTAGTACTATTCAGAAACATAATGAAAAGCAAACTAAAAAATGGTAATTTATTTTTTTATTATCTTTAATCATGACAGACACAGGTGAGTTCCTACAGCAGCAGGTGCAAAGACAAAGAGCCTCATAATGGTGTCTCGAAACCCCTTTCAGTTTTAGTATTTTGTGAAAAGATAATGAAATGCAAAAGACATTTCTAGTTTACATTTACATACTTTAACCCTGATAGAGACTGCTCAGGTGAGCTGCCTCTCACCAAGCTTGTACTGATAAGCCCTTGAGCAAGGCTCTTAACCCTCAAGTGCTCAGTTGTATAAAAATGTAAGTAAATGCCGTGAATATAAAATGAAAATGAAAAATCTTATTCTTGTCACATGTTAAAAAAATCATAGCAGCCTGCAGTAGTGTCAAGAATCACTATGGCTGAGCAGGATGCATCATGGGAAATTTGATCAATCATGCTGATTGATCCGAACAAAAATGACACTCTGAATCCAGGCTTTTTAACAAATTGGGACCATGTCCTTACATGTGTGTGTCGTTTTAGCATGTGTGATTTACTTCCATCATCGAGATTTCTTGTCATATGAATTGCCTCTGTCAAAAGACTTTATTTTTTATTTTACTTTGCTTTAATTCCCGAATGATTTGTTCCACAAATTCTTACAGCCATCACGAGCAAGGAAGCAGTAAAAAATGGAAGCAGAAAATGGACATTCTATTCACGTTGTGTAAATACTAGATTTTCACGGCAAACTATGTGAAAGACAACTTTGATTATTTTTGTTTTTCTTAATTTATACAATTTGTGTTTGACAGGTAGCATTTTGTGTAACCCTGCTTGATAATATTTATAATATTGAGAAAAAGTAAATGATTTTCACGTAACATCTGTCCTCATGTGATGGGGTGTATCGCAGTACCAGTAGAAATAAACTGCAGCACCTATTTAATCTTTTAGTGTATGTAGAGCTTCCCTAGAAAGCTGCCATTTAGATGCTATTGTTTTGTGCACATGGCACTGAGATAACCCTTCTTTTTATCCTATCTCAGTGCCCAGAAAAAAATGTCCACCCTGTTACATAAGATCACATACGAGTCCTAATGTTAAATCATATTCTGTGTTCTACAAGTTATCTTTGAATTGCTGGTTTATGATACTACACATAATTATAATATCAAAAAATGCATACAATAGGCTATTACAATATGCTTGAAATATTGACTGTTTTGTCCATCAAAAAAGCTATAGAGTGAATTTATAGTCATATGTATGTACATATATATTAGTTACCTCTTTGGTATAAAAGGTATAGCAAAATCTGTGCATCTCTGCCAGTGGACAGTTTATACCACCAATATGGTCATACCGCCCAACCCTAGGGTAGGTCCTGAGTGGCATTTAGTGCTTCCTTGGCTATTTCTGGTGGTCTCTAGCCTCAGGTGCTTTGGGAGCTATGTTGGCATGGAGTTGTCTTAAGTTAGTACATGTAGACTTTTGGCATTAAAGAAAACATTTCAGACAAAAAAGGAATTATGTTGTTTGAGGTAGCTTAATATTAAACTAATTTATAAATAACACTGGCCTTGCAATGGATTGACGAGCTGTTCAGGGTGTACCACGCCTTCACCCAGAGACAGCTGAGATATGGTCCAGCCTCCCAGCAACCCTTGTAGGATTAATCAGTTCCTCGAATGAATAAATGAATGAATTAATGAATGAATAAACAACAGTTATCCTGAGAAGCAATATGGCAGCCACTCTGGAAACCACCGGAAATAGCCAATAGAGTAGCAGAAACTGCTGGAAATAGGCAAGGGAGTTCCGAATGCCCCTGCACAGATATAGAAGTAATACCAGTTCCACCGCGCAAGGCATATTTTGACAGAAAACTGAGGGTTCCCCAGGTGGCCCACATGGTAGGGTTACTGCCATCTACTGGATTTTAAGATGTATGGAATTTGACTTCCACCAAGGCCAAATGCTATTGCAATGTTGGCAAAAGGGAAAATAAATTAGTTTACTTTGCCACATGACGCATATCCACTTTAAAATGCAACAACTCCTTCCTTGGCACATGCCACAACCTTCCACCAAGTTTCATAGAAATCCAGGTGTTAGATTTTGCACAGTCCTGCTCATAGTCCAACAAACCACACCAAAAAAATAACCTCCTTGGTGAAGCCAAATATCAATGTGTATTCAGGACTATATTTTAAAATCATCAATTGGATTATTATATTATATTATTGAATGCTTTAAATGTGGATTCACGTCTCAACTCAGTGAGTGTGTCAAGCATGTAATCATATCTCCACTACTGCCGGAGAAACAGTAGCTTACTCACTGAAGAGAGAATAAATAACTGCTCTGAACTCATATGGTTTATATGTACACTGTACACTAATATTTACTCTGTGCGCTGATGTTTTCTCTCTCTTTGTTGTTGTTTTTTTACTCTATCTCTCTCACAGCTTAAAGAATCAGCTCTGTGTCCAGTAAAGCCATGCAGGAAGCTAACTATCAGATTGATTGATGTCACACGGGCTTTAATCGGCTCGCCCTGAAATCTCTGCCTCGTCCCTCTCTCTATTTCTTTAATCAATTCTGCTTCTAGTCGTCATCGTCCGTCTATTCGAACCTGGAAGACCAAATGGAAGTTTTTGTAGTCTTTCATTTAAACCAACTGCGTATGCTGTTGCCATACTTTATGTTCCGCTGTCCTGACTATTTACAGCTCAGTGGGAATCGTATTGTCCGTCTGTTTATTTATATATTTATTTATTTATGTATGTATGTATGTATGTACGTATGTATGTATTTTATTTTCAACCCAGCTAAGCAATATGTACGGAAAATCTGCCAAACGTACAGATTCTGATTTAATTGCAACAATGAAAGAGAAAAAAAGACAAATAGTACTTTAAAGTCAGATGTATGTGCATCTTACATTCTATAACAAGGGCATTGTGGGTAATCTGACAGGAGATATGGC
This sequence comes from Tandanus tandanus, assembly GCA_039654325.1. Classification (NCBI taxonomy): domain Eukaryota; kingdom Metazoa; phylum Chordata; class Actinopteri; order Siluriformes; family Plotosidae; genus Tandanus; species Tandanus tandanus. The sequence goes on from JBCNYH010000025.1 coordinate 2,683,064, forward strand.
CATATCATCAGGGTTTGGAAAATAAAGACTCTCCAGGTCTAAATTGACGAGTGCAACAGCTCGGTTGTGCAATGTTCTTCCTTTTACCCCAAAATATAGTGGATCAGCCTACATTTGGTGTCAGATGTTCACTTTTTGTTTGTTTGTTTAGTTTTTACCTGAGATTTATGAGGCTTATGAGTATCTAAAGCTTCAAGCCTGCGGTTTAGTACCTTTTACCTGCATGCCCAAGCAAAGGTGAGACACCAGAACATGTTCATCAACTATATTTGGCCTAATGAGGAAGATTCAGTCTAGTTTAAAAAGTATTGTGATTCTGTGTTTCTTTTAATAGATCGGAGGATTA
>JBCNYH010000025.1:2818112-2828958 GCA_039654325.1 Tandanus tandanus
TCATGATGATCTTGAGGGAACTTGGTGGATTTGTGATGATCTTGAGGGAACTTGGTGGATTTGTGATGATCTTGAGGTAACTTGGTGGATTTGTGATGATCTTGAGGGAACTTGGTGGAATCATGATGATCTTGAGGGAACTTTGTGGATTTGTGATGATCTTGAGGGAACTTGGTGGATTCTGGATGATCGTGCTGATCGAAGCAAAATGTTTGACTGTCATAAATTTAGCCACAATGATTACAATGTATTACGATTTGACGCCACTCATGATAGAAAGTGGGGAGCACGGAAGAGTGCAGTAGAGCATAACAGTCCTTAATGCACCATCGTAGGGGATCTTGATGAACTTGGAAACACGATTCCTTCAAGTTTCATTTCCTGGATGCAAGCTGCCTCTTTTTTATACCCCAATCATGCTCCAAGTGTGCTCATACATCATGGCACTCCGCGCCGAGACCATGGACATTGTGCCCCAGTGTAAACCCAGGGTTAGTTAGCAGAATTACTAAAAAACTTTGGACAAGGAAGAATTTGAAGTTTGATTTTGGAGATGATCTGGACCAAATTCTGGATCCGGGAATTTTTCAAAGGATTCTTTAATATTGTAAGAGAGGAAGATTTTTTAGGTGTTATATTACAGCAGGCCCAGCAGAGGATGCTGTGCACTTCTACATTAGATTTTGGAGATGATCCTGATTCAATTTGTGAAACCATAATATTTTTTAAAGGATTCTTTAATGTTGTCACAATTTTTGGACATTTTGGTTCATGCAGGGAATTACGCAAGCTGGGCTTTGGTGGAGGTTTGTGTATAGTTTTGTGTTAAATCTTGATGCATTTTTCTACTTTCAGATCCTTCTGGATTCTTTGTTCTGTTAATTATATACTGTACAGTGTACCGTGCACCATCATGCATCATAAGCTAGATAGATATAATTTCCTTATTTAGTATGCATCACAGGATTTTTCAACGTTGTGATACGCGTCCACCCAAGGGCTGAAGTCATCGTCTCCTGAATACTTATTCACATACAGCTATGCTTGCTGGGCAGTGATGGCTCAGTGGTTGAAGGCAATGGGATTCTGATCTAAAGTTTGGGGGTTCAATCCCCAGTACCACCAGTGTTGGGCCCTTGCGCACCCTCAATCGCTCAGTTGTATAAACGTGATAAATGTAAGTCGCTCTGGATAAGGGTGTCTGCAAAATGCTGTAAATGTAAACATACGTCCTATTTTTGACATATACACCAACCATCCATAACATTGACATCACCTGACAGGTCTGTGTCTAGGCAGCCTTATACACAGGGAGCTGCAATGCCCTGCGTGTTCTGATTTCGCATTAACAGTCTGAGCAGTTTGTGCTACCGCCATTGGGATCAGACCACATGTACTAGTCTTCACGCATATCAATGAGCCTTGGGTACCCATGACACTCTTTCAGCTCATTGGTTGTCCCTCCTTGGGCTAGCTTTGATAGATAGTTACAACTGCATACCAGGAACATCCCACAAAGCCTGCCAGTGTGGAGATGAATAGGCCGAGTCGTTTAGCATTACAGTGTGATATTTTTAAAGTCACTCAGATCCTTACGCTCGCTCATTCTTTCTGCTTCCAACACATCAACCTCCAGAACTTACTGTTCACTTTCCGCTGAATAGATCTCACTCTTTTATAGGTGCCACTGTAACAAGATAATCAATGTAATTCACTTCACCCGTCAGTAATCATAGTCTTCATTTTCTAAGCTTCTTCATCCTAATTAGGGTCGCAGGGAGGCTGGCGCCCATCTCAGCCGACTCTGGGCGAAGGCGGGGTACACCCTGAACAGCTCGCCAGGCCATCACAGGGCAACACTCCCACAACCATTCACACTCACACCCAGGGGTGATTTGGAACAGCCAATCAGCCTACTGTGCATGTTTTTGGACTTTGGGAGGAAACTGGAGTACCCGGAGGAAACCCACGCAAACATGGGAAGAACAAGCAAACTCCACACAGAAATGCCCTGAGCCAGGGAATCGAATGCAGACCTTCTTGCCGTGGGGCAGATGTGCTAACCACTGCGTCACCTTTGGACGCAGGCCTCTCTTACGTTTTGCAGCATCACTTCCCCGACCTCGCTGCAGGCTGTGACAGGTCATGTGGCTGAATGGTATGCACCTTGATCTTGATATAGCCCCACAGAAAAAAGTCACAAGGTGTGAGGTCAGGGGAGCGCCGAGCCCATTCCAGGGGACCCCTATGACTGATTGGGCAAGGGAATGAGACACTTACCAAAACTACAAAGCCTAAGGTGTCAAATGCTGATGGCCGCACTTCTCTCCGAATGATACCTGAAACGAAATAGAAAAAAGTGCATAGTGACTTTTGGGACACCCTGTATATACTGTGGTTAGCACATCCGCCTCACAACAAGAAGGTCTGAGTTTGATTGTCAGGCTCGGGGCGTTCATGTGTGGAGTTACCCGTGCTTGCGTGGGTTTCCTCTGGGTACTCCAGTTTCCTCCCACAGTCCAAAAACATGCATGATAGACTGATTTGCTTTTCCAAATTGCCCCTAGGTGTGAGTATGTGTGTGTGGTTGTTTGTGCGTTGGCTCTGCAATGGTCTGGTGAGCTGTTCAGGGTGTACCTCGCCCTCGGCTGAAATAGGCGCCAGTTGGCTGAGATAGGCACCAGTTGGCTGAGATAGGCGCCAGCCTCCCTGCAACCCTAATTAGGATTAAGCAATTTAGAAAATGAATGAATGATGAATGACTGGTCTGGGAACGATGAGTTATAGGTCAGTAAGTGTTGCCTCCGCACAGTTCCCACCAAAATCCTCTGTAACTATCAGTCATGTGCTCGTTTTTTAATCATGCAGGAGTCAAACGTGGCCTACATTATATCAGCTACCATCCTTATTCTGTCTCTCTTTTTATCAGCTTGTTTGTCCTCTTAGATCATCCTTTGTTGGCTTCTATTCCTCCCTAAATTTATTCCCATAAGCTCTGGCAGATGAACGGGTTCATCCAAACAGAATGAAGACTCAGCGTTTAATAGCAAGGCGTGAAAGACGTAAAAGGAGGATTTATGGATAAGGCAGCAGAACAGAGAAAAAAAGACCTGACACGTCCTCCTCGGCTGTTTCCAATGTTTAAATATCAAAGGAAGACGAAAGGCAGACCGCTGACCTGAAACTGAACAGGCAGATTAGGTGATGCGACTCACATGGAGATAACAACAACAGACCGAGTGTGTTAGTGATGATTCAGACTCATTGCTAGTTTCATTGCATGTTTTGTGTACTTCGTGGCAAACAAGGCTTTTGAACAACATCCAACATGGCCGCCGGGAATGCAGCGCTGGGATTGTGGGGAAATGTAACAGTGGGCTCTTCATGTCACTAGACAAGGTCAAGCAGTGTGAACTTCTGGGCACATGACCATGTTACCAAGCAACAGACTTCCACCAAGTTTTTCCATGTGTGTAAATAATGCCATTACTTTATTCAGATGGACTTTAATCAAGATGTCTGCTTCAGTTATATTGATTGAGTATTTAGCGAAGAAAAAAAAAACATGCTAGCCTCAGAAGCCCTGCTCGCCCCTAAATGCAGCTCTGGGTTTCTGCCGAGGGTTTGTTAATTGTGTCCTTTCCATGGCAGTGCCAATAAATAGTATCAGGGGTTTTTCTCATGTTCTCTGATAGCGTTGTCGCGTGTGAGGGGTTGTCTTTGCTGTAGCCACACTGTAATGATGGTCTTTTGTTGCATCAGAGGACATGATGGGTGTTTGCCCGGCAGCGGGTTCAATCATGACTGGAAAGTGGCGGGAAAAGTTGGAACCTGGCCCAGTGATCTTGTCTGGATTGTCTGTCTGGCACTCTATAGAACACTTGCACGCGTTGATACAGATCTCGGAGCAATACAAGCTTATCGGTTTCCCCTTTCCTTTATCGGGTTCCTGCCGGGCGCTGACGGATGCCGGTTGAACGCTCGCAGAGGTATTGTTGCGCTTCCTTAGAAGAAAACCGTTCCCTACAGTGATGTGTCTAGAAGAAAAGAAAGCACATTAATGAAGACTTCAGATGGTTTTAATATGTTATGTATATCAACAGGGTTAAAAGTTTAGGTCTACTGTCTCGGCTGTTTTAGCATTTCAGTTGCAAGCTGGCGCTAAGAGACACAACTCAGAGGCGATGCTACGTAGTACGTAAGAAGATTTGAGCTGGCAGAGAGAGCAAGATTAAAACAATAAACAACAGTATTTTTGAGTTGCTAGTTGTCAAAGCAACGTGTGAGGAATCATAAACGCTCCAGCTAAACCGTAGCGACTGCCATTGCTGCACAATTATTCAGCTATTCATGTAAACTAGCTCATTCTCCTCATTTAAATGAGGTTTAAACAAAGACAATGGAAGGCATGGAATGATCATTTGTCCTCAATCCAGTGCCGTGACAGCAAGTGAGAAGTGCAACAAGCTAAAGCTGGAAATGATGTCAGAATGATAAACTGGTTTCCTTTGTTGGAGACAACATGCTAGAAAGAAAACCCCTGGACGTGTTTTACTGGAGGAGAATAATCAGTGAGGGCATTATACATACACCAGGGGCATTTCAACAATTACAACTTTATATCAATTCACAAATTATTTTTCATTTTTATTAAATCACATTTACACATCTACAGACAAGAAAAGTCATTCCTGGTATCACCTTCTGTGATTTCATTCCCATCTTTACCGTCTCTCTAAAAGTCAAATAGCCTTTGATTAGCTGTCTAGGCCAGACAGGGTTATCTCAGTGCTACCCAAGGCTTGTAGTCTGGAGCTTTAAGCCTTGAGTCAAAAACCCATTATAGTGCAGTAGTTTCCCCGCCCATAACACGCTGCCTTGCTGTAAACGCCACCCGCTTCACCTCAGATCACAAAGTGTGGTCGCAGCAAGAGTATCAATGCCGTGAGTGGATGCAAATGGATTTTTCATTCATTCATTTGATAAGCCACTTAATCGTAATGAGGGTCACAGGAAGGTTGGTGCCGATCTCAGCCGACCCTGGGCGAGGGCGGGGTACACCCTGAACAGCTCGCCAGACCATCGCAGAGCCAACAAACAAACACACACAACAATTCGCACTCACTCTCACACCTAGGGGTGATTTGGAATAGCCAGTTAGCCTACTGTGCATGTTTGTGGATGGTAGGAGGAAACCGGAATACCCAGAAGAAACCAACGCAAGTACATGGAGAATATGCAAACTCCACACAGAAACAACCGAGCCCAGGAACCGAACCCAGGACCTTCTTGCTGTGAGGTGGACATGCTAACCACTGCGCCACCATGCAAATGGATTTTTTTTTTTTTACTAAATCAATTTATAACTTAACACAGCAAGAAGGTCCTGGGTTCGAAACCCAGGCTTGGAGATTTCGGTGTGGAATTTGCATGTTCTCCCCAGGGTTTTCTCTGGGTACTCCGGTTTCCTCCCACAGTCCAACAACATGCACCGTAGGCTAACTGGCTGTTCCATATCACCCCTAGGTGTGAGTGTGAATGGTTGTGTGTGTTGGCCCTGTGATGGACATGCAAGGTGTTTAGAGTGTCCCCCGCCTTGGCCCAGTGTTGGCCGAGATAGGCTCCAGCCTCCCAGTGGGAATAAATGATTCAGTGAATGAGTGAGAGTGAATTCATAACTTAGCTGAGGTAGCATGCAACTCAAACAATTTTACACTTAATGCTTTATGTGTCTTTAATTACACTAGCAATGGATCACGATTAGCGTAACAGCTAGTTCAGGTCAGCTAGCTTATCTGGGTAACTGCCAAGCACTCAGCATTTCTGAGTTCATTCATGCATTTATTTATTAATTTATTTATTTATTCATTCATTCATTCATTTATTACATGTCAGGTTTGAATCTGTTCCTTTTAAATACCCTTTAATCTGTGATTTTGGTACTCAGTCTTTTGAACTATTACGTTACACCATGTTTATTGACCCGTGTGGCTTTTTCTTCATTTTCCACGAAGGATCTGTGTGTTACTGAGCAGTATTTGCACAACGGCGGAATTCAATATCAGAATAAACCACATATTATAACCTGACACGGTTCATTCTGTCCCTATAAAATTGCAGCTTCCAACACGTCCATGACCGAGACCTTAACATAAGATACATGACGCAACACTTCCCTGCACGGTGAATGATTCATGGAAATAAGATAGCAGGGTCCAAATTTCTCACTGCGCCACCGGGAATGTGAACATTTATTCAATTTAGTGTTTTGTTGGGGTTTTTTTGGCTCCGCAAATATATATATAGCATTTTATTATTATTGTTATTATTATTCTTATTCTTGTTATTATTATTGTTATTGTTATTGTTATTGTTATTATTATTATTATTATTATTATTATTATTATTAATAATAATAATAATAATAATATTTTATTATTATTATTATTATTATTATTATTATTATTATTGTTATTGTTGTTGTTGTTGTTACAGAGTCTCCTTAATACCAACCTTTTTTGATATGTGCATAGAGGGGTCCAATGCACGACAACGCATATAATGTAAGAGCACATTTTTGCATGTGAAAATTCTTATTCTAGTATATAATATTATATGCAAACTCTATATAGGCTAGAATGCACAGTTTTATGCTTTTTTGTGCTTATGCGCTTCCCCATACCTAGGTGTGGAGTGCTGTATATGCAGGTGCTAGAGTTAATACGCGGGTGTGAATGCGCTTGCGTGGGTGGGCGTGAACGCTGCCATGGATCAAAGCAGAATGCCATCATATTTCTCTAATATGGTCAATTTCAGTGAAAAATTACAAAAAAATTCATCCCCATGTTACAAATTCGGGGGTCAAGGGATGGGCGCATATTAACGGGGAAAAACATTTTAAAGACGCGGATATCATCGAGATTCTACTGTACTACTACTATTATTATTATTATTTTAGATTTGCTGGTTGTAGTCATTTTCATAATGTTAAACTGTAGGAGTCCATCTGAGTTTTGTTGATGGTATGAGAATCACCGGCATCTGGTTGAAAATCCTGACCACACCCATGCATGGATTTTCACCAAACTTGGTGGGGACACTACCTTACCTGAGCCCCAGAGATGGTCTGATTTTGGAATGCCAAGGTCAGAGCAAGGTCACAAAGTTTTGACATTTGAAACAAGTGCTGATGGACATGTCTTTGCTATGGAACACTAATAAGCAAACATATATGGACTTTCCAGTGAGACCTTTGACTTTGGGCGACCTTAAAAACCCCAGCTGTTCCAGTTTTTCACTAATTTGTTCATGTCCACATACTGTAGAACACCAGAATCAGAATCAGAATATTCCCGGAGGAAATTGTGTTATCGTGCATATCCCAAGACGAGCACATTAATTAAACCCAGAACCCATACAGGGCCTATTTACTACCTTACCATGCTGCATGTTGGAGGTCGATTACACTGTGTAACTGACCCTCTAGTTTTTTTGATTGACCTGGGACCTTCACTGTCCACAGTTAGCATAGTTATACATAATTAGGCAGCTGCAATAACAATCACTACAAACGCTACATGAGCCAACATTGTCATTCTCACAAACTCGTCTATTTCTTTGCACACAATCAGGCAATCGTCCCGAGGCAATAAATAAACTCCGAGAGAAATAGATACATCAATGGGAGGTGGCGCAAGCCATTGTGCAATGGCAAGTAGCGTTTCCTCCTCTGTCCTGCACCTGTGGAGATGGACTGAGGGCGAGGAGAGACAAAACGGGAGGAGGACGGAGGAGAAGAGCCGAGAACAATGGCCGCCGGAGCCAGCGCGAGACAGAGAGTCTGCCAGCCTGGGCCGGACAGGAAGCGTCTTCTATTGGCTGGAGAGAGAGGACAGATGGGGGGACGAAGGGAAAACAATGGCTGGAGAGCTAGAAAGGCGAGAAAGGAGGCTGCCAGGATGCTGCACTGGGGGCTGGGGTCCAAAGAACAAGCAGTTCCAAGTCATACACACATACATACATGCATATAGAGACAGAACGAGGACAGGGGCGCAGGTTATGAGGCGCCACAGTGTCCCCTGAGGCAGAGCTAGAGGAGGGCTGAGTTAATGACTTTTTATTAGTATTTTACGATTGGACTGACACCACAGGCTCCAAGGCAAGACAGTGGTGTGGCAACGGACCTTGCGTCAAGCGTCAAAAGATAAAAGATATCAGATTACTGTAATAGAAAATACGATAACGCTGAATACTTCAACGCAGACGGGGTAAAGGAATTTAAGGAATGACTTCATGTAATTAAGGGTGTTGCTTCATTTCATTTCATTTTATTATCCACAAAACAAATAGATATTCAGTATTTTCATGAGTGGGGGGACATTTGGTATTAAAAATATTACAAAAACCTATGAGTATTTATCCTTCAACAAAACAATATATTTAAGATTTTATATAATTATAATATTTTATATATAATATAACATTAAAAAACTTCTACTGCACATACAAAACATCACACTACATTGTTTTACTGATCATCTTAAAATATTTATATATATATATATATAAAATTCTTAGTGCATCATGGTGGCGTAGTGGTCAGCACATTCACCACACAGCAAGAAGGTCCTGGGTTTGATTCCTGAGCTCGGGGCATTTCTGGGTGGAGTTTGTTCTCCCCGTGCTTGCGTGGGTTTCCTTTGGGTACTCCGGTTTCCTCCCACAGTCCAAAAACATGCACAGTAGGCTGATTGGCGGTTTCAAATCGCCCCTAGGTGTGAGTGTGAGTGTGAATAGTTGTATGTGTGTTGGCCCTGCGATGGCCTGGCGAGCTGTTCAGGGTGTACACCGCCCTCGCCCAGAGTCGGCTGAGATGGGCGCCAACCTCCCCGCACCCCTAATTAGGATTAACCGCTTAGAAAACGAATGAACTGATGAATAATAAAATCAATATAATAAAAATAGTCCTTTTGATCTGTTTTCTTTTTTTTTTCTAATTCAGTCGCTTTCTTTAAATTCACATTCCTTCCTTTCTTAGTCAAACAGCATAAGTTATTATTGCATAAGTATTACAAATATGTTGCCTGGGAGGGCAATTATACGTCAGAGGGTTGCCCCTGTGGGTAACAGCACAGCAGAGGTCAACTCCAGCATACAGTACACATACACACAAACTCAAACACACACTCACACACACACACACTCATCCAAAGCAAACACAGGGCCTCTCATTGTCGTGGCACGCTGAGTAACGTAGCAGGAATTTGTCCCACATTCCCAATCCCCTTTGGTGAAAACCGTTTTTGGGGGATTCCAGACATCTGTCTGTGCTCAGGAAGTTTTCACGAGCCCCCGAGGAAAAATGCACAGTGAGGAAAGCACTTAAAAATACCACTCCTTGCCTGGCGACAAGTCAGAACGCACCATTTGACGCTTGTCCTTCTGATGTCCTGGCCTTTCCTGCCAATCTCGTCATGCGGCGTCATTAACCTAACCGAATCTTTCCTCCGACTGCCGCTCTTTGACCCCAGGGTGCTTTGGTTGGCATTTGCAGCAACCGGTTTCAGCTGGTCGTGCCAGAATGTTGTGTGCGGAGGCACTGAGGCCTTCCAGCTGCGTCAGAAACATGAGTCGGGTGAAGAAAAGCGCCGCTGTGAAGTGCGTCAGCTTGTGCTGAGCCTGAAACAAAACTGCTTAAACAAAAACAAGATGAAGAAGATGTGAAATGACTAACACTTGCACTTGATCGGCAGTGATTCACAGATACACACATCTGGATCATCGCAAATACATTTTTATAATCAAGTACCACATTTAGCAGCAGGTCTTCCTTTCCGACCCTGAACATATGCGACGTCCTCGTGCAGCTTCACACGGGTACCCCGTCATATGAATTATTAGCACCGTCATGGAGTGAGGTAAAATGACATCTGGATAGTCCTACAGTCGGGATTGAGTAAGTGTGATGTGAATGTAGAGTAAAATGTGCTCTCAGCACTGGAAGGTAAAGTCCTAGGTGTATTGGTTTGTGTTTTTACCTCGTTTCTAAGCGACGGACAGGAAGTGACGCGGGGGTCTGTTTAATAAGACCAACATCTGCAGTGCTACAAAGGGTCAACTTCTTTATCCTCATCCAGTGACACACTCTGACTCACCAGCAAAAACAGTATTTCTTCAGAAGACTTGGTCCAAACTTTGCCTTAAACAGTATTCAGGCGACACTCTTAAACCAACCACCCCACCCCACCCTACCCCCGCCCTTTCACTCTCTCTCTCCCTCTGTTCCCTTTTTCTTTGTTCAGTGTCTGTATCACTTCCTCTATCGCTCTTCAACCAGTTCGAGCTGGATCAGTAGGAGTGGCATTTCGTCAGCTATACACACACACACACACACACACACACACACACACACACAGTAAACTTCAAAGTCATCCAAACTAACCTCAGAGAAAGCCAGGAAACATATTGGAGTGATAGGACAAGCTGAGTGTATCAGTGTATAATATTTTTCTATTCCAGCACAAAGCATAAAGTAAACTTAAATAACTTTATTATTATTATCATCATCATCATCATCTTCTTCTTCCACTTAATCCGGAGTTGGGTCGCAGGGACAGCAGCCTAAGCAGCGAGGTCCAGACTTCCCTCCCCCCAGCTACTTCCTCCAGTTCTTCCAGGGGGACGCCAAGGCGTTCCCAGTCCAGCCGAGAGACATAGTCCCTCCAGCATGTTCTGGGTCGACCCCGGGGTCTCTTCCCAGTTAAATGTGCACGAAACACCACACCAGGGAGGCGTTCGGGAGGCATTCTAATCAGATGCCCGAGCCACCTCAACTGGCTCCTCTCAA
>JBCNYH010000025.1:2869250-2883573 GCA_039654325.1 Tandanus tandanus
GAGAGGGATGTGGTGGGTCGGCAGAGCGGTGTTTCTTTTTTTAGACGTTTTTTTTTTTGTTCCCCCCCGAACATTTGCAAAAAAAAAAAAAAAAAAAAAAAAAAAAAAAAAAAAAAAGCCGTCAGTTTACAGTAGCATACTGTATAAAGTATAAACCATGTTGGTTCCCTGGGCTTATAGTATATATAGTATTACAAATTACACGCATTATGTTTTTACTCATGGTGAACATCTTCCACACTAACTATATGTGACATTAAGCATGTGCACGACTGCGCCATAATATATGCATGCACGCGAGTTTGATGTAATTACCTATACCAGAACCATAGGGACCATAGGCATACATACTCGATGAAATATAATAGGATCCAGATCTTTATTGAAGAATCGGAAATATGTGACAATAATCAGCTGATTACCAGTCACACCAATCACCCTGAAAATCATCCGATTCCAGTGTGTGGCCAGTTTTTTGCCAAACTTCTAATAAATATATATATATATTACAGCCAGTTGCAGCATGGTGGGGCAGTGGTTAGCATGTCCACCTTACAGCAAAAAGGTCATGGGTCGATTCTGGGCTCGGGGCATTTCTGTGTGGAGTTTGCATGTTCTCCTCGTGCTTGCATGGGTTTACTCCGGTTTCCACCTACATGCACAGTAGGCTGACTGGCTGTTCCAAATCACCACTAGGTGTGAAAGAGAGTGTGAATGGTTGTGTGTGTGTGTTGGCCCTGCGATGGTCTGGCGAGCTGTTCAGGGTGTAGCCCGCCTTCGCTCGGAGTCGGCTGAGATGGGCGCTGGCCTCCCTGATTAGGATTAAGCAGCTTAGAAAATGAATGAATAAATGAATGAATATATTACAGTGTATATCATGAAATAATTACTATATTATAATTGTAGGAATCTTTTCTGTATAGCATTTCTTTGCGAGACTTTGGCGTGGTTCTGTATTTATGACTCTTTTATAAACCAATATGCAATAAAATGTAAATTTAGGTCTGGAATCTATGAGAAATGAACTACAGCCTTAACATACCTGCATGTGCAGCATATAGCAGTGTACAGGATGATGTATAGGAAGTATGTGTACATTCCAACCTACACAGTAGTGTCTACGAAGCATAGCCAGAGGGTTAGGGGGTGGTGTTTTCTGCATTATGTTACAGCGAGGGAAGTAGAAGTAAAACAGTTCTGGGGGTTTTTTTGGTTATATTTAAGTTCCCACTTAAGAGGAACATGTATCATCCTGCTGTCAATACCATAAAAACAAGCTGGCTTACAAAAATAATCGACGCAGTCATCATGTGTTCTGAGAGTGGAACATTTAAGGATAAATATCCTGGGACTAAAATAAAAATCTACAATTTTATACACCTTCATATTATTCAACTAATACGCTGAACACTGCAAAAGATGGATTGTGTTAGTAGGAGAGTTGACACTTGGATGCGCTAAACTGTTGTTCATGCGAACTTACTTGCTAGATGCAACACGTAAAAGCAACTTTAATTTTAATTAGGGGAATACTCCACAAAACACCGTTATACACAACACAAACAACAAAAATAAAATACAAAAAAAAAAACTAACCCGCAAAACTGGTTGGGTTCAAAGAACAAGTAACAGCTAAGCTGGAGTGGGTCTGTTAATGAGTGGCAAGTTCAGTCACTCCCAGTCCCTAGAAACTGGAGGGAAAACATAAAGAACAGAGGCATTAACAAAGATAACCATTAAACATTTAATAGTTTCACCGTAAACATTACATCACAGGACTAAAGTAAAGATTGCCAGTGCATGGAGAAGCTTGTGTTTGCATTTCACAATTTATAAGCTTTTACTCGACTAAACCCCCGAGTGCCACTGAGCACAACAATGAGGGTTATTCAACACTGTCATTTTGAATGGAATTTACAGTACTTAATAATATTTCCATAAACAGAGACATATCAAGAGTGAATGGACACCCCTGCTGTTAAAGAGTTCTATCTCTGAAATTGTTTATAGTAACTCGCTATGCTGTGAGCAGCAGGAATGAAAGAGTTGTCTGATTTTCAAAGAAGGCTTATCGTGGGTCGGTCTGAGGGTGGAGGTATCCAGTGTCAGATTACACAAAACCTTGGGATTCCTCTTTCACAGTCAACAGTCTGGTTGTACAATTCAAAAGTAAGGCCAAGGAATCAACAGCATCCCGCTCAGGTCTACCTGGGCTTTCCTGACAGGTGGCTTCTGACCGGCAAGCATAAGCCCCATTGTAAGGAAACTGGGCTTCAAAGAAACTAGAAGTGCCTACTATGTATATGGCTTTTAGACTCAAGCCTACTGGCTCATCAGGCCAGAGCATATCCCCAGTTTCCTTAGCGTGAAGCAACTAGGAGTGCAACTCCTCCTGGATGGGACACTAGTCTATAGGATTTTAGGGTGCTGGGCTCATGATCAATCCCTGTTAGACCCCCACAGTGCTATTTATTTACTCTTGATATGTCTCTGTACAGAACACGAGAAGTCATTAGGTTTTGTTGGAACTCTCTGGACAAAGTTAAATTTGTACTCTTCTTAGATTTTCTGAATTCTAGTTATTGTACATTAGATGGACAAGACATCCATGAGGTGGTTCGACCAATCAGACTCCACGATGTTCAGAGAAGAGCTTTAGAGGTAAGAGTCTGTGGGCGATTTGACTTTGAGAACTGCTCATAAGGACGATGAGAATATGCTCATATGAGGTCTTTTTTCCAGTCCAACAGGCCTGATACGGTGAAATATGCCATGTCTCTTGGCGGCAAACCCATTGTAATGCATCTAGAGAAAAACAGGCAAGCTTCTCTTTTTGAATTTCTGATATTGGCATATATTTAGCTTTAGCAAATGTGCATACATGTCAAGTGTTCCTGAGTTGAAATGAAGTGTATTAATCTGTCACAGTCCAATAGCATCCAGTGTGTTTTTTTAACTGAATGAAGTATTTTGGCTAGGTGCACACCATCGTGGATGAAATGCATTGCAAATAATGTTGCTATCCCATGGCTTTGTGCTACTGCATGTAAGACCTTTAACCAAACAGGAGATGGATGGCATGGGAATGCCTTTGGAGGCCAAATGTAAAATACAGACATATTTACCTTCCAAGATGCCAAATAAAGAGCATGGCAGCCATATTGTTAATGTTGTTCATCCTCTCATTCATTATTCCTTTTTATGACGCTCCATACTACATGAATGTCAGGTGCCATAAGGTTATCTGTGACCCTGTTGGCCACAAACTAAATCTTTTTTTCCAGTGGTTTTGGTCCTGCATGTTTCTGATAATCATCTCCAGATTCTGACCAGTGGCTGCCTTAATTTCCTCCGTCCACCTGCTCCTGCGTCTGCCTCGGCTCCTTGTTTCTCTCACAATGGCTAACATGAGCCTCCTCTCCAAACAGTCGCTGCCGGTGCAAGCGATGTGGCTGAAGTAGCAAATTTCTGGTCGAAGGGCTACACTGTCATGGGAAATCCTGGTTAAATTTATTCCCCAAATTATTTGGTTAAATTATTCAGTCATCCTTAGCTGAAAGTGCCGGCAGATAAAGGCATTGTGAGAAACTATACAACAGCCCAACCTTCAAAATCTTTGTTTTTGATTTAAGGTGGACTGTGAAAGGATAGTCGTATCAATGTAAGACAAAACAACATATAACTATGATTCTGGTTTTCCCAAAGCAAACCTAAAGCAGAACTTCACTGCAAGGGTGTAATTAAAATAAACATCAATGATAGTTACCTACACAAACACTATTCACACTCACGCCTTGATTTGGAACAGCCAATTTGCCTAATTAGCATGTCTTAGGACTGTGGGAGGAAACCGGAGTACTTGGAGGAAACCCACACAAGCATGAGGTGAACATGCCTTCGCCAAGCCCGAGACATGAACCCAGAACCATCTTGCTGTGAGACAGATGTGTTAACCAATACACCATCCTGCTGCCCCATAAAAAGTTTACAATTATTGCTGAATTCAATACTTTAGGGTGGTATTTTCTTTCTAGTTGATGATACCAGTGATTATACCATCTATGTTTGGGTTCTGCAGTGATTTTATAACTGAGGACTACACTGAGACTCATTACTTGAGCCATGGACCTCGTATTGTAACTAAACCTGCTGAAATGGTAGGTGGATGCTCATCGGATCTTTCAAGGTTAATTTTTAATCCAGCTTTAGTTTATAGCAAAAACACCAAGACACGGTAATAATCTTTTCCCCTCTTTTTTGTAGGATCTGTGCTACTATCAGGGGAAGATCATCAATGACAAGAACTCAATGGTCAGCGTGAGCACCTGTGATGGATTACGGTACAGCCCATAAATTCACATCATCATCATTGTGTGGCCGTGGCCAAGATGGCTCGTACATGCCCTCGCCAGCAATCTGGGCCCGCCATGTCATACCCCAGCTCGATTACTTTTATCCCAGTATCCTGCGAGATGACTTGGGGATAACTTAGTACACCTTTGTTCTTCCACAGGAGGAGTCTTGAAATTAGCTCACCCTTGGCATGGTAACAGTGTCCTGCAAACTGTGCAAGACGCTGGCTCAGGCGAATGCCTAATTTTGGTAGAGCGCCGTAGATCAGGTTAAATGTTGGGTGGGATCTCCAGGACTGCTATGTAAAAAGCATTTTAGAGCTTTTGAGGTGATGTGATGGGGTTTTTTTTCATAGGATATCAACAGAAATTAATATAGTAAAACCACAAGTGATGTTTTGAGACCAGTGTTATGTTCCTGCAAGAAGAATCTAAAAAAAAAAAACAAGCAGTTTGGAACATCTAACCATACAATGTTAAGTAAACCCTGGAAGCTAAACCAACAATGGCTATATGAATCATGGACTAGATAAGTTAAGCAAACTTGTCAGATTCTGAAAGCCTGCAAAATGTTGGTGGTATATTTCGTAATGCTAAGCCATTTGAATTCTTAGCAGATGTTGACACATCTACTAACATAACAGAAAAGGGTTTAACATGGCTAATGTTAGACTATTAGCAAGTTTCATGTAGCAGATGTTGACGTAAGGCTGGGGTTTTTATGGTCATGAGTGCAGAAAATACTCATGGTCAGTATCGCCAAGTTATTCCTTCTCCAAGTAGATAACCACCAGGAAGTTTGTCAAACAAATATGATCCATGTTAGAATCAAAACATTAATAAAAAAAAAAAAAAAGTTGATGTATTTTAGAAGTACTTGGAACAGCTTCTGACAAACAGGAAGTTATTTTGGGAAAGTAGTGATTTGCAGACTTGGTTCTAGGTGGAAACAATACACTCGACAATCATGTTTCCAAAAGGCGCCTGATTACAGGAAGAGAACAATGAACAGCTGTCTGAAACGACTTGATTGCGTTTCCCGGTACTCTGACAAACTAGGCAACAGTAACTTGCATCATATCTTCCCTAAGAATGGGCCAGAAAGGAATGCTTAGGAATAAGAGAATAGGTTTTCCTTATGCATAAGTGTCCTGACCAGTGGTGTATATGCTGTCTGTGAATGCAAGGTACAACAATCTGAAGATTATTTTCGTCATTTCTCAAGGCCAGGTCTGGCTTCTGAGCTTCAGGGATTTTAATTAACAGTTACCTCACAAAACATCCGTAGCATTCTTGTGCTGCTAAGTTTAAACAAGTAGGGTGAAGAGGTCTGCGATGGCCTGGCGAGCTGTCCAGGGTGTACTCTGCCCTCACCCAGAGTCAGCTGCGATGGGCGCCAGCCTCCCCGCGACCCTAATTAGGAGTAAGCCGTTCTGAAAATGAATGAATGAATGAATGAAAGGTGAAGGGGAGGCAGCACGTCTGCCTCACAACAAGAAGGTCCTCAGTTTGCATTCTGGACTCGGCGAGGATGTTTCTGTGTGGAGTTTGCAGGTTCTTCCGATGTTTGTATGGGTTTCCTTTGGGCACAAAGTTTCCTCCCACAGTTTAAAGACAGGCTAATTGGCTGTTCAAATTGCCCCCAGGTGTGAGTGTGAGTGGTTGGGTGTGTGTTGGGCCAGTGATGGACTTGTGAGCTGTTCAGGGTGTACACTGACTTCACCCAGAGTTGGCTGAGATTGGCTCCAGCCTCCCCACAACCCTAGTATTAATAAGCAGTTTGGCAAATGAATGGTCAAGAGGTCAAAATTTCAGGCTTCATCACAGTACCTTCAGCAGACTCTATGAAATCAAAGAACAATCCCCAAAGTCCGTAATTATGGACCGGGACAAAATTTTCCAAATTGTGCCCCACATTATTTACTTGATACCATTTAAGGGTCAGCCATAGACCTGTGCATGGGCCCTTCTTTGGACTTGGGCTGGGCCTCCCCTGGCTTTGATCTCAGGCTTAGGCAGCTCTGCAGATTTGTCAACCCTCTCAGTACCACTAATCACAGTGGTATCAACAACTGTTACTGGAAGCTTTAGACCCCCAATCCTTGCAAATTACTTTGAGCCTTGCCCAAATCATCTTTAAATATCAGCAAACAAAGCAGGTATGTAGCAACAACCAGCTGTCTCTACTGGGTCGTGCTTGTGACAGATCTTAAATACAGAATATTCAGGCTTGGAGACGCAACAAGAGCCTACAAGTTAAAGAATGTCATGTTTTCCTGTCATATATACAAACAAGCTAATCTCAAAATTCACAGCGATAACTGAACCCACTCCTCCCCTAGAAAGGCTGTAGAAATACATTTTGAAAAG
Organism: Tandanus tandanus; assembly: GCA_039654325.1. NCBI lineage: Eukaryota > Metazoa > Chordata > Actinopteri > Siluriformes > Plotosidae > Tandanus > Tandanus tandanus. The sequence continues at coordinate 2,875,973 of JBCNYH010000025.1, forward strand.
AGTAATTTGTGGCAGTAATATTATAATTCATGGCCAGAAAAACATTAATTTAAATCTTAATCATGGCCTTAATATGTTAATTATTGGCCGGAGATTAGGATTACTCCAGATTAGACGTTTGATGGCCGTAGCACTTACTACAGATCACCAATGACTGAATCATACATTTCAGGGGTTATTTCCAGACTTCAGAACAGAAGTTTGTTATCGAGCCTCTGTCTGAGGACACTGATGGAGACCATGCGGTGATGAAGTATGAAGATGTGACTGGTTCGCCTTCTGTATGCGGAGTCACCAATACTACCTGGTACCCAGTTCCTGAAGGGATCCCAGGCTCTTCAGCTGGCAGATCTAGAGCTCGTATGACAGTAAGCCATATCATTTACATTTAGAGAGTTTTCTGTTTTTCTGTCTCAGGAAATTCGTGGTCTCAATATTGATGTTATAGCTCTCATAGTTAAAATTATTTGATGTACCAAGAATCAGGACTTTAAAAAAGAGTCAAAGTTGGATCATGGAACCTAATACATAACTATTGGTTTAGTGATAGCAACAATATTCTGCATGTGTATGAATTTCTTTTTCTCTTTTTGTACTTTTTTGTTTACTTAGGGGCAAACCATGTACCTGCAAAAGAAATACATTGAACTCATCCTTGTAGTGGACAACAGAATGGTACATAATCGCCATGCACAATTTAAACTGTAACATGTGGGGCATGATGACAGGGTGTAGACTTTAACATTAAACCATTGTTTTTAAGGGTAATTCAAAAATTGTTCAGAAATCCAAGTGGTAATGTAGAGTAATGTAAAAAAAAACAAGGGTCTATAATTGTTAAATGGAGAAACTTGGAAGTAATACATATGGAATGGAAATAGATAGTTGGATTTCATGTCAGAGCTGCATAAAGCATAGTAAAGTCAAGGACAAAACAGAGAACTGGTGGACACAATGGGGTAACTCACCAGTGATGGGTCTACATCAGAACCAACACTACTAAACAAAGTGACATGAACCCAGAAACCAAGTGACATGAACTCGGGTCGAAATGTGGCACCTAAATTCCTCAAACACAACTAAACAAGTCATAATTTTGAATGATTTTAAATAACATTTATCAGCTTAAAATAGGTAAAATGTAATGAATTTTGTTTTTTTGACCTAGTAATAGGTACAACTTTAGCTAGAATATTGGTCCAGTGACTTTATAAACGCAGTCCAGTTGATGCTAACTGCACATAGACATGAGTAATCTATTTGCATTGTATTTCAACTTCCGAAACTTTCAGTGTGACACTGATGAATCATGTGTGTTATTTGTTTTTACATGCAGTATCTGAATATGGACAAGAGCGTCACCCAAGTGAGACAGAAGATCTTCGATATTCTCAACTTTGTTAACGCTGTGAGTCTCCGACATTCTCAGATGTTATTCCAAGGGTACACTGTAAAGTCTCAGTGTCAGTGTGAGCATTATGGATGAGTTACTTGGTTGATTTATTGACTGTAACATATGAAATATGTGACAAAAGAATAAATCTTGAGGGTGTATGGTTTTAGGAAAATAATCAAAGCAAGGTCACTGTTAGGTTACCACCATAGGGTAAATTCATTTTTTAAAGCAGCACATCCAGAAGAGTTTTATTCCTCTTTTAACACAGCACTGTTTTACTAACAGTTAAATGTTAGATTTGTCATAGAATTACACATACCTTTTTTTTTTTTTAAACTTATGAAGTTCAATCATTCATTCATTCATTTGCCGAGCCACTTAATCCTGCACACAGGGAGTCTGAAACCTATCTCAGCCTGAAGCTTATCTGGACAGTTCGAAAGTCCTTCGCAGGGCCAACACATCACAGTCACTCCTAGGGGCGAATTGGAGCAGCCAGTTAGCGTAATGTGCACGTCTTTGGACTGTGGGAGTACTGAGAAGAAATGCATGCATGCACAGAGAGAATATGCAAAATCCACACAGAAATGCCCGAGCTGAACCCGGGACTCAAACCCAGAACCTTCTTGCTGTGAGGCAGAAGCTAACCCAGGGGGCGCCCAATCCTGTTCCTGGTGATCTACCTTCCTAAAGATTTTAACTCCAACCCTAATGGGGCCCATCTGACAAATCCAGTCATCACTTTAAGTTTTCATTTCCAAGTCGTAAGTCTTGATAAGATGATTGGATAGTCAGATGGGCATTAGGGTTGGAGTGAACGTCTCCGGGAAGGTAGATCACCAGGAACAGGATTGGGCACCCCTGTGCTAACCAATATACCACCCTGCTGCCCAGTCATGAGGTTATTTATCCAGTACACTGTTTACTTTTTCACTTCAGGTGTATAAACCGTTGAAGACGTTTATTGCTCTGGCCGGTCTGGAAATTTGGACGGATTCTGATAAGATATCCGTGACTTCACCTGCCGGTGACACGCTGACTGCGTTTACTAAGTGGAGAAATGAAGATCTGATGAAAAGGCAGGAGCACGACAATGCTCATCTGATCACGTAAGTGTGAAAACCTTTTCTTTTTGAAAACTTAACAATGCAGATGATGTTAAGTTTAAACATACTGTGGACATTTCAGTGAAATCGACTTTGATGGATCCACAGTGGGCCTGGCTTACGTTGGCACCCTGTGTACAGACTACTCTACCGGAGTTATCCAGGTACCAGAACATGATTTACTTCGTAAATATTACGATAAACTGAGAAACTGGATGATGTAATAAGAGTTCATGTGCTCTGTCTCAGAACCATAATAAAAGAGCCATAGCTGTAGGTGCAACCTTGGCACATGAGATGGGACATAACCTGGGTATGAGCCACGACAGCAGCACGTGTGCATGTGCCGGGGACAGCTGCATCATGGCTGCCTCTCTGAGGTATAAAACAGGAATCACAGACCCCACATTTTAAAACAGACAAACATGCAATGTTCCATGGATGTACTGGATCAAGTGCGATTTTATTATTGTTGGAGTTAAATCATCAACTTTTGACAATGGTGGAATGGCACTGAAGGGTAATATACAATACACTGAACAATTATTCACCGACGGTGAGGTGTATGTTTAAGGTGCATAATTGTTTTAGTATACACTCCATGGGAACATCATCACAAATGAAAACGCAATGAAACAAGATTTTATTATAAGATTTTAACAAGATTTATTTTACGTTTATTCATTCATTCATTTTCTAAGCTGCTTAATCCTAATTAGGGTCGCAGGGAGGCTGGCGCCCATCTCAGCCGACTCTGGGCGAAGGCAGGGTACACCCTGAACAGCTCACCAGGCCATCGCAGGACCAACACACACACAACCGTTTACACTCACTCTCACACCTAGGGGCGATTTGGAACAGCCAGTTAGGCTACAGTGCATGGTTTTGGACTGTGGGAGGAAACCGGAGTACCTGGAGGAAACCCACGAAAGTACGGGGAGAACATGCAAACTTACAATCGGGAAATCGTCCGGTTACTCCGGTTTCCTCCCACAGTCCAAAACCAGGCTAATTGGCTGTTCTAAATTGCCCTTAGGTGTGACAGTGTGTGTGTATTGGCCCTGCAATGGTCTGGTGAGCTGTTTAGGGTGTACCCCACTTTTGCCCAGAGTCGACTAAGCCTGACCATAATTAGGATTAAGCGGCTTAGAAAATGAATGAATGATTGAATGAATGAAGGAAGGAACTAATTGTAAATATTGAGAATGTTAAACATGGCTCCTCATCTCATCATGAAGGGAATTAGGAGTATGTGCCTGTACCTCTCTTGCCTGCAGCTACAACATCCCACAACTATTCAGCAACTGTAGCGGGAACAGCTACATGCAGTTTCTGAACTCACGGAGCCCCGAGTGTCTCCTCAACAAACCGCAAGCCAAAGAGCTGCTCCAGCCTGCAGTGTGTGGCAACGGCTTCCGAGAGAATGGGGAAGACTGCGACTGCGGATCTGTGGTGGTAAATCAGAAATTGTTTATAGTTTCAAATGAAAGCACAGCTAAATCTGCTGCACTAAAATGTACTGGTCGAGCGGTGTTCCAAGAGTGCTTATGTACAATTTCACTGTGCACTTATCCGTGTCCTCCAGGTAAAATGTGTGTGTGTGTGTGTGTGTGTGTGTGTGTGTGTGTGTGTGTGTGTGTGTGTGTGTGCGTGCGCGCAGGATTGCACTAATCCGTGCTGCAATGCCACCACGTGCAAACTCACTAAGGGCTCTGAGTGTGCAGATGGAGAGTGCTGTCGAGACTGCAAGGTATCAACATGTTGATAATTAAATACAATTTGTGATAGCAGTGCAAAGAATAGGCAGAGTCCACCACCATTACTGCCAAATGATAAGTAATAAACAAGAGCACTCAGAGAGTGCGAACCCCTCCCAAGCCCAACAATACCCCTCATTAAGCAAACTGTCAAAAATCGTTATATCCAATGTTAAAGAATCCTTTAAAAGATTCCTGGATTCAGAATTTGATCCGAATCATCTCTAAACTGGAATAAAGTCTTGTCCAAAGTAAAATCCACACATAAGTTAAGTAATCCTGTTAGAAATCAAGCAAACCATGACATTTCTACCAAAGGTGTGGCTTTGGAAAAGGAAGACTCCGTCAGATTTGGCAGATGATCTGGATCAAATTCTGTATCCAGGAAATTTTTTTAAAGGATTCTTTAACATTGTGAGATATAATGGGGTTTTTTTTGGAAGTGTGGTATTACAGCAGGCCCAGCAGGGGGTGCTGCGTACTTTCTGTCATTTGTATCATGTTATGTGTGAACTTCCATTAAATTTCTACCAGAGGGGGGCTTTGGTCAAGCAACATGAGATTTAATTTTGGAGATGATCAAAATTTTCCAAAGGATTGTTTAACATTGTGAGACAGAATAATTATGGACCATCATTTGAGAGATTACTGGGCTTGGCAGAGGTTTGCGCTTTTCAAGTACTCTTGTTTACTCACTGTTGTTGGGCAGATTGCTGATCCCACCCTGATGTGTCGCCCTATGCGTGATGAGTGCGACCTGCCTGAATACTGCCTGGGGAGTTCAAACTTATGCCCCGAGGATGTCTTCGCCGTAAATGGTTCGCCATGCCAGAACAGCAATGGTTACTGCTACAATGGAGAGTGCCCAAAACGGGATAAGCAGTGCATCAAAATGTGGGGTGCAGGTAAAGTACATAGAGTAATAGGTATTTAACAAAGCATTAGTGTGGAATTAATACTTATTTGTGCTTTTGTTTTTCCTCAGGGGCCATGGTAGGGATTGATTACTGCTATGAACAGAACATTAAGGGAACATACTACGCCTACTGCACACAACCCACCAACAGCCAGTATATCGGCTGCCAGAAACAGTGAGTCCAAGACCAACGCATTACGGCATTGTTGCACCTTCAAAAGAACCTTCTGTTATTTATTCACAGTGTATTTTTTCCTTCGGAGGTTTCAAATGAAAGTGCAGATAAGACTCCAAAAACAAATTTCTTAAACACGTTTGATCTCTTAGGGATGTGATGTGTGGGAAGCTTTTCTGTAGCGAAGGCCAGCCGAGTCCAAACTACGGCCGTGCAGTTATGTTCAACGCCTGCAAAGCCACTTTCTATAGTGACAGCACCAAAGATCTTGGTCAAGTGGACACAGGAACCAAGTGTGGTGAAGGCAGGGTAAGAACTTCTTTAGTAAAATGATGACGAGTATCAGAAATAAACCTAAATGTATCAGCAGAGGAATCTCTTTTCTACTCTGTCTTCCAGGTGTGTAGTAAGAGCCAGTGTGTGAGTTTAGCCGTCGCCTACAACGCAATTAATTGCACAGCTAACTGCAGTGGCAATAGGGTAAGTGTTCAGCATGGCAGATATGGAATACAGGTGAGGTCACAAGCTATATAACACATTTAATACCATCTTTTCCAAAATAACCAGGAGCTGTTATTTTGTTTTGGAAATTAGTACATGTTCTCCCGATGGGCGCATCAACAAGGTGCGGTATTATCATCCTGGAGATTGTGAGTTTGAATCCAGGTTGACGCCGCAGCCATCCGTGGCTGGGATTCCATGGGAATTAATGGGCCGAGATCTCAAAGGATGGAAACATGGCATAAGTTCACCTCATCTGTAACTTACAGTGATCACCAGCCAATCATGGGCGTCTGTGACGTCATGCATAATACAAGGGATGGATAGCGCTTTTCCTCCGAATGTGTTAGCGAGTGTGCTGCCCTTGAATATGCATGCACAACAGTTTGTAAAACATATCATGGAGGGTGTCAGCATCACGTGTCATTGCTCTCACCCATCCCTGGTTGATCGCATGATAGGAAGGCAGTATGGGTGGGGATTGGCTAAGACTAAATAAGAAGAAAATCAAATGCTGTACATGCTAGATTGAAAACCGTGCAGAATGAGCTAACTCTGTGAATGTTTTTAATTACATCATGATGAGGTAGCTACACGGAACACATAATTTAGTAACGCTGCAGTTATGCCGGAGGTCTGAAAAAAAGTTTTAACAGTTTTAAAAGTAGCAATGAAAACCAATGATCTAAATGTGATGGTTGGTGTTTTACAGGTGTGTAATAATAAGCTGCAGTGTGTTTGTGCACCTAACTGGCTCCCACCAAACTGTGACAGTAGATCAGACAGCAGGAGGTCTACCCATACAGGTACAAGTGGTTTTCCCAAGTCCGATACTAGCCCCAGATACATTTCTAATGACAATTTCTATATATCATGTAACAGTAGTTCCTAGTCTTCAATACCCTTAGTACTACATAAAAGCCAAAATTCCACTCTACTACATAATTCCATAATTCTCCTTCTACTACATAATTTCAAAATTCCACTCTACTACATAATTCCAAAATTCCACTTCTATTCCAAAATTCCACTTCTACTACATAATTCCAAAATTCCTCTTCTAACTACATTTCATAATTTCACTTCTACTACATAATTCAAAAATTCCACTTCTACTACATAATTCAAAAATTCCACTTCTACTATATAATTCCACTTCTACATAATTGCATAATTCCAATTCTACCACATTATTCCAAAATTCCACTTCTACTACATAATTCCAAAATTCCTCTTCTAACTACATTTCATAATTCCACTTCTACTACATAATTCCAAAATTCCACTTCTACTACATAATTCCATAATTCCACTTCTATTCCAAAATTCCACTTCTACTACATAATTCCAAAATTCCTCTTCTACTACATAATTTCAAAATTCCACTCTATTACATAATTCCAACATTCCTCTTCTACTACATTTCATAATTTCACTCCTACTACATTTGTCATGATCCCGAATATCTCACCACTAGGGGAGCTATTGTGTGTTTCTTTTTCCATGTGCATCTCCAGGCATCGGGCATGGCCTTGCCTCCTCCCCTGCTTCCAATTATCTCCACACACCTGTTGCTTATCATGAACCCTACTTAAACTCCCCAGTGTTGATTTGTTGACTTTGTCGCTACCTGTGATTCTGACTACACCAGCTTTGGATTCTTGTGGATTACTTGTTCTCCTGCCTGCTCTGCATCAGCAAAGTACCCAGCCTACCAGTAGTATTGAACCTCCTTCTGCTTTTTCTTCAT
>JBCNYH010000025.1:2902884-2913197 GCA_039654325.1 Tandanus tandanus
GGTATCACCCTTTAAGAACTTTGGTATCACCCTTTAAGAACTTCGGTATCACCCTTTAAGAACTTCGGTATCACCCTTTAAGAACTTCAGTACCACTTGAGGAACTCCTGTAGCTCTTTTTAAGAATTTAAATAGTGCTTTAGGAATTTTACTTAAAGAAAGTTTAAGAATGCTTTGGAAATACAAGTTTTTTTATTTGTGTTTTTTTATATATTTTTTTTATTTTTTTTAGAATTTCAGTACTGCTGTAAGAAATTGAGCGTACGTTACAAAAGAAATGTTCCATGTCATGTGCAATCATGCATCTTTGTAAAGAATTCTTATCTTTATAACCCGTATACAGCAAACAGGATCTACCAGTATTTTCTTTCTTGTGCTTGACCTGAATAGGATTTCTAAAAAAATAAAAAAAAAGGAAAAAAGCAAGGAAGAGACAAAGAGCCTTTGAAACCATTTTTAATATGATATCACACCACAGTTAAGCCAGCCAATCAAAACTGATTTCTCCATCGCAACCATTCGTGATTACCGCCAACCCTTTTTTATAATGTTTAATTTGTAGATTGTTGTGTTTATTATTATTATTATTATTATTATTATTATTATTATTATTTGTAATTTTATAATTTTGTAAAAAAATATATATATAAATAAATAAAAAAGATAAAGTGTATCAGGTTGAAACATTTGGCATGCGACACCATAAATATTAATGAATATAACAAATTAATTCAGGACTTTGAAAACTGTGTAGAACTGACAAGCTCGTAAACCACAAAAAATAACAAAAAATTTGGTAAAACTTTTACCTCATAATCAATATTTAAAATGAAATGTAAGTTTCATTTGTTTTTATATTATTCCGAGACATATTAGTATACTCAAACAAATGTAGGCAAATTTACAGAGTCAACAGGAAAATTACATCCGTGACAGGATTAGCTTAGATTAGCATCAGCATTAGCTACAAGTCTTTCTAGTTTTATGTGCTGAGGTAAATTTCAGTCATGGAAATGAAAACATTCGACTCATTGTTTTTGTTAATGCTAATATCCACGGGGTTACAATCTCTCACTCAATCTCTCACTTCTGTTCTCTAAATCTCACATATTTGAATTAGCATGTAAGCAGCTCTACAGTGCTAGCATCCATGCTAGTGCATCAGATTAGCATTCACTGCATTAGAAATGAATACTAGCTTTAAACCAACATCTTTTTAAAATGATCTCCACACTTATTCAACCAGATATTAGCCAGCAGATATTACAAGGGAAATAAAAACATCCCTACATCATTTTTCCCACGCCACTTTTTACATTCGCTTTGTTTGACACCCTCACACACCCAGCAGCTCATTCCAGCTGTTTTAATGAGCATTTTGTTTTGCATGAAATATTTTGCATTGTTGCCGATTAAAAATCCCTTCATGGGAACATTTGTAAGACCAGACTTCAGTAACATTGTGGGAAATTTCACGAGTGCATTACGATCTTCAGTAGCACTTCATGTTTTGTACATGCGCTCTTTATTAGCGCTTTAGAAGCCTTCAGAAATGTATTAAGAAGTTCAGTGGCCCATTAGGAAGTCCAGTAGCTCTTGAGGAAACGCTTGAAGAAGTTGCACAGTAAGAATTTCAGTAGCTTTAGGAAACTCAGCAGTGATCAGAGGTGCGATAGGAAAGTAATTCGCAGCTGTCGCTTTTCATTCTCAAATTTGTCTCGCAATATTCACGGCATCATGCATCATTTCGCGAATGAGGCTCTGAGGCGGTGTATTCGCAAACTCTTCTCAAACTCTCCGCACATGTTGTGAGAAGGTCGCAAAGTTGTCACTTTGCTCGCAAATTATTTGTTTCTCGTTCGCAAGGAAAAGCGACAAGTTGGAGACTTCCACACGGAAACTTTGGGATTTGCTGGCATCCGCTATATTCCATATATTTTGTCATCATTCGTATTTTATTTGTATTTTGCGCAAATAAATAACGAATGGTGACGTGACTGATTTACGACAGGAGATTCCCTTTTTATCGCCAAACAGCCGCAAACCAATCATAAATTACTCGCGAATCAGTGGCAAAAATTGTTGTGCGACCTTATTGCAATGTTTGCGCGATATACGTATCTGCTGCAAAAATATTCGCTCGCATGTGGAATCGCAGAACATTTTGACGCAAATTAAAAAAAAATAAAAAATCGATTGGCATCAGTTGCCTTTCTCTCACACCTCTAGTGTGATCACCTCCTAATAACCTTATTAGCACTTCAAGAGTACTCTACGAACTTAATAAGCACTTTAGGAATTCTGTCAGTTTGTTTGTCAGTTTGACTGTGAACAAAATCCTGACTACACCCATGCACGGATTTTCACCAAACCTGCTGGGAACATTGCCCAGCCATCTCATAAATCCTTCAAATTTGTGGTTGTTCTTACTAACAAAATTAGTGACCAAGTCACGTGTTCATCCAAGCGCGCCAGATACAACTGACTCTGCCAGGCATGGATTTGTTTATCGAATCGCACATTAGGTAGACTGATTATCAAACCGCTAGTCATCTCCATGCTACTGAGTCTGAGGACTATTTTTCAATGAAATTTTCAATTAAAAGTTACGCAGGTCACGTATTTCATGCACCTGTAAATTCTACTGATGGTACTGGCAGTGGTGGCTCAGTATTAAGACTCTGATCCAAAGGTCAGGTGTTCAAGCCCCAGTACCGCAAAGGTGCCACTGTTGGGCCCTTGAGCGAGGCTTTGCGAGGGTTGCAGGAAAGATTTTGCTTTATTGAATATTTAAATGACTTCATGGGAGCGTTTATAAGATCAGACTCTAATTGCTAGTTTTTAAAAAAGGACTTCATTTTAACAAATTCTTCCATCATTTAAAGGTATTACCTGTGCAAGCTCTCCCAACATGATGCCTGTGTGTTTGTTGGCAGGTGTATAAACCGCTAAACATTTTTATCGCTCTGATCAGTCTGGAAGTGTGGACGGACTCCGACAAGATTCTTGTGACAGCGCCAGCTGGGCAGACGCTGGATGCATTCACCAAGTACAGGAATAGTAACCTCATGGCTAGGAAGAAGCACGACAATGCTTTCCTGATCACGTCAGTCTCATTTTAATTAATATCGTTTCTTAAGTGAAAAAGAGTTTCATAATTATTGCTATAAACTACCAGATAAAATAATCTGTTTTATAACAGTTTAAATACAGTTTTAGATTTTGGGCGTGACACTGGAGACTCCTTCTGATGTTACATTCCAGAACACTTCACCATATCCACACCGACACATTAGTATTATATTTGTCTATAAAGAAGTAGATATTATTAAATCCTTTTTTATTAAACTTAAACTATGTGGAATTTTTTTGTGTCAGTTGTTGCTATGGATACGATTAGATAATAGATTTAAGAATTCATCAGTGCTTTGTTTTAAATAACAATATTAACCTAGACATTTAAAAATTATCACTATTAATTGATAGGAAACATGTGGATGGTTTAGGATATAATAAAAAGTGAATCATGTTTTTGGTTAATGTTTCAGGGGGATTGACTTTGAAGGTTCGACGGTGGGACTGGCGTATGTTGGCAGCCTGTGCACGGGTAACTCTGCCGGCGTCATTCAGGTAATTAAATTCCAAACTTTTTTCCGTCATCTGATTTCACAAACACAGTAGAACTTCCTCTATTCCTAAAAACCCTATAATGCCATGATGACTGCATCTGATTCTGAATTGAAAGGCACCGAATCACACTTTGAACAACATCATGGCAAAATTATAACTTACAAATAAAGGTTCAGTCAGTAAATGCAATATATTGGGTTCTAAATGGAAAAAAGAAAGTGGCAGTAAAGTAAGTGGAGCAAGCCACACAACACTATTCCAGCCAATCAACAACAGGGGGCATTCATGCTCATGCACCACATCAGAAGAAGGGGAACGGGCTAGATGGAGGTGTCATTGTTTGCCTTGGCAATGCATGTCTATGGATCTGGGGAGGGCAGAGCTTATGAAAGGACACTGAATGGAGTCGTGTATGCTGTTGTTTGGATGTTGAGTTCAAATATCAACATTCTTTCTCCAGAATCGATGACTGCACCTTTCAGGTTCTATATAGATATATGATAAGGCAGAATAAAAAGAGTCTCACTTTCTGTCCTTGCACTAGCTCAAAAACCTAAATATACGTACTGTAGCTCCGTCACAAATATCACAAACAACTCAGCAAGTAATGCTGGTTCTCCGTTCCCTCCTTCAGGACCATAATTCACGTGCCATAGCTGTAGGTGCCACCTTGGCCCATGAGATGGGACATAACCTGGGTATGAACCATGACACCAGCTCCTGTGTGTGCTCTCAGGCCAGTTGCATCATGACTGCGGCTCTCAGGTAAGTAAATAAATAAATAAGCAACTAAAACAATAGCACCATTTAATAGTAATAATAATTGTGATAATAATAATAATAATAATAATAGTGATAATAATAATAATAATAATAATAATAATAATAATAGTGATGATAATAATAACAATAATAATTACAATAATAATAATAATAGTGATAATAATAATAATAATAATAATAGTGATGATAATAATAATAATAATAACAACAACAATGATAATAATAGTGATAATAATAATAGTAATAATAATAATAATAATAATAATAATTTTATTATTATAAAAAATGTATATTCTAAAACTAATAAAATATTTTTTAATATTTTAATTGAACCGATTATTGCCACAAGGGTCGTCTCAGCCGACTCTGGCCGGAGGTTGGGTACACCCTAAACAGCTCGCCAGACCACTGCAGGGACAACGCAACCACAACCTTTCACTCTCACACCTAGGGTCAATTTGGAACAGCTAATTAGCCTAATGTGCATGTCTTTGGACTGTGGGAAGAAACCGGAGTTCTCAGAGGAAACCCTCACAAGCTTGGTGAGAACCTGCAAACTCTACACAGGAACGCTCGCTACCCTCACTGGGCACAGGGCCCAAGACCTTCTTGACAGGGAAGTGAGCGATGCCATCCTTCTGGAAGCTCCTGTGAGAGTTCAGCCAATTAGCCCCCATGGACTCCCGGTCACGGTTGGCTGTGGCAGCAACCTGGATACAAACTTGCGATCTCCGGATTGATAGTCACGCACCCAGTCGGGAGCCTGGCGAGGGCATTTCTATGTGGAGTTTGTGCCTGTGTGGGATTCCTCTGGGTACTCCGGTTTTCTCCCACAGTTCAAAAACATGCACATTAGGCTAATCGGCTGTTCCAAATTGCCCCTCAATGTGAACATGATTGTGAATGGTCTGGTGAGTTGTTCAGAGTGTACCCCGCCTTCGCCCAGAGACCTCCAGCCTTCCCACGACCCTAATAGGATTAAGCATTAAATTATAGCTGAATTATAGCTGTGGCCAAAACAAACCCCTCTGTGGGACATTATATGGTCTAACAAAACAGTTATCATAGCAGGCCTGGCGCGTACTAGTACATATCATGAAAGACAAGCTTATAAGCCAAATAATCTTCCATTGTACCCAAGAACAAGGCAAGAACGATGTTACTAAAGCCAGAGCTAAATCACGTAGAGCTTTAAAGCTCATGAACAAGACTTGCACAATGCTTTCTTTAGATTTCATCTTAACAGACAGCCAGACTAGCCAAAGTATGTGCTAATGTGCGCTATCATGCTTGTAAGGACAAGACTGTTTGCTTAGACTCCCAGCAGTACTTTTCTATTGGAAAGCGTGCACTAGTTTCTCAACACCGTGTAGGATCAGAAGATCCAATAATAAACCATCAATCATTTTATTATTGGGTTACAAGCACACTCTAGTAGAAAAAATAACTTCATCCCACGGAACGTGTTGATTTCTTTCGCAACATACTGGAACAAATGAAATATTTCACCCACTTTAATACAGCACCTGCAGATAAAGGTGATATACTTCAACTAAACCCCAAGAAATGTTTGCAGTAACCTTGCTTCATCACATTACATGGCACTGATTAGTGTTCTATAACTGCATGATGGAGGCTTCAGGTAGTGTCTGCGTTAAATTATACCCCCCGACTTCCCAACTGCCCCCACACTCCCCCACTAAGGACTCTTGGGTAGGTATTGTAGAATATTAGTTGATGGGTGCAGAGGGGGTGAGACGTGCCTTATTAGTAACTTATGTAGAAAGAAAGTGGAGGTTTAGGCGTGTTTTTTCTTCCAAACTTCCTTCTTGGGAAGACTGAGTCAGGTATTTTCTATGTTCAAAACACACCATATACGTTTCTATTGGTATGGTGAACAAGATGATGGTTGCAAGTTGAGGCAGGATGCAAAGTGCAGTCACTTGGCCTGATAATTACTCAGAAGGTTACAATCATCATAATCAGTGTCCATATCAGGGGTTAAAACACAGGAAGCCATTGTGTAATTCATGGTTGGAAACAGAGAATGGGAACTCGGTTCTAAACTTTAAAAAAAATGCAGAACTGTATGATACACACAAAACAAGGTTTCAGTGTAATGACACAAAAGCACAAAACAAAAGAAACAGCAGGGAGCTTATAAACAAACTAACCAAGAATAAACTTGAAACAGGTGAGTACAACTGGGTAACAAACCAGTGAGAGGACAGAAGCGGGCTGAAAAAGAATCAAACAGGAACAAAAAGACTAAGTTTGTTCAAAATAGAAAGCATTTCTTTTTTTTTTATTTTCAGGATATAAACTTGCTTGAGGTAATGTATATTTAAATGAGCCATCGTTCGTGAATATTGTGTTTTATTACATCCATACCCACTGGATATGAGAAATCTCTTGTTCTGATTGGCTGATCTACTACTAGAATATTACCTCTCAGTAGGTACCCCTTAGTACCCAATAGTAGGTACATCACTACAGAATAATAAACGGAAGCAGTAGTAACCTTGTGCTAACTTAATTGTTAACGCTAGCCAATCGGATCTTCCGTTCAATCTAGACTCAATTCACAAAAAAAACAACAAAATTTGTAATGAAAGTATTTGTTGGTAAGAAGTTTTATTGAATATTTTTTTTCAAGAATTAGATGCTTTTTTCCAACAAACATGACTATATTGGTCTCTTGCGAGGAACAGGCCTCCGGTGCTTGTCTTCGCCTGATGCCGGTGATGCCGGCTTTGTAAGCGGTGTGTGGCAAGAGTCCATTCTCAGCTAACCGCGTAGGGTAACCACTAACCATTCATTCTAGACTTATTCCACAAAAAGAAACTTAATTTGGAACGAGAGGATTTGCTGGTTAGAACTTTTCTGTGGAGAATTAGACTGAGTTGATTTTTCACCAAATGTGATTTTACTGGCCTGTTGTGAGGAATACACCTCCAGTTCTCGGCTCTGCTTGTATATTTTTTTATTCTCAAGGATTTATTTTTCTCAATCTAGTGAGCGTGGATGGAATAAAACACTTATTCCACTCACACTCCTGGGGTATGCCACTTTACTCCTCGCTAGCTATATACCAACTCGCGCTCATGGAATAACTGTTAAATATCGCACATTTCCTGTCATTTGCAGCTACTACATCCCAGAGCTCTTCAGTAGCTGCAGCATCAACAGCATTGAGCAGTACCTGAACTCACGAAAGCCGGAGTGTCTTTTCAACAAACCTCAGCCTCTAGACGTGATCCAGCCTGCAGTTTGTGGCAACGGCTTCCGGGAGACTGGAGAGGAGTGTGATTGTGGATCTGTGACGGTACATCGAGACATGTTTATATTATTGAGATCTTATTATATACTCTATATATGCTGGTCTAGAGCAAAAGCGCATTCACAGAAACTCGTGGTGTAGTGGTTAGCACGTCCGCCTCACAGCAAGAAGGTTCTGAGTTCATTTACCGTGCTTGGGTGTTGCTGTGTGGAGTTTGCATGTTCTCCCTGTGGTTGCGTGGGTTTCCTCTGGGTACTCCGGTTACCTCCCACAGTCCAAAGACATGCACATTAGGCCAACTGGCTTTTCCAACTTGACCCTAGATGTGAGTGTGTGATGATCTGGCGAGCTGTTCGGTGTGTACCCCGCCCTCGCCCAGTATCAGTTGAGATAGGCTCCAGCCTCCCTGCGACCCTGGTAGGATTAAGTAGTTTGGCAAATGAGTGAATGAGTACTTTATACAGTCTGTTTCCTCTGTGAACATGAAACAATCAGCTTTGTTGTCTCAATAATATATAGGTTTAGGTGCTACCTAAAAGTGGAGCTCCCGATAGATATCTCTACTGATAGGTATCCCAGGCTGGTGTTACCACAGCACCTTTAAGGACTGTTACAACTTCAGCCCTGAAGGAAATCAATCAATCAATCAATCAATCCTCTGTGCTTCCCAAGTACGGTCTGGAGTGAAAGATGGAAAGAAGGACTATTTCTACCTTTATTCGTATCATCTGTCTTACAGTTTTAATTATTCGGTTAATGAGTTCATGTTCCGTGTTACCATTCATGTTTGGTGTTGTTTTGAAAGTTTGTCTGCCTCCCTGAGTTAGATTGTGTTTTTTTTATTCTGTGCAAGTCTAAGTGGTGGTGTATGAGCCTCTATTTGTTTAGCTTTCAGTGTTGTGTTTAATAATAAATGTGTTTTGATCAAGTCAGCAATGAAAAAGAGCAAATCAGCATCAACTCCTCAGGATCTTTGTTAAAATGTTAACTGTGACCAAATTTACAGTCTGACCTAACAAGCTTGGGAATTTTTTTTTTTATCACCTGCAATTTTCTGAACACCAGAGTGTCAAAGCACATACCTGTCTGCTGTCGGCTGCTTTTTTTTTTCTAACAAATTTCTTATGTCTGGACCAGTATAAAACCCTAAACAGTCCTCCAGGGCTCACAAATCGCTTTACTGCATGAAAAATGCTTCAAACAAGACCAGGCCCATCTACATACCAGTGCATTACAGCTGGAAATCTTTCGAAATGCAATCAGACAACACAACATGATAGTACATTGAGTTAGTGCTTAAATCAGCCCTCTGAAGGATGGTGAACAAAAAGTATGTTCAGACGTGTTGTCTTAAATAAAACAGTAACGAGAACTCAAATCCAAGGATTCAAATCCCTGTGCGCAGGGTTGCCAGGTTTCAGCAAATTTCCAATTCCTACCGCCATCTTACCATAGCCGTCCTGTCGGCTAATAACAGTCATGCCGTTCACCTCTGTCCATTTGGGAAACTAGTTAGTCCAGTCCAGTCCAGCTCAGAAATCCTTGTGTTAGCAAACAAGCTCATTAGTGTGTTATTACATTTGTTCCTTTTCGTGTGTGTGTGTGTGTGTGTGTGTGTGTGTGTGTGTGAGTGCAGGAGTGCACAAACCCTTGCTGCAATGCCACCTCATGTACACTAACCAAGGGGTCCATGTGTGCAGAAGGAGAGTGCTGTGAAAACTGTCAGGTAAGAACACGAACAAACGCAATGTTAAAATGTGTACTTGAACATCCCGCCCCTTTTATCCTCCTGTACTGAACATTTCAGGGATCTTTCTTTGTTGTGTGCTTGATTTGTTTGTAAATGGTGAAAAGTTGAACCTTCTTAAATGTGATGTCTTAAATGTGAATGGTGTTTCAGGAAGAACCAGAATATATATCATAATCTCAAAATGCTCCCAATGACCTTTTGCATTTTTGCCACCAGCGACCTTCCGATTCAAGCCCCTGGCTAATAGCCATGAATAAAACAATGAAATCAAACAGCTCTCTGTAGGAAAAGTTTTGATCCTAATATGCCGAAGAATATGTGGGAAGGAATAGCCTACTTGGGTGAGAGTCAGCTTCCTGTCTAAGAGAAATTAGAAGGAAATTACTTTTCATCTTAAGAGGGAATTGATTATTAGTCTTGGGTGGGAATTGATTAGCCATCTTGGAAAGGTACAGACAACTTGGGCAAGAGTGGCTTCCTGTCTTGGGAGGTAACAGCCTACCCATCTTGGGAAGGAATAGCATACATGGGCAAGAGACAGTCTCCAGTCCTGGGAGGGAAAAAAATACCCATATTAAAAGGGAATAGGTTACCCATCTCTAATGGGAATAGCTTACCTGTCTTGGGAGGGAACAGCCTACATGGGCTATAGTCAGCTTCCTGTCTTGGGAGGTAATAGCCTACCCATCTTAAGAGGGAATAGATTACCCATCTTGGAAAGGAATAGCCTCAACCCGGAGATCGCAAGTTCAAATCCAGGTTGATGCCACAGCCATCCGTGACCGGGAGTCCGTGGGAGCTAATTGGCTGAGCTCTCACGGGAGGGAGGGATGGCATACGCTCACTTCCCTGTCACTCACAGCGATCACC